>SJYW01025963.1:196991-242257 GCA_006410735.1 Raphicerus campestris
AAAAAAAAAAAAGGTATATTTACATTTCCCCTTTTCTTAGGTAAAGTGTAGCATGCTGTGTGCACTATTTTCCATCTTGTTTTGGTTTTTTTTTCACTTACTATATCCTGGAGGTCGTCCTAAAATAATAGACAGAGTCCTCACTTGCAAAAGGTCTAGACCTGACTGAGTCGTCTGGGGAGACAACAATCAGCGATCCGGCATCATGTTTTTTAGGTCCCTCAAAAGGATGAGGTCCAGACGGGCCAAGCCTGCACACACTCTCAAGGACATCGAGGAGAAAAGCCACAGCCTCAAATCAGTGTGTGGTCTCCTGAAATCTGCATCTCAACCAACATTCTCATTGCAGAATCAACTATCACCTATTGATTTATAATGCGACAATAAATAGTCTTTGAAGCTTCCTTTTCAACCTAGGTATACTGGGGAGAAAGGGGGACTGAAAGTAACAAGGTAAATGTAAAGGGTGGGGTGGGGGCCGTGGGGGGAATATCAGAGATATCAGGCCTCGATCAAGAAGCCAAAGAGTGTAACCTTCCTAAAGGGTTCCTGGAAGTCTAGCTTCAACCCTACCGCACACATCCCACACATCCCAAAGCGAGGGGGTAACGGGGAGGAGACGCAGAGGAAAGCAAAGGAACAACTCTAGGGACTCAGGGTGATCTGGGTCTCGGGAAACAGGAGCCGGAAAAAGGGGAAGATCTGCCCTGGAAACGAGGCGTGGAAGGTGTAGAGGTGCTTGCTCGTGGTGGCGTCGTAGAACACGACCTTGCCGCACTCGTGATTCACGCAGACGCCCACTTTCCTGGGACAGACCGAGAGATCCTCGCGGGTGCCGTGCTCGGTGAGCGCCTGGCACTCGGAGCCTACGATGCGCAGCGCCCAAAAGCCACTCAAGGGCTCTATCTGCAGCATGCCCTTCCTAGGTACTGGCTCCGAGGCCACGCCCACCACGCAGCCCCCGCCCCCGGGCCCTTGGAGCTCTGCCTCCCAGGTCTGGCAGCCGGAGCTGAGGCCTGGCAAGCCCAGAACACAGCGGAACGGATAGAAGCGTTCGGGGTCGGTGTGCTCAGCGCAAACTCTTTGAAGAACCGGGTTCAGCGTCACTGTCTTCAGATCCTGGGAAATGATGAGATCCGGGTGAGCCGAAGCCGCATCCAGGGTCAGTGGGTCTGCGGGAAGATGAGGAGAAAGAAGGGCAACCCTCGGTCAAGCCATCCGGCCCCCTTTAGGATGGCCTTCTCTAGAAGTCAAGGTCACCTTTGCCCCCAGAGACGTCCTAGCCACCCGCCCCCTCCTTGACGTTAATCCCTAAATTTCACCATATGCAGCTCTGAGGGTGGTCTCCCTCAGAGAGAGTGGTGGGGAGGTGTCATTTTAACACTCAGAACTGAGACTATCTCCTCTTCCTTCCCCGTTTCCTGTGGTCCTCATATCTAGAACAAGAATTGAGGCTTGTATAAGAGATGTCGAGGTTCAGATTGTCTGAGCTCGAGTAATTTTCTGAAGTACAGCCCCTCAAAAACAGGGTTCAGTGGAGGGGTGGAGTGCAGAAGGAGGAACTGTCAGCCCCCTTCTCACCACATGCGCACACTTTGAGGCGGGGCGGGGCGGTGGGTGCTCAGCAGGCAGTATCTTAGTTCCCCCACCAGGGATGGAACCCATCGTCCCTGAAGTGGAAGCATGGAATCTTAACCACTGGGGAAGTCTGCCCCACACACGCATTTCATTGGATTTGGATATTAAGTTATAGTTTGTCAAAGGTAGAAGGCCCCATCCTCCCTCCACAATGGCTTAAGAAGCTGTGGTTCCAGTCCTTGCCAAAGACTTAGGAATCGGGGCCTCATCCTTTTACTCCTGTGTGTGTGTGTGTGTGTGTGTGTGTGTGTGTTAGTCTGCCCAGTCGTGTCCGACTCTTTGCAGCCCTACAGACTGTAGCCCGACAGGCTCCTCTGTCCATGGGGTTCTCCAGGCAAGGATACTGGAGTAGCTTGCCATTCCTTTCTCCAGAGGATCTTCCCGGCCCAGGGATCGAACCCTGGTCTCCTGCGTTGCAGGCAAATTCTTTACCGTTTGAGCTACAGGGAAGTCCTCCTCTTACTCTAATATGACTTAATGTTTCCTTGCTGGATGGGTTGTTTAGGGGAGATGGAGGATGTGGAAGTGTGGAGAAGAGGAAAAAGAGTGGTCAGAATCATGAGAATGAGTTAGGTGGATTGGGGCCCAGGTAGTTTTTACTGGTCTCTAGATTCCACCCTGGCTAAACTGATGCCTTGGTAGTTGAAAAAAAATAAGTGGACCGGAGCGGTCAACTGTAGTGACTTTCTTTATNAAGGGCTCTATCTGCAGCATGCCCTTCCTAGGTACTGGCTCCGAGGCCACGCCCACCACGCAGCCCCCGCCCCCGGGCCCTTGGAGCTCTGCCTCCCAGGTCTGGCAGCCGGAGCTGAGGCCTGGCAAGCCCAGAACACAGCGGAACGGATAGAAGCGTTCGGGGTCGGTGTGCTCAGCGCAAACTCTTTGAAGAACCGGGTTCAGCGTCACTGTCTTCAGATCCTGGGAAATGATGAGATCCGGGTGAGCCGAAGCCGCATCCAGGGTCAGTGGGTCTGCGGGAAGATGAGGAGAAAGAAGGGCAACCCTCGGTCAAGCCATCCGGCCCCCTTTAGGATGGCCTTCTCTAGAAGTCAAGGTCACCTTTGCCCCCAGAGACGTCCTAGCCACCCGCCCCCTCCTTGACGTTAATCCCTAAATTTCACCATATGCAGCTCTGAGGGTGGTCTCCCTCAGAGAGAGTGGTGGGGAGGTGTCATTTTAACACTCAGAACTGAGACTATCTCCTCTTCCTTCCCCGTTTCCTGTGGTCCTCATATCTAGAACAAGAATTGAGGCTTGTATAAGAGATGTCGAGGTTCAGATTGTCTGAGCTCGAGTAATTTTCTGAAGTACAGCCCCTCAAAAACAGGGTTCAGTGGAGGGGTGGAGTGCAGAAGGAGGAACTGTCAGCCCCCTTCTCACCACATGCGCACACTTTGAGGCGGGGTGGGGCGGTGGGTGCTCAGCAGGCAGTATCTTAGTTCCCCCACCAGGGATGGAACCCATCGACCCTGAAGTGGAAGCATGGCATCTTAACCACTGGGGAAGATTTGGATATTAAGTTATAGTTTGTCAAAGGTAGAAGGCCCCATCCTCCCTCCACAATGGCTTAAGAAGCTGTGGTTCCAGTCCTTGCCAAAGACTTAGGAATCGGGGCCTCATCCTTTTACTCGTGTGTGTGTGTGTGTGTGTGTGTGTGTGTGTGTGTGTGTTAGTCTGCCCAGTCGTGTCCGACTCTTTGCAGCCCTACAGACTGTAGCCCAACAGGCTCCTCTGTCCATGGGGTTCTCCAGGCAAGGATACTGGAGTAGCTTGCCATTCCTTTCTCCAGAGGATCTTCCCGGCCCAGGGATCGAACCCTGGTCTCCTGCGTTGCAGGCAAATTCTTTACCGTTTGAGCTACAGGGAAGTCCTCCTCTTACTCTAATATGACTTAATGTTTCCTTGCTGGATGGGTTGTTTAGGGGAGATGGAGGATGTGGAAGTGTGGAGAAGAGGAAAAAGAGTGGTCAGAATCATGAGAATGAGTTAGGTGGATTGGGGCCCAGGTAGTTTTTACTGGTCTCTAGATTCCACCCTGGCTAAACTGATGCCTTGGTAGTTGAAAAAAAATAAGTGGACCGGAGCGGTCAACTGTAGTGACTTTCTTTATCCACCAGGGGGCACCACAGCCAAAGCAGTAAACAGAAGCCAAGTGCTGGGTCCTCGTCCTCCTTTTGCTTGAGAACACCTGCTCCCTTCTCCAAGTCCTCGCCTCCATCCCCATCTCCACTCCCTCAGGGACCTTTCAGTGTTCTCAGCCACTCACCTATCACCGTCTTGAGTTCTTCAATATTCGTAGCTTCACAGCCACTCACCTATCACCGTCCTGAGCTCTTCAATATTCGTAGCTTCAGGGCTCCCCAGGTTCTCAGAGCTGTCCAGGTTTGGTGAATAGGAAACAAAAGAGGCCCTGTTTCGGCTCCGGAAGAGCGGGCTGAGTGAAACTGAGAGGATGGAGTTTGGCAGCACTGTTTTAGTTGTTCTGTCAACTTTGAGGGAGAAGGAGAGGAGAGGAGAGAGGTCAATGGGGGCAAGGCAGCAATGTCAGGAAGTGCTACCGAGCTCTAGACACAGCAGGAGGAGTCAGAGGTAGACTCGGGAAAGTGGAACTGCCCACATGGTTCCAGTAGCTGGGGATCAACAGAAATTCTTGGGCTTGCCCTACTGAATGATAGATAAAGGAACAGTTTATTAAAACCCCTCTACTTATAAGGTGTCTTCACTGGTTAAGCTTACTTTAGCTATTTTTTCCATCTAATTGTAATTTTTCCTTTTAGTTGCATGTATGTGTGGGCTAGTCACTCAGTGGTATCAGACTCTTTCCAACTCCATGTAAGAATACTGGAGTAGGCAGCCATTCCCTTCTTTAGGGGTCTTCTCGGCTCACGGATAGAACCCCCGGATCCCCCGCATTGCAGGTGGATTCTTTACCATTAATTGCATACCCTCCAGGTGCTTGGGTGGGGACAGCATTTGACCTCCTGTAGACTTGGAGTTTCCTTGACTTCACCATTAGAAGCCACCAGCATTCAGGGGTAGGACTCTTACCTGGAGGGGTTGACTCAGGCTCCGAGGTTTTGTTCATCTTAGGATCATTTTTCTCTGAGAGGTACCCTAAGAATCGGTGAGAGAAAACCAATGTTGGTCTTGATAACCGGAAGCTGCAAACTAAAAACCAAACAGCCTGCCACCATCAATAAGAACAAGAATTGGTGATTCTCAGTAAGGACTGCCCCCCAGGTCATGAAGAAGTATAGAAGCCTTTCAGGTTGTCCCAATGCCTGCAAAGAAGGAGGGTACTCTACTGGCCTAGAATGTTTCCTGAGGCCTGGGATGTGATTCAGCAGACCGCAAGGCAGACAGCACAGTGGAGACTTAACCATGTGCAAACACTGATAGCTCCTCTGGTGGAAAAACACTGGTGGAACAGAATCTTAAGTTCTGCTCTTGGCTTTGGAAGGCATTGTGTACTTTCTGCCTTTGGCAAAATGATTTCTAATACTGTCTTTTCCACTTAATAGTCATGTGACTTGGGTAATTTACTTCACCTCTCTGAAGTTGCAGGGGCCTTATTTATTGTAAATTGCCAATAATAACACTTATATAGGAAGATGGTAGTGAGATTTTGAACTTTTAGAAGTGGACTGCTTAGCACATGGTGGCTCTTAAAGAAATGGTACTTCCAGTGTTACCATCTCAGATAGCAGGGCCATCTCTGATGGCTTGGGCATAGGCTGCGGTTACAGGGGGTCTCCCTCCCCTGGGCTGTCATGACCTGACTTACAACCAGAAACCCAGCCTATGGCTGATGGCAGCTACTACTACAGAGACTGAGCTGCTTTTGTCTTCTCCTTGTCTTATCTTTTCTTCCCTTACTCTGAGGAATGGAGGAATAAATTTGAAACTTTCTGTTACTTTTTTTGGGGGGTGGGGAGGCATGCCGTGCAGCACGTGGGATCTTAGTTCTCCAACCAACGATCAAACCCATGCTCCCTGAATTAGGAGCATGGAGTCTTACCCACTGGACCACCAGGGAAGTCCGAGAATTTTCTGTTAACTTTTAAATGTTTCTAAATTTTGGGATTAGCCTCTGTTTTGTGAGTTACCTGAGTTTAAAATAATAAAACATATCCATATGCCTGTGCTTCTCCCTTGATGAGGAATGGGGATTCACCTATATTTGGCCTCTGTGTAATCAGAGAGACAGAATTCTTCCCCTTTGCTTTTTTCACTTTCCCCAAACCGCAGGCAGGAGCAGTCATCACTTACAGCTCTTTCTGTCTTCCGCAGTCATGCTTCTGAGGAATTTGCTTTTATCTTTCTTGCTGTCAGCCTGGAGATTGTCTGTGGAGAGAGAACAGAATGAGATGGAGTAAATTCAGAGAGTTTGAACAAAGAACCCACTATCACACAGCGGGCGTCAAATTTCAAATGCCTTGAACTTGACTCTCATAGTCTTAGTGGACCAAGGTGTTAAACTCTGAGAGATGCCCTTTCTGTTACCCTGGAGTGGCTCTCTAGCCCAGCACTGTCCAGTAGAAATACACTCAAGTCACAAATAACATTTTAAATTTTCTAGTAGCCACAAGGGAAGGGCTTCCCTTGTAGCTCAGTCGGTAAAGAATCTGCCTGCAGCAAAGGAGACCAGGGTTCAATCCCTAGGTTGGGAAGATCCCCTGGAGAAGGAAATGGCAACCCACTCCAGTATCCTTGCCTGAAAATCTCATGGACACAGGAGCCTGGTGGGTTTCAGTCTATGGGGTCGCAAAGAGTNTTTCTGTTACTTTTTTTGGGGGGTGGGGAGGCATGCCGTGCAGCACATGGGATCTTAGTTCTCCAACCAACAATCAAACCCATGCTCCCTGAATTAGGAGCATGGAGTCTTACCCACTGGACCACCAGGGAAGTCCCAGAATTTTCTGTTAACTTTTAAATGTTTCTAAATTTTGGGATTAGCCTCTGTTTTGTGAGTTACCTGAGTTTAAAATAATAAAACATATCCATATGCCTGTGCTTCTCCCTTGATGAGGAATGGGGATTCACCTATATTTGGCCTCTGTGTAATCAGAGAGACAGAATTCTTCCCCTTTGCTTTTTTCACTTTCCCCAAACCGCAGGCTGGAGCAGTCATCACTTACAGCTCTTTCTGTCTTCCGCAGTCATGCTTCTGAGGAATTTGCTTTTATCTTTCTTGCTGTCAGCCTGGAGATTGTCTGTGGAGAGAGAACAGAATGAGATGGAGTAAATTCAGAGAGTTTGAACAAAGAACCCACTATCACACAGCGGGCGTCAAATTTCAAATGCCTTGAACTTGACTCTCATAGTCTTAGTGGACCAAGGTGTTAAACTCTGAGAGATGCCCTTTCTGTTACCCTGGAGTGGCTCTCTAGCCCAGCACTGTCCAGTAGAAATACACTCAAGTCACAAATAACATTTTAAATTTTCTAGTAGCCACAAGGGAAGGGCTTCCCTTGTAGCTCAGTCGGTAAAGAATCTGCCTGCAGCAAAGGAGACCAGGGTTCAATCCCTAGGTTGGGAAGATCCCCTGGAGAAGGAAATGGCAACCCACTCCAGTATCCTTGCCTGAAAATCTCATGGACACAGGAGCCTGGTGGGTTTCAGTCTATGGGGTCGCAAAGAGTCAGGCACAACTGAGTGACTAACATTTACTTACTTACTTAGTAGTCACGTTACAAAAAGAAACTGATAAAATTAATTTTTAATTATATTTTCTATTTAAATAATTATTTAAAAATAATGCCTTTCAACCTATAAAAAGTTATTACGATGTTTTACATTCTATTTTCGCACTAAGTCTTGTGAAATCTGACATGTTTCCTTCACTAGCAGCACACCTGGCTTTGGACGAGCCACATTTCAAATGCCCAAGTGCATGTGTGGCTCATAGCTAACATACTGGGCAGCACAAGTCTAGTCCCTTCCATGAGAAGAACTGAGGAGAAAGGGCTGAGGGACAAAGGTGCTGTTTGACTTCAGAAGAAGGTCAGGCACAGGGTGTGGTAAAGGATGGTCCCACCTATTTAAAGCCTGGGTGGCAATCCCTCTCCTCCCGATAAGAGAAGACTCAAGACAAGAAAGGCAAGGGAGCTCCAGACCAAGGCGCTTGGTGCCCTGCTGTCCCAATTCTCCCCAAAGACAGAGTTCTGTGCCCCCGTCTCCCAGACATGGAGGGCTGTCAACATCTGTGTACCCTCATGGAAATAGGGGCAGAGGACAAAAGCCTTTGTGTGGTTGGAGAATGAGCCCATAACTCGGGGACGATGGCCTGTGTCTGGCCTGCTTTTGCTGTAGGGGTGCTGGACTAAGGGAAGAGCTATAGAGTGGGACCCCTAGATAAGGGGCTTCCTCTGGGCCTCTGCAACCTTCTAGTGCCCTGTAGCTCTTGGACAGGAGAGAGCCAGCCCTGGGTATAGGTGGAGGGAGACACAGGGGATCTCCTCTGAGGGCCACCAGCCCAGCTATAGGGAATGCTCAGCGACCCTCTTATGAGGGGTCCGCACACCTGGAGCCAAAGCAAATACTGGCCAGGAGTGCTATGATTCCAGGGCCTTCAGGCTCCAGCCACCAACCCCCTCCACCTCTGGTTTCCCAGACCCAGTCATTCCTCAACAAGAGGCAACCATCCTCAGACTAGGCAGCTATGGAGATTAGACCAGTGTTCTAAGTAGGTCCCCAGAACCCCTTCCACCCAGTGGACTTTAAGAGGGCCAGGTGGGAGTTAGGGGACTGTGTGTGGGGGTGGGGGTGGGGTAGAAAATACAGCAGACCACATTCATCTGTGCCAAAAGGTAGAGAGTGTCTTTGTAGGCCCCTTCTCCATGCCCAATCCCAGCCTGTGCCAAAGTGAAAAGGTAATAAACCCCTTTATTGAAATTCTAAACTGAAGCCAAACTATTTATTTTTTAGAGTGTAGTTCTTCTATGCGAGATTGAACCCAGGCCATGGCAGTGAAAGGCCAGCATCCTAACCACTAGGCCACCAGGAAACTTCAGAACCAAATTGGAATGACTATGAAAACCTGAAATGGCTATGTATTGTTGGATTACATGAGATTACACCACGTGGGATGGGAGCACTGGACAAAGCAAAGCAGTTGCTAGGGAAAAGAGTTCAAAACAACAAAATTAAGAACAAAAATCCTGTATCTGGGGAGTAGAGATCCTTAGCTAAAGAAGTGGTATTCTTGGGGGCATTGTCCTGGTCCTCTTTTTCCAGAGGCGTATGGGAAGGGTCTTGGGGTGGGAGACTCTTGTGATATTTCCTGGGAGAAAACTCCATCCAACTCTCTCTGGTTTAGACAAGCACAACCTTTGCTGTGAAGGGAATCCTTACAAATACCCAGCTGTCTTCTTAGTTGTAAACCCAGACATGTTTTTGAAAAATATCTGACCAAATATCTAAAGCCTGTCTGACTTCTGTTTCCCTGCAAGGCTGCAAGAAGGATTTCCCTAAAATGTCATTGACTTTGAATCTATTTTCTTGTATTCTGTAGTCAGAAATAGATTGAATTCCAATTCTGGCCCACCAGACAACTGGTCTACCACCTTCCTGCCAGCCACTGTGCCAGGCATGGGAACCTCTTGCAGCTTTCACAAGAAGAGTCAGGGAGGCAAACAGGTGAAACATGATGAAGGCAGAGTGCAAGAAATGCCTGAAAAGAAAGATATAGATGCCTGGAAAGTGCCCAGTCGAGAGCCCAGCATTGTAAATGTCCTATATAATTACTATTGACACGGATGAGTTACAGTTCTATTTCCTCGGGGTGATGGAGGAAGAATCCCCCAAAGGGAAGTGAACTGAGTTGGTGACAGCCTCTTCCTTACCTCTGAATCTCTTCAGGCTCTCTGTGAGGGAATCATGCCGTGATTTGATGTCACTGAGTTTTTTCTCCAGGTCCATTGAAACAGGGGTTGGGTTGAGAAAATGAAATCCTTCACTTCTAGGAAGATATGGCTGAATTGGATGGTGAGATCAAGGGATGGGGTACAGGGGAGGAAGAGCTGTGACAAAGAGGTGGGGATGAGGTGATGGAGCCTTGGGGGTAGGGAAGGAAATCAGAGGATAGTGAGCTGAGAGT
Organism: Raphicerus campestris; assembly: GCA_006410735.1. Classification (NCBI taxonomy): domain Eukaryota; kingdom Metazoa; phylum Chordata; class Mammalia; order Artiodactyla; family Bovidae; genus Raphicerus; species Raphicerus campestris. The sequence goes on from SJYW01025963.1 coordinate 206,728, forward strand.
CAGGAGGCCAAGGCTAGTGATATGGGGCCAGGGTGAGGTGGGGCATAGTGTGATATGGAAATGCAAATGGGAGATAAGCCATAAAGAAGCAGAGAGGAAGGAGGCGGAGAGATGGGGTAGGGGACCCAGGAGCCATCTAGTTGAGCAAGGGGTCATGCAGGAAGTGCAAGGAAATAGGAGAATCTGTGATGAAGAAATAGGAACATAAAGAAAACAGCTTTTCTCTTTAGTAACCAACTCAGCTTAAGCCGCAGCCTAAGTACCTGACTGCAGTTAGACAGAGTAGACAGGAACTTGGAAGGGAAGAATGTTGAGTATTCGAATGTATGTTGAGCATTGTAAGATGAATGAATCAGTGGGCAAAGTGCACTTGGGGTGGCCCATCATACCTCCACAAGGCAGCTTTGATGTCCTAGAAGAGAAAGAGAAACAGCACAGTCTTAGCTCTTGGCTGATTCATGGAGCCAAGGAGAANCAGCTTAAGCCGCAGCCTAAGTACCTGACTGCAGTTAGACAGAGTAGACAGGAACTTGGAAGGGAAGAATGTTGAGTATTTGAATGTATGTTGAGCATTGTAAGATGAATGAATCAGTGGGCAAAGTGCACTTGGGGTGGCCCATCATACCTGCACAAGGCAGCTTTGATGTCCTAGAAGAGAAAGAGAAACAGCACAGTCTTAGCTCTTGGCTGATTCATGGGAGCCAAGGAGGAAGTGCCAACCATGCAGGGCATGGGGTAGAACAGGTGGAATAAGAACATCTCTCTTCCTATATGAACATCTCCACAGGGTTCCTCCAGGAAGTGTCCAGTATGCCAGTAGGCAGGAAAATGATCAGACCTCTAGAGGAACTAACTGAGTTGTTTGAAAATAAGTTTTGTCTCTGAGACTAAACCAGAGAAGGGAGAAGAGAGACAGGAAAAGGGCTGGAATGGCTTTGTGTGGTCTTTCCTACAAAAAAGAAAAGAAATGGATTTCTGAACTAGTGGGAGTGGGAGATGGATTCAGGAGGGAGCTCAGCTCAAGCTGTGCATCACCTAGACCCACACTGTCCAGTATGGCAGCCACCTCACACATGGCTATTGAACACTTTGAAACATGGCTAGTATGACAAGGAACCACATTTTTAAATTTTATGAGAGTCACCAACCCAAATTTAAATTAAAAAAAAAAAACTGAAATAGTATAAAATACTTTTTACATTAACCACAACTATATCGATTTGGTCAGAGTACATTTAATTCAACCATTCAAAATATGATGTCTGACCTGAGATCTGCCAAACATATACCAGATTTTGAAGACTCAATTTTTTTAAAGGAATAAGTTCATAAAATATTTCATTAATACTTTTAAAATATTGGTTAATGATTGAAATTATAATACTTTGGATAAAGTGCAAGTGAAGTCGCTCAGTCGTGTCTGACTCTTTGTGACCCCATGGATTGTAGCCTACCAGGCTTCTCCATCCATTGGATTCTCCAGGCAAGAACACTGGAGTGGGTTGCCATTTCCTTCTCCAGGGGATCTTCCCTGCCCCAGGGACTGAACCCAGGTCTCCTGCATTGTAGGCAGATGCTTTTATGTCTGAGCCACCAGGGAAGTCCTACTTTGGATATATTGGATAAAATAAAATATTTCACTTAATTTTACCTGTGTCTTTTTATCGTTTCAATGTGGCCACAAGAAAAAAGTTTAAGTCATATTTGTGTCTTGCAAAATAATTCTAAATTACACATAGCTCACATTGTACTTCTAAATTATATACATTGTGTGAAATATATTTGTAAATTATGGGTCACACAGTATTTCTATTGGACAGCACTGAGCTGGGGGAAGGAAGGCAATTCTGGTATTCTGCCACGTGGTCAATGCTCTGATCTGTAACCAGGGAGGGGTCTCTGTATTTTTACAACTTGGTCCCCAAGGGACACTCACCTGGAGCAGCTGGCCTGGCGGCAAACACTGTCTAGACTTCAGGGAATCCATCATCTTCTTGAGATTGTTCAGTTGTGTCTCAGTGGAACAGACGTAGAATTTCTCCCCCTTGGAGATCTCCTGCCCCAGCCAGTTGATCCGGGACAAGAGGAAGCTCTTCTCCTCCTTTAGCACCTGACGCAGCTGTCTAAAGGCTGTGATGACCTTCTGCTTCTCTAATTCCACCTGGGCCTGGGGGCAAGAAAGTGGACATTCAGAAGATGAGAGGATGGCCTCAAAGTTCCTTCTGTCCCATTTTATTCAATGTTATCATTTTATTAAGTTTACTCTGAGCAACATTCAGTGGCAGACATGGAGGAAAGGAAATGGGAGGAGAACAAGCTTTTGAAAGCCTATACTATGTGCCTTGTTTTCATATTAGGTTATTTATTTATATTTTTTGCTTTCAAGGACAGGTAGCTAATACTTAATAATTAAGTATTAAGTAATCATATTTCCAGAAGTCTTTTCAGTTTATAATCTGCTTTCACATAGATTTTTTTTTTCCTTTTTACACACACCCACCCACAAAATAGGTACAGATATTTGAGTGGGTTCATAGTGTCTTCATTTTCTAATTTGAGAAGTCAGTTTTTAGGTAAGGGACTGTGAGGGGCAGAGATGGGTCTTAAAACTGGTATTTCCAATTCTAAGACCAGCACCAGTTTTCCTTACACTACCTGTCCCCAGGTGGAGTAGACCAAAGTGGCCAACCTACTCCAACAGCACGAGGCAGGACGTGGAAGATGCTAGCACTGGCAAACCAAATGCTGTAGAGGAGAAGGCTGGAGCACACCCTTATCCCTGCTGCCACAGTCCTTTCTGTCCCTCCTACACTCCATCCCATTCTGTATCTGTTCCTTTGTCAATAAGGTCTTTTTGAGTGGTCGGTGTAATAAGGAATTCTAGGAGTTTTGCAGAGATACCGTTTCTGCTTTCGAGCTCATGGACAGAGAAACCCACACCTGGGTTTTTCCTTACCATGGAGACATTGATCTTGTGTTCACCTTGTGCCTTCATCTGAATTATCTCCCTCTCCTTTTGCTGCAAGACTTCAATTTGTGATTGGATCTGCCCCTGTGGGGAGAGAGTTGTCTTGGCAAGTTGTGCCTGGAGACCTCCTGGCCTCATGATGCCCTCCTTATCTCTTGGGATGGAGGACAAGTCCTTGTGTCATTATTAATAGATCCCCCTTTCCTGTTCAAGTGGAGGGCTGGGGTGTGACGGGGGAGGAAGAACTCTGGAGCCTAAGTAACCTACGAGAAAGGAATGTGGTGATAAATTATGACTAATATTTGGATGTGCTTTGGGGTTATCAAAGGACTTCCACAAACCTTCTCTCATTTGTTATACCTACGACTCTTAAGAAGTACAATTTGTTTGCCCCATTTAAAGAGGAGGCACCTGAAGCTCAGAGAGGTAAAGTGACTCCTTGAAGGATCTATAGAAAGTTCAGGAGTCTGAACCTGAACCTACACCTCTGACTCAAAATTCCATGTTCCTTCCATTCTCCATTATACTTTGGTCACAACAGGCATCAGTTCTCCAGTCTTAGACTTTTGAACCTACTGGGCTTGACTGCAAATTTTCTACTCAGGTACAAAGATTGGGGCAATGGATACAAACCCAGAGGGAGGAGATGACAGTTTCCAGGTCCCCACTGAACTCCTGGTTTAATGGAGGAGCAGGGAAGGGACCCCCAAATGCCTACCTGATAACTCTGGGCAGCTTCTTCTATCAGAGTTGTGTTGTGGGTTTTGTGGTCCTTGGATCCACAACACACCACGCAGAGGAACTTGCCATCAGCCTCACAGAAGTAATGACATTTCTCTCCGTGCTTTAGACATCTCAGCTCTTCTGTTTCTGGCTGCATCTCCGAGGGATCCATAGCTTGGATTTTCTCCACCAGATTTACCAAGAGCCAGTTGGGCGTGATCGTGTCCCTGCTCACAATTTTGTTGCAGAGGGGACATTTAAGAACACTGTCTTCTGCTTCTCCGCTCTGAGTGATGCAGCTGACACAGAAGTTGTGCCCGCAGTCGATTGTAGCAGGGTGCTGCAGAATATCCATGCATATGGGGCAAATCACTTCTTCTTGAAGCTTACTGGTAAACTGTTGATGGGCCATGATGGGGCCAAAGGCTTCTTCAAGTCTGTAGGAAGTCTAGAAGTCAGCTGTGGGCACTGGTTCTAGGAAAAGAGAAGATAACAGAGGCGATGGAGGTCAGCGTCTATTAATTTGAGAATCAGAGAGAGGAAAAGGAGAGAGGAAAAAAACAATAGTAGAAAAGAATCAAAATTAGAAGGTAGGAAATATTATAAAGAGGGAAACAGATGGGCAATGTTACCTCACTGCCTCTTGAGAATGAGTGGATGTAGTAAATGAATATACACTACTTATAAAATGGGGTAAGTATTCCTGAACCTTGGACTAATTAAAGGTGTTTATGAGGCAGTTAACTGATATTAGAAGGACCAGGGCACCAAAGTCTATTCTCAGAGCTTCAGGGAAGGAGTGGAGGGACTGGAAAATGCTTCCCGAAAGGTCACAGCCAGTTCACCAGTAATGATTTAAGCATCTCTTTCATGCAGAGCCCAAACTTTGGGAGAACATATGCAAAGGAAGGGGATAATTCTCTACTTCCTATAATTTGGTTCCAGACTTTTAAGTATTTTGTGCAAATGTGGAAAACACTGAAGGTGGAAACAGACAGAGCTGGACTCCCATCTGAGGCCAGGCTGCAAACATTAGGCTACACGCATGGTCACCCTCCCAGTGGACTCTGAACTTTGTGCCCAGCATCTATAGAAATGGCATACCAATGGAAAACCAGACCCCGGGATAAAAGAGCCTCAGGACTTGTACTTGGACTCTCTGTTGCCTAAAAGAGTATGCTAATTATCTCTGTAACAGAACAAAGTCGTAAATTCCATTAAGTTTATCGAGATATGACCACAGTCCTATTGATAAATGTCCACTGTTTATCTAGTTTTGTGACACATGAATCATGGGTTAACTTTGATCGTATCTCTCTTTTACCTTGTCCAGACTAATTTCAAGGAATTTGGGGAGGTGGGTTTGAGCAAGTACACTTAGGGTACGTAAGGGTTTCACAAAAACTGGTCGGGGTCCTTGGCTAAGAGGAGACTCTGCCTTGGCCCACTGGTGCAATAAATGCACTCCACTATCTGCATTGTCCTTCTGAGTGGGTTTGTTTCCCGGAATGTGTGACTACAACAATATAATCACCCGCTCAGGGAGTTTCCAGTTAAAAGGAGAGGCAACCATTCCTCCCCTGGGGAGATTCCTAGCACAGTGGAACCAGCAAGGAACTTCCTTGCTGAAAGGTCATTCTCTGTTCTCCATCCTAGTTGGTTTTTTACTTCCCCACAGCACCTGGATCAGTCTGTCCTCTTCTGTTTTTGTTTTTTTTTTTTTCCAACATCTTCAACACTCTGGTGTGTAACATGCTCATCCTTTGTTTTTTTCTGTGTTTCTTCCTGCTTCTTGGTGCTTACTTGATCCCTGNTGGAAGATGCTAGCACTGGCAAACCAAATGCTGTAGAGGAGAAGGCTGGAGCACACCCTTATCCCTGCTGCCACAGTCCTTTCTGTCCCTCCTACACTCCATCCCATTCTGTATCTGTTCCTTTGTCAATAAGGTCTTTTTGAGTGGTCGGTGTAATAAGGAATTCTAGGAGTTTTGCAGAGATACCGTTTCTGCTTTCGAGCTCATGGACAGAGAAACCCACACCTGGGTTTTTCCTTACCATGGAGACATTGATCTTGTGTTCACCTTGTGCCTTCATCTGAATTATCTCCCTCTCCTTTTGCTGCAAGACTTCGATTTGTGATTGGATCCGCCCCTGTGGGGAGAGAGTTGTCTTGGCAAGTTGTGCCTGGAGACCTCCTGGCCTCATGATGCCCTCCTTATCTCTTGGGATGGAGGACAAGTCCTTGTGTCATTATTAATAGATCCCCCTTTCCTGTTCAAGTGGAGGGCTGGGGTGTGACGGGGGAGGAAGAACTCTGGAGCCTAAGTAACCTACGAGAAAGGAATGTGGTAATAAATTATGACTAATATTTGGATGTGCTTTGGGGTTATCAAAGGACTTCCACAAACCTTCTCTCATTTGTTATACCTACGACTCTTAAGAAGTACAATTTGTTTGCCCCATTTAAAGAGGAGGCACCTGGAGCTCAGAGAGGTAAAGTGACTCTTTGAAGGATCTATAGAAAGTTCAGGAGTCTGAACCTGAACCTACACCTCTGACTCAAAATTCCATGTTCCTTCCATTCTCCATTATACTTTGGTCACAACAGGCATCAGTTCTCCAGTCTTAGACTTTTGAACCTACTGGGCTTGACTGCAAATTTTCTACTCAGGTACAAAGATAGGGGCAATGGATACAAACCCAGAGGGAGGAGATGACAGTTTCCAGGTCCCCACTGAACTCCTGGTTTAATGGAGGAGCAGGGAAGGGACCCCCAAATGCCTACCTGATAACTCTGGGCAGCTTCTTCTATCAGAGTTGTGTTGTGGGTTTTGTGGTCCTTGGATCCACAACACACCACGCAGAGGAACTTGCCATCAGCCTCACAGAAGTAATGACATTTCTCTCCGTGCTTTAGACATCTCAGCTCTTCTGTTTCTGGCTGCATCTCCGAGGGATCCATAGCTTGGATTTTCTCCACCAGATTTACCAAGAGCCAGTTGGGCGTGATCGTGTCCCTGCTCACAATTTTGTTGCAGAGGGGACATTTAAGAACACTGTCTTCTGCTTCTCCGCTCTGAGTGATGCAGCTGACACAGAAGTTGTGCCCGCAGTCGATTGTAGCAGGGTGCTGCAGAATATCCATGCATATGGGGCAAATCACTTCTTCTTGAAGCTTACTGGTAAACTGTTGATGGGCCATGATGGGGCCAAAGGCTTCTTCAAGTCTGTAGGAAGTCTAGAAGTCAGCTGTGGGCACTGGTTCTAGGAAAAGAGAAGATAACAGAGGCGATGGAGGTCAGCGTCTATTAATTTGAGAATCAGAGAGAGGAAAAGGAGAGAGGAAAAAAACAATAGTAGAAAAGAATCAAAATTAGAAGGTAGGAAATATTATAAAGAGGGAAACAGATGGGCAATGTTACCTCACTGCCTCTTGAGAATGAGTGGATGTAGTAAATGAATATACACTACTTATAAAATGGGGTAAGTATTCCTGAACCTTGGACTAATTAAAGGTGTTTATGAGGCAGTTAACTGATATTAGAAGGACCAGGGCACCAAAGTCTATTCTCAGAGGTTCAGGGAAGGAGTGGAGGGACTGGAAAATGCTTCCCGAAAGGTCACAGCCAGTTCACCAGTAATGATTTAAGCATCTCTTTCATGCAGAGCCCAAACTTTGGGAGAACATATGCAAAGGAAGGGGATAATTCTCTACCTCCTATAATTTGGTTCCAGACTTTTAAGTATTTTGTGCAAATGTGGAAAACACTGAAGGTGGAAACAGACAGAGCTGGACTCCCATCTGAGGCCAGGCTGCAAACATTAGGCTACACGCATGGTCACCCTCCCAGTGGACTCTGAACTTTGTGCCCAGCATCTATAGAAATGGCATACCAATGGAAAACCAGACCCCGGGATAAAAGAGCCTCAGGACTTGTACTTGGACTCTCTGTTGCCTAAAAGAGTATGCTAATTATCTCTGTAACAGAACAAAGTCGTAAATTCCATTAAGTTTATCGAGATATGACCACAGTCCTATTGATAAATGTCCACTGTTTATCTAGTTTTGTGACACATGAATCATGGGTTAACTTTGATCGTATCTCTCTTTTACCTTGTCCAGACTAATTTCAAGGAATTTGGGGAGGTGGGTTTGAGCAAGTACACTTAGGGTACGTAAGGGTTTCACAAAAACTGGTCGGGGTCCTTGGCTAAGAGGAGACTCTGCCTTGGCCCACTGGTGCAATAAATGCACTCCACTATCTGCATTGTCCTTCTGAGTGGGTTTGTTTCCCGGAATGTGTGACTACAACAATATAATCACCCGCTCAGGGAGTTTCCAGTTAAAAGGAGAGGCAACCATTCCTCCCCTGGGGAGATTCCTAGCACAGTGGAACCAGCAAGGAACTTCCTTGCTGAAAGGTCATTCTCTGTTCTCCATCCTAGTTGGTTTTTTACTTCCCCACAGCACCTGGATCAGTCTGTCCTCTTCTGTTTTTGTTTTTTTTTTTTTCCAACATCTTCAACACTCTGGTGTGTAACATGCTCATCCTTTGTTTTTTTCTGTGTTTCTTCCTGCTTCTTGGTGCTTACTTGATCCCTGGATTGCCTTCCCCCAACCACCACCGCTGCCACTCCCTTCTGTAGCTCCACACATTTGAATCACAACCTTTGCTCCTTCCCTCTTATATAAGGGAAGGGTTCAACCTCTCTTCCCATTTCATCTGGATCCCAGCTGCCAACCTTACCTCCTCTCTCCAGCATCTGCCATCGGTCTCCCTCAAGAAACACATCTTTCATCTTTATCTGATCTTAATATTTAGGTCAGACAGGTGTTGTAATTTTTGATTATAATCAGAGTGATTGTATATTTTGGTTTACTTTGGGACAGTGCTGGGTTTCACCTTTGACCTGATGTAATGAATAGATCATCCTTCCATTCTCAAAAGTATCCAGGTTGGATGATGAATTATATGGTTACCTTAATTATAGAAACTGTTGGAAGCCAAGGCTTTCAGAAGTGTTATACCTTCATTTCATAAATGTTAAGAAAAGGCCTTCCTCTTTGTTTGCTTTGAGGTGAAATTAAAGCATCTTAACATTTGTATAATATTTTATAGTTTATCCTCATCCTAAACTGCTGTCCCCTGGAGGCAGAATTTAACTTATAGGTAGGTTTCATTTGACATAGTGATTTTAGACATAATAATTTGTATGACTTTAGAGAGGATGGATGTTTTATTTTCCCTACCACTCTTACTGCCTCTGTCTGCCTGGCTCCTGAAGACATCTCACCTTCACCCACCCCCAGCTTTATTGATATAATTGACATATAGCATTGTGAAGGCTTAATGTGATGTGATGATTTGGCACGTGTACATATGTTTGCCACAATAAGGTTAGTTAACACACCCTTCACCTCACATAAATAACTTTTTTGTTGTTGTCATTGCTATGGTGGGAGCATTAAAGATCTATTTTTGTAGCAACTTTTGATTATATATTAAACTATTGTCACACTGTACATGACATCCCTGAAACTTATAACTGAAATTTTGTATTATACCCCTTGATCCACATCTTCAAATTTCTTTCACCCCTCAGACCCTGACAACCAGCATTCCATCTGTGTCTATATGAGTGCGGTGCTTTTAGTTTCCATATACAAGTGAAATCCTACAGTATTGTCTTTCTCTTGTCTGCCATTTTTCTGCCATATCAGGCTTCCCTGGTAGCTCAGTTGGTAAAGAATTCCCCTGTAGTGCAGGAGACTCCGGTTCAATTCCTGGGTTGGGAAGATTCCCTGGAGAAGGGATAGGCTACCCTCTCCAGAATTCTTGGGCTTCCCTTGTGGTTCAGCTGGTAAATAATCTGCCCGCAATGCAGGAGACCTGGGTTCAATCCCTGGGTTGGGAAGATCCCCTGGAGAAGGGAAAGGCTACCCACTCCAGTACTATGGCCTGGAGAATTCCATGGACTGTAGCAAAGAGTCAGACATGACTTTCACTGTCAGACATTTTACTTAGCCTAATGCCCCCATGTCCATTCTTACTGTCACAAATGTCAGGATCTCTATCTTTTTATGGCTGACTTTAAATGCATTTGAGATCCAGTGGTTAAGAATCCACGGGCGAGCTAAGATCCCACAGGCCACAGAGGAACTAAGGCCCCGTGCCACAGCTACGAAAGCATNAATCCCTGGGTTGGGAAGAAATCCCCTGGAGAAGGGAAAGGCTACCCACTCCAGTATTCTGGCCTGGAGAATTCTATGGACTGTAGCAAAGAGTCAGACATGACTTTCACTATCAGACATTTTACTTAGCCTAATGCCCCCATGTCCATTCTTACTGTCACAAATGTCAGGATCTCCATCTTTTTATGGCTGACTTTAAATACATTTGAGAGCCAGTAGTTAAGAATCCATGGGCGAGCTAAGATCCCACAGGCCACAGAGGAACTAAGGCCACGAGCCACAGCTACGAAAGCGTGTGTGCTCGGGAGCCTGTGCAACAAGGAAAGATTCCATGTGACAGGATGAAGATTCTGCGTGCCACAACTAAGACCTAGCTGTATACAGTATTTGCTTTATCCACAACTGAGACCTGACACAGCCAAATAAATGAATATTTTAAATAAATAAAATACACACACACAATAGTATTTGCTTTCTCCATTCGTCTGTTGATGAATACTTAAGGTTGTTTCCAAGTCATGGCTTTGGGGAACAAAGTGCAGTGAACATGGGAATGCAGATATCTCTTTGAATTCTGGATTTTATTTCCTTCAGACATACCCCCAGAAGTGGGATTGCTGGACCCTATGGTAGTTCTAGTTTTAATTTTTTCGAGGATCTTCCATACTGTTTTCCATAGTAGCTGCACCGATTTCCATTCACCAATAGTGCACCAAGGTCCCCTTTTCTCCACATCCTTGGCAGCATTTGTTGTCTTTTCGAGGACAGCCATTCTGACAGGTGTGAGGCGGTATGTCCTTGTGATTTGATTTGTGTTTCCCTGATGACTTGTGATGTTGAGCACCTTTTCATATATATACCTTTTGGCCATGTGTATGTCTCCTTTGGAAAAATGGCTAGTCACTCTCTTATAGTGTTAGTCACTCAGCTGTGTTTGACTCTTTTCGATCCCATGGACTGCAGCTTGCTGGGGTCGTCTGTCCATGGGATTCTCCAGGCAAGAATAGGCGTGGGTTGCCATTCCATTCTCCACTAGGCTGGGTTGCCATTCCCTTCTCCAGGGATCATCGCGACCCAGGGATCAAACCTGGGTCACCAGCACTGCAGGTGGACACTTTACTGCCTGAGCCACCAGGGAAGCCCCAGTCTCTTCAATAGACTATTTAACTGGATTATTTGTGGGATTTTACTATTGAGTTGTAGGAGTTTCTTATACATGTTGGATATTAACCTCTTATTCGGTATAAGACTTGCAAATATTTTCTCTCATCCCATAGGTGTTCTTCCATTTTGTTCATTGTTTCTTTTGCTATGCAGAAGCTTTTTAGCTTGACATAGTCCCACTTGTCGCCATAATTGACTATATAGAAGGAAACAAAGTTAGACTTGCACTGTATACCATAAACAAAAATTCTAGGTGGTTTAAAGATCAAATCTGAAAATATTAAAATTTAGAATATTTACCCTTAATGTGAGAGAGCTGTCATTTTTCTGAATGACATAAAAAAAACAGAAGACATAAAATTAAAATATTGACAGATTATCAAAAACAAAACAAAAATTTCAACATGGAAAATAATGCCATAAAAAATCAAAGGACAAATAATAGCAAAAGAAGATTTACTAGCATTAATATGACATGTCAAGGGTTAATAGCAGTAATAGAGAAAAATGATTTGGCATCAAGATAAGGATGTAAATTCATGTGGCCACCACTACTCCCTCCTCTTTCAAAAACATACTAATAATAGGCAAAATATTTTTTAAGGTAAAAAACTACAACCAGTCAATGAGAGAATTCATGAATGTAAGATAGTGCTGGGTCAGCACCCTCTGAGAAGTTTACTAACACAGCCCAGAGAATCCTTAAGCGGCAGAAACCAAGTAAGGTCAGAGATAGAGAGGATAAATCAAAATGCTCCAACATGTGTCCAGTCGGAAGTTCAGAAGAAAAGNTGCTGGGTCAGCACCCTCTGAGAAGTTTACTAACACAGCCCAGAGAATCCTTAAGCGGCAGAAACCAAGTAAGGTCAGAGATAGAGAGGATAAATCAAAATGCTCCAACATGTGTCCAGTTGGAAGTTCAGAAGAAAAGAAGAGAGGACACGGAGGAGCAAAATATGATGAGAAAAAGCCTTCAGGTTTTTTTTTTTTTTTTTCAGAATGTATGGGCCCCCTGAAAATGCACCAAATATGAAGCACAACAAGTAAAAAAATAAATAATTTCACACTAAAAACACTTCATAATGCAACTGAAGAGAATGAAAGAGAAAAATGCAAGGACTGCCAGAATGAAATAACAGAGTACCAAAGAACAAGTGGATCTTTTTATTTTTAATTGGCGTATAATTGCTTTACAATATTGTGTTGGTGTCTGCCATATGTCAACATGCAAGTAAATCTTGAGAACACGGATACTAATATTTCTAGGAAGTGGGAGGAAATTACCAAACCAAGGTGTCTATATTCATTTAATCTATTATTCATAAAGGAGGGCAAAATAAAGATATTTTTGGACATTAAAAAAACTAACTTTCCACCAGGAGATCCTTGAAATCTTTTCTTTTTTCCTCTTTGAATTCTGTTTTTCCCTTTCTTCCACCAGGTGTCAAACCCTCATACCCTGCATTCAGAGTTCGGAGTCTTACCTACTGGACTGCCAAGGAAGTCATAGGAGATCCTTGGAATCTTGCTGAAAAACCTGTAAGTTATCTTTTAAAAAGAGAGAGAGAGAAAGGCTCCACAATGGGAGTGTGATGCACAAAGCAAATAAAGCATAATTCAACAGTATTGATAAATATTATATACCACTGACTGTAAAAAAAACATTAGAAACAAAAGTTTTGCCTTCAAAAAAGTAGAGCTAAAATTTTAGACAACTATAATACAGGAATTAGAAGCAGGGGGAAGTTTGGAGGATAGCTAAAGACCTACCTAAGGGAGCTAAGATTTTAGGAGTCTAAAGATACTTAAAATTTTTAGACTTTGTTACAAAAAATGAAGTTAATGACATAAGATAAAAATTCGAGGATAAGTACTAAAGGAATAGAAATTATAACTTTAACTTTCAAAGCAGCAAAGGGAAAAATATTAATAAAGAAAATTTAGCCAATAAAATAGAAGGCAAGGGACTTCCCTGGTGGTCCAGTGGTTAAGAGTCTGTGCTCCCAGGGCAGCGGGCCCGGGGTTTATCCCTGGTCAGGGAGCTAGATCTCGCATGCCACAACTAAGACCCAGTGCAGCCAAATAAAAATAAATAATTTTTTAAAATTAAAAACATAACAGGTGGCAAGAGAGTTGGAAGGGGCTGTAAATAAGAAGTGTGGGGACTTCCCTGGTGGTCCAACGGCTAAGACTTTGTGTTCTCAAGGCAGGTGGGCTTGGGTTTGATCCCTGGTCAGGGAACTACATCCCACATGCTACAACTAAAGATCTCACGTGCAGCAATAAAGATCTAAAGTCACCTGTGTGGCAACCAAGACCCTGCACATACAATTAAATAAATATATATTTTTTAAAAGGTCATAAGAAAAAATAAGAGTAGCTATGAAAAAGAGGAATTATGGAAAAGAATGTAAAAAAAAAGTACATGTTGGGGAAAATGACCTCATTATATTATTGATTCATATTACAGAGTCGCAATAGTATGGCATGAACACAAGGTCAGGAATAGAGCAGAGCAGAAAGTTCAGAAATACCAAAATATATACAGGCATTTAGTATTTAACAAAGATCCCATCTCCACTGAAGAAATGATAATTGGAACAAGAAGAAAGCGATTTAGAAAAAAATTAATGGATAAATGCACTCCCTATACCTTAAACTGGGCTAAATTCCAAACAGACATATTTTAAAGTTAAAAAAAATGGAAATATAAAAGCACTAGAAGAAACCATAGGAGAATTATTTTATGGTTTCAGAGTGGGAAGGTCTTTATAAATAGGACACAAAATAGAAAATATTGATAAATTTAAATGATAAATTTTAAAAATAAAAATGTTTAATAAAAGTGTTTCTACATGACAAAATTTATAAAAATAAATTCAAATGACAAATGAAAACTGGGAGAACTATTAATTTGATCCATAGATTAATCAAAGATTAGGAATCAATTTCTTTGAAACATAAAAAAGCTGCTATAGGGACTTCCCTGGTGGTGCAGCGGATAAGAATCTGCCTGCCAAAGCAGGAAACATGGGTTCGATCCCTGGTCTGGGAAGATCACCACATGCTGCAGAGCATCCAGGCCTGTCTGCCACAACTACTGAAACCCGAGCTCAGCAGGAGAAGCCACCGCACCGCACCGCCTGCACACTGCATTGAGGAGCGCCCCCGCTAGCCACAGCTAGAAAACGCCTGCGCAAAAGTAATGAAGACCCCGTGCAGCCAAAAATAAACATTTAGAACAAAATGCTGCTACAAACCAGTAAGATCAACAATCTCACCGGAAAACGAGCCAAGGCTATGAACAGACAGTTCACAGGAAAGAGAATACAATTCACATTTAAAACATGTGGGAAATGTTTAAAACATGTGAAAACATGTTTAAAACGTGAAAAATTTTCAGCCTCACTTACATTGAAAGAAATGCATATTAAAATGACACTGAAATACAATTTTTTACTTGATAAAAATCCAGGAGTCTGATGACACTGTGATGGCCAACGTCAGGGGAAAAGACTCTCATTGCTAGGCTAATGTAAATTGGTGCAATTTCTATGGAAAGCAGTATTACGATATGCTTCAAAATTACAAGTGCTTTTGCCTTGTAAGTGGCTTCCTTTGTGGCTCAGTTGGTAAACAATCCGCCTGCAATGCGGGAGACCTGGGTTTGATACCTGGGTTGGGAAGATCTTCTGGAGAAGGAAATGGCAACCCACTCCAGTACTCTTGCCTGGAGAATTCTGTGGACATAGAAGTGGGATAGGCTGCGGTCCATGGAATCTTAGAGTCGGACAGGACTGTGCAACCAACTTTCACTTTCTTTTCACTTTACCTTGTAATTCCCTTTACCACTATACCTCAGAAATTTATTTATCCTATAGATTTACTCACACACCTAAAATTAGTGTGGATTTGTGGCAATGTTTGTATTAACAAAAGACTGGAAACAACCTAAATGCCCATCAATAGGAAAATGTTTAAATAAATTACAATCCAGTTCTATACATGAATAGAAATTAAGAATGAGGAAGTACTGTATTTATAGACAGGAAAATATCACCAAGTTATGTCGTTAAGTGGGAGAAAAAACAGTTATGCAGAATAATGCATGTATTATGAATCATTTGGATAAAAATTCTTATTTTCTTGAACATGAATATAAACTCTCTGGAACAATAATGATCTGCTAACATTGGTTGCCTCTAAGGAAGTGGATGACTGGCTGAAGGATGGGGTGGTAGAGACTTTTTACAATATATAAATTTTTTTATTTTGTGAAAGTTTAACTTTGTAAATGCTTTTAAGTTTTCACAAAATTGCGTGATTATAAATGGGCTGAGACTGAATTGTAAATTCACAGAACAATAATAATTAATCATAAACATGTGAAATAGTAATCTTGAAAATGCAAAGTTAAAACAAGATATCATTTTATACCTTAGATTAAGAAGTCTGGGAATATAAAACGTGACTAAAGATATGGGGAAATGGAGACACCTATACTTTATTACTGAAAGTATAAATTACAGCAATTTGTTAAAAGTTCAAAATGTGCAGTTAGAGTTTAAAATGTGCAGTTTCAGGATAACACTACATAATAATGATGATAATGGAAACATTACTACTACTAATAATAAATAAATAAAAACTAACATGTATTGAATACTTACCATGTACTAGGCACAGTTTCAAGCATTTTATATTTATTAGTGAAATAATTATTTATATAGGGAAGTATTAATGCCATTTTGAGGACAAGTCAACTGAAGTTAAGGGAGATAAAGCAATTATTCCAAGGTTATTTGGTAAAAATGGTGGAATATAAACTTGAACCCAGTTAGACTCCAGAGCCTAGGATTCTGCCTAAAAATCATGCGTGTGTGCATTCAGAGATGTATAAGGATGTTAAGTGTAGTATTGTTTATAAAATCAAAATATCAAATAAAATCTATATCAAGGCTTCCCAACCACATTATTACTGACATTTTAGGCTGGATAATTCTTTGTTGTGTGGACTGTCCTGTGCATTGTAGGATATTTAGCAACATTTTTCTATCTACTTAATTCCAATAGTATTCTCCCCTTACACCCCTGTCCCAGTGTGACAAACAAAAGTGCTTCCAGACATTACCAAATGTCCCTGAGGGACAAACCTCCAGCTGAGAACCATGGATCTGTAAGTATTCATATGGCTAGGTCTCAATAGTGAGGCCATTCATATACATTAAAAAACACAAAACAGTGTTCCAGATAATTCATGCTGCTGCTGCTGCTAAGTCGCTTCAGTCGTGTCTGACTCTGTGCGACCCCATAGACGGCGGCCCACCAGGCTCCCCCGTCCCTGGGATTCCCCAGGCAAGAACACTGGAGTGGGTTGCCATTTCCTTCTCCAATGCATGAAAGTGAAAAGTGAAAGTGAAGTTGCTCAGTCGTGTCCGACTCTTCGCGACCCCATGGACTGCAGGCTACCAGGCTCCTCTGTCCGTGGGATTTTCCAGGCAAGAGTACTGGAGTGGGGTGCCATTGCCTTCTCCAAGGCTCTCTCTATATGACAGAAGTATAAACACATGGATGGCCTGGAAGGATTAACACTAAATTTATGACAATATATGAGGAAAACAACTAAAAAAATTAAGTAAACAAAAGGAACTTCAAATTTGTAACATTTAGTTTTATTTTTTTAATTTATTTTTGTAAATACTGTGGCAAAACAGTTACCTTTGTTAATTCTAGGTTATTGTTACATGAGTGCTTTTTTTCTATATTAACGTTTTCAAAATAATTTAGTTTAAAAAGGAAAACTATAAGAAATGCACAGTAGATATATTCAAAGTAATTCTTAAATTCTAAAATTAAAAAAATTCAACCTCTCTACTACTCAAGAAAATACAAATACAACAATTAGAAAAAACTTTGTACTCATCAGATTGGCAAAAAAAATGTTTTTTTAATGTTCAGCTCTCATGAAGATGTGGAAAGATGAGCCCTTCATACCTTGCTGGTAAGGTCACCAGCAATATAGGAAAAAATCAGGCAAATGATAGAAAATGCAATCAGCTTGTGACTAAAAAGCACATTATAAGAAAAGTAATATATAGCAGGATTTCTAAAAGGTTTTTAGACCTTAAGATAAGTTAAAGACTGTGGAGTGAGAAAGAATTAAAGGCACAGCCAGGAATTCTCTTGTGGTCCAGAGGTAAATAATGTGCCTTGCAACGCAGGGGATGCACATTCCCTCCCTGGTCAGGGAACGAAGATCCCACACACTGCAGGGCAACTAAGCTCTGTGCACTGCAACTAAGATCAGAGGCAGCCAAAAATAAACATTTTTTTAAAAAATTAATAAAGGGATAGCCAACACAGAGATACCCTATGAATGGTCTCCCTAAGAGACACATTTTGCTTAGTTAAAAATAGAAATTGAAAGTAACGAAAACAATTCTGTTTAAAATACCTTAATGCCTTTAAAAGATTTGCTGATTTTCCTGGTGGTCCAGTGGCTAAAACTCCAAGCTCCCAATGCAGGGGGCTGGGGTTCGATCTCTGGTCAGGGACTACATCCCACATGCAGCAACCAAGAGTTCGCAAGCCACAACTAAAGATCCCACATGCCACAGCAAAGACCCGGTACAACTGAATAATTTTTTTTAGTAAATATTTTAAATAATAAAATAAAATGTTTGCTGAGTTGGCAAATTGAATGAGGTTAACCTATGACCCCACTTAAAAGGAGTAAAAAGTTTAAAGTCCTCTATAGAAATCATATCACATAGAGAGCAAAGAAAAATAACCATAAATAAATGCATAGGTTGACAGAAGTCAATTTATAAGTAATAGTACCAGCATTCAATATAACATGGGACTGTCACTCAAAAAAAGTTGGATTAAAAAAAAAAACACAACAAAATGTAATGTTCCTTTTCTTCCTTACACTCATTAAAAGAGATAGCATAAAAAATACATGAAAGATAAAGCACAGGATTTCCCTGGTGGTCCAGTGGCTAAGACTCCACCATCTCAATGCAGCAGGTGCCCAGGTTTGATCCCTGTTCAGGTAACTAGATCCCACATGCCACAACTAAGACCCAGTACAATCAAATAAATAAATAAATATTAAAATATATAGCATAAATGCAGAGATATTTAAAGGCTGCTATGCTAACAGAAATAGAAAAATCCCAATGGCAGGCTTATCTGTCTCCTTCTTTCAGGGGAAACTGCAGGCTTCCTAAACAACTCGACTCCAGATGAAGTACAAGCAAGGACAAGCGAAGAAATCAAAAAGACCTGGTCTTCACTTGACTCATTTACCTAAAGCGATTGTAAAGTATTGGACTGACCTGTAGGATGGCTAATATGTGTCAATATGGCTAGGCTATGGTACCCAGACATTCGGCAACATCAGTCTAGATGCTGCTATGAAGGTATTTTTCAGATGGGATTAACAATTAATATTTCACATTTACATTTAAGTAGACTTTTTGAGTAAAGAAAATTACCTTCTCTAGTGTGGGTGGGCCTCATCAATTAGTTTAAGGCCTTAAAAGAGAAAAATTTCCCTTGAGAAGGAGAGAATTCTGACTCCAGATTTCCTCTGGCTGCAACATCAACTCTTCCCTGGGTCTCCAACTTGCCTGGACTGCCCTGTAGAATTTGAACTTGCCAGCACCCACAGTCACATGAGCCAATTTCTTGAGGGAACTTAGCTCTCCAACCAGGGATTGAACCCAGGCCACGACAGTGAAAACAGCAAGTCCTAACCACTGGACCACGAGGCAACTCCCGAGTCAATTTCTTAAATCTCTCTCTCTCTACACATCAACTGGTTCTGTTTCTCTGGAGAATTCTAATACAGACTGTCTACCCTAAACTCACACCGTCCATAATTAGGCTACCTGGGCAGTAAGTGACATCAATAGAAAACTGGCAAGAAGAAGTCAAAATATGGTTGCAGCTGAGGATCTAAACATACTCCTAGCAGAAGACATCAGACTTTGTAATATTTTGTACCATAGAAGTACTGTGCTCAGAGCCCAGCACAGAGTTCTTCATAATTCCTTACTCTGAGACACCACAGACTGGACTTTCTTTCAGGAGGATGCTAGGATGGTTAACAGCTTCAAAATCCAATCACAGTAGGTGGGGGTGAGGATCTGGCATTGGCCCGAGGAGCCTCGGGAGGACAGGAAAGCTGCTTTCTGAATGTTAGGAAAATTGAAGTGAATGTCCACCCCTCCTGTCTTCCAAGCAGATTGTAATAAGCCAAATTACATCCACCCAAATTTGTATGTTGAAGCCTCAACCCTTAGTACCTCAGGAGGGGACTATCATTTTGAGACAGGACCTTTAAAGAGTGACCAAGTTAAAATAAGACCATTGAGGGGGGCCTAAGCTGACAGGTGTCCTTGTGAAGAGAGATTAGGACACACAGAGCCATCAGAGATGCTGTCATGCAGAGGAAAGGCTGTGAAGCTGGCCAGTGGCAAGCCAAGGAGAGAGGCCTCAAAGAAAGCAGCCTCATGGTGGACTGCTAGCCTCCAGAACTGGGAGAAAACGAATTTCTTCTGCTTGAAGCCACGCAGGTGGTGGTATTTTGTTATGGCAGCCCTAGCAAATTAATACACTGATATGCAGATTAATGCCCATGTTGCTATAAAGCCCACTTTACACCTCACCCCTAGCTCTGAGTTGCCAACTCTGTACAAGGGATCTCCCTATGCCTCCCACCTCCCATGGGACACAGCAGCACTCGGGGCTGTTCTTCCATTCCAAGCTCCAGGTGGGACATGAGCTTGCTCAGCCTCTCTGAACTGCATGTTGACAACATATACTAGATAAAATTCTTTTAAAATGCACATAAGATCTTTTGTCTCAGCAATTCCATGTCCAAAAATTTGTCCTACAGATACTGAGTATTTCTATATGTGCCAGGCACAGTTCTAAGGCTAATGATAGTGACAAAGCGGACAAAAGCCCCACTCACTGACAAGAGCCCAACAAATTAGCTAACCAAATGGATTATACATTAAGGGGCAATTACATATTATGGAGAAAAGGCAGGAAGGGGGGTTTTCAATAGATGGTCAAAATGGGCCTACCTGCATCCTCAGCAGGGTCCAACTCTCTGCAAAACCCCTGGAGCAGGTTGCCATTTTCTCCTCCAGGGGATCTTCCTCACCCAGGGATCGAACTCTTCTGTCCTTTGCATCTTCTGCACTGGCAGGTGAATTCTTTACCACTGCACCACCCAGGAGGTGCAAAATGGGCCGAACTAATGCAGTGATAATCAGGCAACAATTTGAAAGCAATTAACAGCAAAATGTAAGCAGTTGCTATTGCTGGTTGGTGGAATTATGNAAGGATGGGGTGGTAGAGACTTTTTACAATATATAAATTTTTTTATTTTGTGAAAGTTTAACTTTGTAAATGCTTTTAAGTTTTCACAAAATTGCGTGATTATAAATGGGCTGAGACTGAATTGTAAATTCACAGAACAATAATAATTAATCATAAACATGTGAAATAGTAATCTTGAAAATGCAAAGTTAAAACAAGATATCATTTTATACCTTAGATTAAGAAGTCTGGGAATATAAAACGTGACTAAAGATATGGGGAAATGGAGACACCTATACTTTATTACTGAAAGTATAAATTACAGCAATTTGTTAAAAGTTCAAAATGTGCAGTTAGAGTTTAAAATGTGCAGTTTCAGGATAACACTACATAATAATGATGATAATGGAAACATTACTACTACTAATAATAAATAAATAAAAACTAACATGTATTGAATACTTACCATGTACTAGGCACAGTTTCAAGCATTTTATATTTATTAGTGAAATAATTATTTATATAGGGAAGTATTAATGCCATTTTGAGGACAAGTCAACTGAAGTTAAGGGAGATAAAGCAATTATTCCAAGGTTATTTGGTAAAAATGGTGGAATATAAACTTGAACCCAGTTAGACTCCAGAGCCTAGGATTCTGCCTAAAAATCATGCGTGTGTGCATTCAGAGATGTATAAGGATGTTAAGTGTAGTATTGTTTATAAAATCAAAATATCAAATAAAATCTATATCAAGGCTTCCCAACCACATTATTACTGACATTTTAGGCTGGATAATTCTTTGTTGTGTGGACTGTCCTGTGCATTGTAGGATATTTAGCAACATTTTTCTATCTACTTAATTCCAATAGTATTCTCCCCTTACACCCCTGTCCCAGTGTGACAAACAAAAGTGTTTCCAGACATTACCAAATGTCCCTGAGGGACAAACCTCCAGCTGAGAACCATGGATCTGTAAGTATTCATATGGCTAGGTCTCAATAGTGAGGCCATTCATATACATTAAAAAACACAAAACAGTGTTCCAGATGATTCATGCTGCTGCTGCTGCTAAGTCGCTTCAGTCGTGTCTGACTCTGTGCGACCCCATAGACGGCGGCCCACCAGGCTCCCCCGTCCCTGGGATTCCCCAGGCAAGAACACTGGAGTGGGTTGCCATTTCCTTCTCCAATGCATGAAAGTGAAAAGTGAAAGTGAAGTTGCTCAGTCGTGTCCGACTCTTCGCGACCCCATGGACTGCAGGCTACCAGGCTCCTCTGTCCGTGGGATTTTCCAGGCAAGAGTACTGGAGTGGGGTGCCATTGCCTTCTCCAAGGCTCTCTCTATATGACAGAAGTATAAACACATGGATGGCCTGGAAGGATTAACACTAAATTTATGACAATATATGAGGAAAACAACTAAAAAAATTAAGTAAACAAAAGGAACTTCAAATTTGTAACATTTAGTTTTATTTTTTTAATTTATTTTTGTAAATACTGTGGCAAAACAGTTACCTTTGTTAATTCTAGGTTATTGTTACATGAGTGCTTTTTTTCTATATTAACGTTTTCAAAATAATTTAGTTTAAAAAGGAAAACTATAAGAAATGCACAGTAGATATATTCAAAGTAATTCTTAAATTCTAAAATTAAAAAAATTCAACCTCTCTACTACTCAAGAAAATACAAATACAACAATTAGAAAAAACTTTGTACTCATCAGATTGGCAAAAAAAATGTTTTTTTAATGTTCAGCTCTCATGAAGATGTGGAAAGATGAGCCCTTCATACCTTGCTGGTAAGGTCACCAGCAATATAGGAAAAAATCAGGCAAATGATAGAAAATGCAATCAGCTTGTGACTAAAAAGCACATTATAAGAAAAGTAATATATAGCAGGATTTCTAAAAGGTTTTTAGACCTTAAGATAAGTTAAAGACTGTGGAGTGAGAAAGAATTAAAGGCACAGCCAGGAATTCTCTTGTGGTCCAGAGGTAAATAATGTGCCTTGCAACGCAGGGGATGCACATTCCCTCCCTGGTCAGGGAACGAAGATCCCACACACTGCAGGGCAACTAAGCTCTGTGCACTGCAACTAAGATCAGAGGCAGCCAAAAATAAACATTTTTTTTAAAAATTAATAAAGGGATAGCCAACACAGAGATACCCTATGAATGGTCTCCCTAAGAGACACATTTTGCTTAGTTAAAAATAGAAATTGAAAGTAACGAAAACAATTCTGTTTAAAATACCTTAATGCCTTTAAAAGATTTGCTGATTTTCCTGGTGGTCCAGTGGCTAAAACTCCAAGCTCCCAATGCAGGGGGCTGGGGTTCGATCTCTGGTCAGGGACTACATCCCACATGCAGCAACCAAGAGTTCGCAAGCCACAACTAAAGATCCCACATGCCACAGCAAAGACCCGGTACAACTGAATAATTTTTAGTAAATATTTTAAATAATAAAATAAAATGTTTGCTGAGTTGGCAAATTGAATGAGGTTAACCTATGACCCCACTTAAAAGGAGTAAAAAGTTTAAAGTCCTCTATAGAAATCATATCACATAGAGAGCAAAGAAAAATAACCATAAATAAATGCATAGGTTGACAGAAGTCAATTTATAAGTAATAGTACCAGCATTCAATATAACATGGGACTGTCACTCAAAAAAAGTTGGATTAAAAAAAAAAACACAACAAAATGTAATGTTCCTTTTCTTCCTTACACTCATTAAAAGAGATAGCATAAAAAATACATGAAAGATAAAGCACAGGATTTCCCTGGTGGTCCAGTGGCTAAGACTCCACCATCTCAATGCAGCAGGTGCCCAGGTTTGATCCCTGTTCAGGTAACTAGATCCCACATGCCACAACTAAGACCCAGTACAATCAAATAAATAAATAAATATTAAAATATATAGCATAAATGCAGAGATATTTAAAGGCTGCTATGCTAACAGAAATAGAAAAATCCCAATGGCAGGCTTATCTGTCTCCTTCTTTCAGGGGAAACTGCAGGCTTCCTAAACAACTCGACTCCAGATGAAGTACAAGCAAGGACAAGCGAAGAAATCAAAAAGACTTGGTCTTCACTTGACTCATTTACCTAAAGCGATTGTAAAGTATTGGACTGACCTGTAGGATGGCTAATATGTGTCAATATGGCTAGGCTGTGGTACCCAGACATTCGGCAACATCAGTCTAGATGCTGCTATGAAGATATTTTTCAGATGGGATTAACAATTAATATTTCACATTTACATTTAAGTAGACTTTTTGAGTAAAGAAAATTACCTTCTCTAGTGTGGGTGGGCCTCATCAATTAGTTTAAGGCCTTAAAAGAGAAAAATTTCCCTTGAGAAGGAGAGAATTCTGACTCCAGATTTCCTCTGGCTGCAACATCAACTCTTCCCTGGGTCTCCAACTTGCCTGGACTGCCCTGTAGAATTTGAACTTGCCAGCACCCACAGTCACATGAGCCAATTTCTTGAGGGAACTTAGCTCTCCAACCAGGGATTGAACCCAGGCCACGACAGTGAAAACAGCAAGTCCTAACCACTGGACCACGAGGCAACTCCCGAGTCAATTTCTTAAATCTCTCTCTCTCTACACATCAACTGGTTCTGTTTCTCTGGAGAATTCTAATACAGACTGTCTACCCTAAACTCACACCCTCCATAATTAGGCTACCTGGGCAGTAAGTGACATCAATAGAAAACTGGCAAGAAGAAGTCAAAATATGGTTGCAGCTGAGGATCTAAACATACTCCTAGCAGAAGACATCAGACTTTGTAATATTTTGTACCATAGAAGTACTGTGCTCAGAGCCCAGCACAGAGTTCTTCATAATTCCTTACTCTGAGACACCACAGACTGGACTTTCTTTCAGGAGGATGCTAGGATGGTTAACAGCTTCAAAATCCAATCACAGTAGGTGGGGGTGAGGATCTGGCATTGGCCCGAGGAGCCTCGGGAGGACAGGAAAGCTGCTTTCTGAATGTTAGGAAAATTGAAGTGAATGTCCACCCCTCCTGTCTTCCAAGCAGATTGTAATAAGCCAAATTACATCCACCCAAATTTGTATGTTGAAGCCTCAACCCTTAGTACCTCAGGAGGGGACTATCATTTTGAGACAGGACCTTTAAAGAGTGACCAAGTTAAAATAAGACCATTGAGGGGGGCCTAAGCTGACAGGTGTCCTTGTGAAGAGAGATTAGGACACACAGAGCCATCAGAGATGCTGTCATGCAGAGGAAAGGCTGTGAAGCTGGCCAGTGGCAAGCCAAGGAGAGAGGCCTCAAAGAAAGCAGCCTCATGGTGGACTGCTAGCCTCCAGAACTGGGAGAAAACGAATTTCTTCTGCTTGAAGCCACGCAGGTGGTGGTATTTTGTTATGGCAGCCCTAGCAAATTAATACACTGATATGCAGATTAATGCCCATGTTGCTATAAAGCCCACCTTACACCTCACCCCTAGCTCTGAGTTGCCAACTCTGTATAAGGGATCTCCCTATGCCTCCCACCTCCCATGGGACACAGCAGCACTCGGGGCTGTTCTTCCATTCCAAGCTCCAGGTGGGACATGAGCTGGCTCAGCCTCTCTGAACTGCATGTTGACAACATATACTAGATAAAATTCTTTAAAAATGCACATAAGATCTTTTGTCTCAGCAATTCCATGTCCAAAAATTTGTCCTACAGATACTGAGTATTTCTATATGTGCCAGGCACAGTTCTAAGGCTAATGATAGTGACAAAGCGGACAAAAGCCCCACTCACTGACAAGAGCCCAACAAATTAGCTAACCAAATGGATTATACATTAAGGGGCAATTACATATTATGGAGAAAAGGCAGGAAGGGGGGTTTTCAATAGATGGTCAAAATGGGCCTACCTGCATCCTCAGCAGGGTCCAACTCTCTGCAAAACCCCTGGAGCAGGTTGCCATTTTCTCCTCCAGGGGATCTTCCTCACCCAGGGATCGAACTCTTCTGTCCTTTGCATCTTCTGCACTGGCAGGTGAATTCTTTACCACTGCACCACCCAGGAGGTGCAAAATGGGCCGAACTAATGCAGTGATAATCAGGCAACAATTTGAAAGCAATTAACAGCAAAATGTAAGCAGTTGCTATTGCTGGTTGGTGGAATTATGGCTACTTATTTTCTTTTTTACTTTTCTGTACTTGCCAAATATATTACAATTAATGTATTTCTACAAGGTAGGGAAAAAAAACCCAAATAAATATTTCTATAAAGTCATCTTTAGTCAGTCCTGTTTTCTACAGGACAAAGTCTAAACCACTGATGTTTAAAGGCCTCCTCCCTTCCATTTAAGCTTATCTTTAATTTCTCCTCAAGATAAACTGTCTTTTCCAGTAAGGCTGATACTCTGTGACCCATATGTGCCAGTAGGATTGCCAGATTGAGCAAATAAAAAGTACAGGCCAGCCAGTTAAATCTGCAATTTCAGATAACAATGAATACTACAGTGGCAACCCACTCCAGTATTCTTGCCTGCAGAATCCCATGGACAGAGGAGCCTGGCAGGCTGGAGTTCAAGGAGTCGAAAAGAGTCAGACTCGACTGAGCGACTTCACTTTCTTTCTTTCTTAAGACATTATGAAATCATCTGAAATTCAAGTTTAACTGAGACACCTGATTTCTAGCTGGCAATACTACATATGTTCTTTCCTCATCTGCTGGAATAATCTTTTTTCCATCTTCCCAAACCTTTCCAATTAAGCCCCAGGGTGGGGAGGAGGAAGAAGAGGTGAGTGGAACAGAAAAGCGCGCCTATATAAGCTCAGTCAGCTCCTATATAAGGTAGTCGGCGGTGGGGGTGGGGGGGTGGTGAGTNAAATAGATGATATCCTTGTTGTTGTCATTTAGTCACTAACTCATGTCTGACTCTTTACAACCCTATGGACTGTAGTCTTTCAGGCTCTTCTATCCATGGAATTCTCCAGGCAAGAATACTGAAATGGGTTGCCATTCCCTTCTCCAAGGGATCCTCCCAACCACTAACCTCTCAAGTCAGATAATTATCAATCTATCTGACAATTCATCTTTCCATTTATTAAGACTTTATTGATTTTTTGTAAGGGGAAGGAAAAGTGTGAAAAGATGACATTTTGTGGTGAAGAAGCCCATGGACTAAAATGACAGACATCCAGATCTAAATCCCAATTCCCTGTTTACCTGTCTGTGGCCTCAGCAGGTAACTTAATCTCTCCTCATTTTCTTTTCTCATATTATCTCATGAGATGTGACAAATTAGGAATGTGGAGGGGTCAAGGATTAGAAATTGATGACCAGATGAGGTAGTAAGAAGCTTGGGAGAGAGATGTAAGACAAGTCTGATGCCTGGATTTGTGACTTTGGGTGGTAAAGTCTGTTCTGACAAGGACCAGAGAATGGTTACCAGGGTGGTCCCCAAAAGGCAAAGTCACTGGATGTGAGCAAGTCAAGGAGCTTAAGGGCCTCAGGCCTGATGGTCAACTACATCGTCCTTGAAATCACCCAGGACGATAGCAGGATTGCAAAGTAAGGTGGGGAAGCACCCATGAGCTTCATTCCCAAGACTCAGTGGCTCATCTGTAACAAATCAGGGGAACTGGCTCCATGGAGGACAGCAAGGCAGAGGGAGCAAGTGGAGAGCCAGAGCTCCACACACAGGTATTTTTATCTGGCTCTGGGGCATCACTCTCAGGAGGTGGTGGTATGGAGCGTGTAAGATGATCCCTCCATCTGTCACCCTGAGATCTGAGGGAGCCATCGCCTTTGATAAAAAGGCCAAGTAACTGCGACTATGGTGAAAGTAACTTTTTAATGTATTATTTATTTATTTTTGGCGTGCTGGGTCTTCATTGCTCTGTGGGCTCTACTCGAGTTGCTGGGAGTGGGGGCCGTGCCAGGGCTTATCACTGTGGTGACTGTCCTTGTGCAGAGCGGGCTCTAGACACAGACTTCAGTAGTTGTAGCACCCAGGCTTTCTGGTTGCAGCTCCCCAGGCTCTGCAGCACTGGCTTCATAGATGGGGCAGCCGGGCTTAGCTGCTCCATGGCATGTGAGATCTTCCTGGACTGGGGATTGAACCCATGTCTCCTGCACTGGCAGGCGGATCTTTACCACTGAGCCACCTAGAAACCCCGGGAAAGTGACTTTTTAATAAGAACCCCACAGCAGATAGTGGCCAAGTGGGATTGAGGAAGGATAGTATGGAATGAGATTTGAGCAAGAATGTTGGACCTTTTAACAAAGCCTCAGGAATTCCCTGGAGGTCTAGTGGTTAGGACTGCACGCTTCACTGCCAAGGACAGAGTTCAGTGCTTGGTTGGGGAACCAAGATCCCACACGTGTCACGGGGTGGCAAAAAAAAAAAAGCCTCAACCGGCAACTCTTAGTGTTATTCCCCATGGGCTCCCCCAGGGCGAGTGCTGAGACCAGCCTGACTGGAAGACAGTGGGTGGGCACCTGGCATTCCGGTATCATGAGCAGATGCCATGGTTCTGTGTCACCGACACCAACCATACCTGCATCCTGAGGTATCTAAGCTGGGCTCTGGGATCATTCTGTGTCCTGACTGACTTCGTGTCATATTCACGTCCGAGACACCAAGACTTTCCTCCTTCCTGTGTGCAAACAAGCCACACCTTTCACTGATCAAAGTCCATCTCACCCCTCAGTCAGTCACGCAGCTGTGGGAGGATGGGCCTCATCACCTCTCCCCCACTTTTACTAACATGTGAGCATATATAATTCTCACGGTTTAAAAAGAGCCAGTCGCCTGCTGGCCATCACTCCAGATCTGGACCATGAGACACGACCTGAAATCGCCACGGGAGAAACTGAGGTAGGATACCAGAGGAGCTTTTCTGGAGGAGGACTAGACAAGAGGCTTGGGGATGAGGGGATGAGAGTTGAATGCAGTGTTTCAAGGGACATAGGGACGGGAGAGTACTTTCTTCCTTGGGTCTTTGGAGGTGGTTTGAAAGGAAGGGAAAAAGTCTCTGGACTTTTCTCTGTCCTTTTCTTCTTCTCTGTCCCTTTGATTGTGGAATCTGTATAACCCTGAAAGAGATGCTGGTTGACAGAGGTGCTGATGCAAATGTCAAGTCATAATTGACAGCAGTAGCTAAACTCTTAGAGTGTGACCACAAGTCTTCAGGTATTACAGTGTGGTACTCGACCAGCTCCTGCAGCTTCTCTCAACTGAAGGAAAATCAGAGATTTTCAACTTTGAAGTTTATGAAGCTCTGGCTTCTGACAGGGACACGCCGGCCTCTTAACTTTGAGCTGTAAAAATATTCACAGAAAATTCTGAGGAGAAAACACGGTCTTTGAATCACCTACTTCTTACAGGTGTATGAAAAAGAGTGATTTTATGTCTAGTAAAGACTAGAAAACCAGAGGGGAATGTGAAAGCTGACGTATTTCTGGAACTTGTTGCAGAATGGTGATTTCCGTGGTCCATGCTACGCTCTGTTGATGAAGAGCAGGTGGTTGCTTGAAATTGGAGGGCTGAGTTGTGTCCTCTGAGCCTCTCCGGGGCTGCCTCCTCTTTAGCTGGACTGTCAAGGGTGGCAGGCCGTCCAAAGTTCCTGTGGGGAAGGAGGCCCTAGTAGACAGGACGCTGGCAGTGTGGGGTGGAGACCATGGGCCCCCTGCGGCAGGACTGCCGGGAAGAGGGCGTCTGCCCCATCTGCCAGGAGTGCCTGAAGGAGGCAGTGCGCACCGACTGCAGCCACCTCTTCTGCCGGGCCTGCCTGGCCCAGCACCTGGAGAAGGCCTCAGCCTCTGGAGTCCGCAGCTGCCCCCTCTGCCGAAAGCCCTGTTCCGAGGGGGTCCTGGGGGCTGGCTATACCTGCGACAGTCACCAGAAGAAGGTGTGCTGGTTCTGTGAGGAGAGCAGAAGTCTTCTGTGCATGGAATGCCTGGTGACCCCTGAACACAAGTCTCACACTGAACTGGCCATTGAAAATGCCATCAGCCACTACAAGGTAACACGAGGTCATTGTCGCTATCCCCCTGCCACCACCTCCCCGAGTTACTCCTTTCTACTCCCTGTTCTTGATCCCAGGCATGTCTTAGAGGTTCAATAACTGACACGTGTCTTCGTTTCTTCTGCTTTATCCTGTTTTAGACCTTTGTCTTCATTTCCGTGTGTATATCTTGCTACTGATGTTAAAGTTTCAATGTATTAATAGGAGTCTGAGAGGAGACATTGTCACGTGACATCAGATTCCCAGGAAGCATGAACTCCTCACACTTTTCATCCGTAGTATGAAGGAGCTGGACTAAATAAGGCAAAACCCTTTTAATATTAAGACTATATGGTTCCCTTGATTGACAGTACTAGGATATTGGCCAGAAATGTAATCAGGTTTTGTTGATGTTTATTTGCTAAGTCATGGTCTGACTTTTTTGCAACCCCGTGGACTGTAGCCCGCCAGGCTCCTCTGTCCATGGGATTACCCAGGCAAGAATACTGGAGTGGGTCACCATTTCCTTTTCCAGGAGATCTTCCCAACCAACCCAGGGATCAAACTTACATCTCCTGCTTGGCAGGGGAATTCTTCACCACTGTGCCACATTTACATATGTTAACAATTATCCTGTAAATATATTGAAACTTGGAAATTAGTACATGATTCTCTCTTTTCCTTCTTCCTTTGTCTTTTTCTTCTTCCTTCTTATAGTAACTATTTTTATTCTATTAAAAAAACCTTTATCATCAAAGTGGTACATTCAGACAACACTGTAATGTATAAAGTCATAACTAAAAATCTTTCTTCTTGTTTTTCCCCCATTCTCAGCCCCTAGAGTAACTATTGTTAGATTTTTTTGTATAATTCTTTCAAAAAAATGTGTGTATGAACACACTGTCTAAAACAGACATACAAGGATTCTCTACATATCTTTCTGTAACTCATTTTTATCATCTAAAAATACATCTTGGACATTATTTCATTTTCCCATCAGTACCTTTAGATCTTATGAATTCAACAACTGCATGGTGTTCGGCTCTATGAATGTGCCATAAATTGGCTGGTACTGAGTTGTCTATAGGTTACTGTTTTGAGATCACAAGAAATGTTGCAATGAGTATCCTTCAACATTTATTTTAAAGGACTTAGAATAGCCAAGATTATATTCTGATGAAAGAATGAGATAGCTTCCAAATTATGATCAGTTTTCCTGTCATCATTTACTACTGAATAACCCGTAGTCCCCACTGATTTGAATCCCAACTTCATAGTATGCCATGGGTGCATATAGACTTGCATATTTTCTTGACTCTATTCTGTTCTATTCTGCCTGGGTGTAAAACCATTTTTAAAACTGTCCTTTTCCAATGTATTTTAGTGTCAGGTAGGTCTTAGAACTGTCAGAATATACTTATTTTTCAGAATTTTTGTGGATATTTATATATGCCTATTTTGCCAATTAGCTTTAGCATTTTTCAAACCAATCTTCCCCCTCTCCCACCCCCAATTTAGTTTCCATTTGATTGGATGGAAAATTGACATATTTTCACTATGGTGTCTTTCTATGCAATAATGAATTTCCAAAGCTTTCTTTTAGATTCTTGACTTTTTGAACACATTTGGAAACAGAATGAGAAAGTGAGGAGTCCAGATCAAGGGTGACTATGGGAAGGGAGAGAAATAACTCAGAAAACCAAAGAGGCCAAATTCTCTAGTTCTAACATCACTCCTCTAAGTGTGGGGGTCACAGGCGGGCAGAGGGCGGTCTCCCACCTGCTGATGGGCCAGTGAATATATGGGAAAATCTGCTCACTCACTCAGTGATTTACTCAGGTCTGTGCTTTGCGTATGATGTCATGCCAGGCATTGTTGGAACTATAAAGATGATTCATAATCTCTGTCCTCAAGTCTACCTTTAAATTATGACAAGGAGCCTGAAGTAAATAAAGAACAATATTTGTTTAAGAAAGACTTGAGTAAGTTCCATCAGTAACTACCATGCATGCTAGGAATACAATGCTGAACAAGTCAGATGCCATCCCTCCTGCCAGGAATTTTCCAAAGAAAGATAGGCAAGAAATCAAATGACAAGCCTTGTATGATCTAGGAAAAAAACAAACAGGAATCAAAGATGGAGAGTAATGGGTGACCCATGTGGTCAGTGAGGGCCTCATGGAGGAGGTGGCATTGGTGCTGAAACCAGGGAAAAGAGAAGGCGGCCAGTGGAAAGACTGGGCAGAAGGAAATACAGATTTGGGAGCCCCAAATCTGGAAATGTCTTATTGTACTTGAAGAGTTTATAATTAGAGTGTGAATTGACAGCATCTACTGATAAATCAGAAGTGGGGCAAGGGAATGAAGGGAATCAAAAGATGACTTCATGAGTTTCTAGTGTGAGAAACTAGGTGGATGATGGAAAGATAAGGACTGAGGAGAACAGGTTTGAACGAACCATCAAGTTTCATTTAAGACAAGTCGAGTCCAAGTTGAGACACATCAAAGCAGGATCTTAGATATGCAGCTGGCTAAGAAATCTGAATCTCCAAAGAGAGTCTGGGGTAGTATTCCCAGAACCTAGGACAGGGTGCCATCAAAATAAAGATAATATTTAAGGGAATTCCCTGGCGGTGCAGTAGTTAAGACTCCATCCTAACCCTCCTTGGTCAGGGAACTAAAAATCCCACAAGTCACGCAGAGCAGTCAAAAAAATAAATGAAAGTAAATAAAATAAATTTTAAAAGATAATATTTAAAACTAAGGGAATTGCTGCAATATCCCCAGGAGAGAATCTAGGGAGAAAAGAGTTTCCAGGGCAAGGTCTTGAGAAAGGCCATCACTTAGACGTAAGATGGAGGGAGACCCAGTTAAGGCAGGCTTGGACTGAGCCACTAACTAGCAAGGCTTGAGAAAAGCTAGGGAAGTGGTGCTCCAGATACTAAGAAAGAAGTGACTGCAGAGTACATTGAATGATGCTGAGCCATCTAGTTAGATGGGTGAGGGCAAAGAAGTGGATGCTAGGCTGGGAGGAGGCACACTCTCTCCATTGAGACAGTGGGGAACGAAAGAAGGCATCTGCAAGGGGAGGGAGTCTTGCACTTTGGGAGGTGACTCACGTGTTGTGATTTGAGTCACTGAGCTGAACTGAACTGAATATGTGAGAAAGAACACCAGCTGTGTAGTTAGAGGCGGGGATGTGGAAAGTTTAAAAAGAGTGAAGCTGTGGTAGGTCGAGTTTGGAAAAGTGAACCTATCTGTGAGTGAAGCCGAGTGGGACTGGAATGCGGCATGGAGAACTAACTTGATTTTTGAAACTAGGGATTTAATGTTTCCTGTTCAAAAGTTATTATGCAGTTTTGATACGTACTGCTTTTTGGTTTATTTTTAAATGTAGTAGCATCTTCACCAAATAGAAAAGTACCTGATGTTCTTGCTGACTGTCTTTTCAGAAGGACTTTCTTATGCAATGTTTCTAAGCATGGTGGAGAATTCCATGAAATTTTAATTGGTATCACACTAAATTTGTTGCCTACATTAAGAATTATTACTTTTATGGGCCTACACGGTCTTGACCAATAGTGGGATATATTAATATCACTAAGTGTTTTCCTTTATGTCGCTGAATCAGATGTTACATTTCTTAATTTAAATCTCATATTGAGGGTAGCTATATATTTTATAAGAGTAATTTTGGGGGGCAATTGGTACATTGTAGATCCAAACGAGAGTCTTTGCTGAATTCCTATATCCTTTAATTTCCTGACATTTTCTATATGTATGATCATGTGGACATTGTCGGGTTTAGTCATCAACACCATTTTTTCCTCATAAAATATAATAGGTTATACCTTTCTTATCTATATTCTGGGACTTGTTCTGTAAGGAGCATGTTTTTTGAAAATTGGTCTTTTTGTTTTCTTAGTGACTGTATAGGGAAAGGAAACTTTTTGCCTTCTAACCACTTTTTGTTTGATGCATATTGTTAGCAAGTCATTTGAGAGGATTTTTAGTATTGCTAGGTTCTCATGTTTCATCACTACTTACTACTCTTTTTGGTCAAAATTTTTTTATTGTGGAATCACATTTTAGGATCACAGACTTTTAAAAAAGCATTTATGAATTCAAAACAGATCTTGAACCATTGCTTATCTTTCAATTTGTCTTTTTTTCCTCAAACTCCCTGAGGAATATTTTAGTAAGATAAAAGTTTGTAGAAGTTTGCTTTTTAATTCTAATGAGTACCTATTCACATAATATGCACACACTAAATATTATCTTAATGCAAGACTGGATGAATAAATATTTTTTTTTTAAAGACTTTACCTTATTCATTTTGAACACTGTAAATGATAGATCTAAATTATCTTTGATTATTTCATGCATTTATCTTTATTGCTGCTATCTTTGCTTCCTTTTTTATTTATACAGTGTTCATAGCTGACTAAAAACTCTTCATTAAATTTTAAGCTACTCCAGAAGACAGGACTGTGATGTTTTGAACCAGGTCTTAGGAACAGGCCTGACTTTGACAGGCAGAAACAGATAGCATTCCCGGCAGAGGGAAGTAAAAGAGAGGTGTGGCTGATGGGGTGTGTTTGGGAAACCACAAGCAACTCCATTTGGCTCCTGTGAAGAACATGGAGAAAGCAGGGAGAGGGAACATAGAAAATATAATTAGGTTATGGTGGGGTCTTGGATATTGGGTTAAGGATTTGGGGCTTATATTTGACAATAAGAAACTCTTTTGAAGACAGGAGTAAAACAGGTAAAAGACAAAACATGACTGAGATTTCAGGTTGGATGACAGGCAGAATCGTGGCTCCAAGGACAGAAATATGGCAGTCAAGAGTAGTGGATTGTGAAAGAGGGTGGGGAAGAAGAAGATAAGTTTGATTACTCCAGACTGAGTTTAAACTGCCAACAGGGCAGTGGGAGATACTTAGGTCTCAGCTAGAAATAGGATTGACTGTTAGGACAAACATCTTTCAGGAAATTATGATAAAACCTGAAGCCTGAAATTAAGGACGTAGTTCAGCAAAAGAACCGGGTTAAAGAAACAACCTCGAAAAGGTCAAGGAAGGACAGGGTGTGGGAGGTGGGTATAGTGGGGTGGGGAGAATCACAGCAAAGAAGAGGAGCCTGAGAAGAAGGCACCTCGAAGCTTCTCTCCTGGAGTTCACTGGTGACCTTGGAGAGAGCAGTTTCCAAAGAGTGATGAGAAGCAAAGGCTGATGCCTGGGAGCAAAAGGGCACGAGGATGTGAAGACAGTGAGAACTGCACACTCCTTCAAGAAATATAGCTGTGACACTAGAGAGAGTACATGGAAGGGGTAGCAAGGTGAAGGTTATTTGCTTGTTTCAACTTTGTGAGACCTGAACTTTCATGCTTACACAACTCCCCACCCCAGCTGAGCCTCCACCCTCACCAGCAAGGCCCCTGAGTGAAATTCACATGCCCTTCCTTCTGTTTTATTCCTTCTCTGTTGGGAAATGCATGCAGGTAACACCCAGTGACGTGACAAATTTTTAATAAATTCCTAGTGACATCACTGTCTCTTCTGCTTACTCTTTGTTTGCTTGAATGTCCTTGCTGATGTCTCACCCATAGCCCTTTGACTTTGGCTCTATCTTCTGAATCTCAGGGCCAGAAAGAACTTTCAAAGTCATCTTGTCCAACCCCAGCCTCTACCTGTATATCTCCAGTGATGCAGGACACTTCTTTTCCAAAGAGGAAGTGAAGCAAAATAACAGGGGAAAAAAAAGAAAGAAATATCCCCCATGAACAGCCAACAACAACAAAATCCCCTCTCCCCCAATTTTTATTTTTTTTTTTTGGATCTAAGTTGAGACAGATTGATTGACTTAGTGAAACACACACTCTTCAGTTAATTGCACACTCTTATTTTTAGTCCCGGCTTCCCTTGTGGCTCAGTTGGTAAAGGATCCACCCACAATGGGTTCGATGCCTGGGTTGGGAAGATCTCCTGGAAAAGGGAATAGCTACCCACTCCAGTATTATGGCCTGGAGAATCCCATGGTCTGTACAGTATTCTGGCCTGGAGAATTCCATGGACTGTATAGTCCATGGGATCACAAAGAGTCAGACACAACTGAGCGACTTTCACTTTCTATCTTTAGTCCACAAATCCCGTTTTTGTTTTGTTT
>SJYW01025963.1:243436-278428 GCA_006410735.1 Raphicerus campestris
ATCATTCTGTGTCCTGACTGACTTCGTGTCATATTCACGTCCGAGACACCAAGACTTTCCTCCTTCCTGTGTGCAAACAAGCCACACCTTTCACTGATCAAAGTCCATCTCACCCCTCAGTCAGTCACGCAGCTGTGGGAGGATGGGCCTCATCACCTCTCCCCCACTTTTACTAACATGTGAGCATATATAATTCTCACGGTTTAAAAAGAGCCAGTCGCCTGCTGGCCATCACTCCAGATCTGGACCATGAGACACGACCTGAAATCGCCACGGGAGAAACTGAGGTAGGATACCAGAGGAGCTTTTCTGGAGGAGGACTAGACAAGAGGCTTGGGGATGAGGGGATGAGAGTTGAATGCAGTGTTTCAAGGGACATAGGGACGGGAGAGTACTTTCTTCCTTGGGTCTTTGGAGGTGGTTTGAAAGGAAGGGAAAAAGTCTCTGGACTTTTCTCTGTCCTTTTCTTCTTCTCTGTCCCTTTGATTGTGGAATCTGTATAACCCTGAAAGAGATGCTGGTTGACAGAGGTGCTGATGCAAATGTCAAGTCATAATTGACAGCAGTAGCTAAACTCTTAGAGTGTGACCACAAGTCTTCAGGTATTGCAGTGTGGTACTCGACCAGCTCCTGCAGCTCCTGAAGGAAAATCAGACTTTCAACTCTGAAGTTTATGAAGCTCTGGCTTCTGACAGGGACACGCCGGCCTCTTAACTTTGAGCTGTAAAAATATTCACAGAAAATTCTGAGGAGAAAACACGGTCTTTGAATCACCTACTTCTTACAGGTGTATGAAAAAGAGTGATTTTATGTCTAGTAAAGACTAGAAAACCAGAGGGGAATGTGAAAGATGACGTATTTCTGGAACTTGTTGCAGAATGGTGATTTCCGTGGTCCATGCTACGCTCTGTTGATGAAGAGCAGGTGGTTGCTTGAAATCGGAGGGCTGAGTTGTGTCCTCTGAGCCTCTCCGGGGCTGCCTCCTCCTTAGCTGGACTGTCAAGGGTGGCAGGCCGTCCAAAGTTCCTGTGGGGAAGGAGGCCCTAGTAGACAGGACGCTGGCAGTGTGGGGTGGAGACCATGGGCCCCCTGCGGCAGGACCGCCGGGAAGAGGGCGTCTGCCCCATCTGCCAGGAGTGCCTGAAGGAGGCAGTGCGCACCGACTGCGGCCACCTCTTCTGCCGGGCCTGCCTGGCCCAGCACCTGGAGAAGGCCTCAGCCTCTGGAGTCCGCAGCTGCCCCCTCTGCCGAAAGCCCTGTTCCGAGGGGGTCCTGGGGGCTGGCTATACCTGCGACAGTCACCAGAAGAAGGTGTGCTGGTTCTGTGAGGAGAGCAGAAGTCTTCTGTGCATGGAATGCCTGGTGACCCCTGAACACAAGTCTCACACTGAACTGGCCATTGAAAATGCCATCAGCCACTACAAGGTAACACGAGGTCATTGTCGCTATCCCCCTGCCACCACCTCCCCGAGTTACTCCTTTCTACTCCCTGTTCTTGATCCCAGGCATGTCTTAGAGGTTCAATAACTGACACGTGTCTTCGTTTCTTCTGCTTTATCCTGTTTTAGACCTTTGTCTTCATTTCCGTGTGTATATCTTGCTACTGATGTTAAAGTTTCAATGTATTAATAGGAGTCTGAGAGGAGACATTGTCACGTGACATCAGATTCCCAGGAAGCATGAACTCCTCACACTTTTCATCCGTAGTATGAAGGAGCTGGACTAAATAAGGCAAAACCCTTTTAATATTAAGACTATATGGTTCCCTTGATTGACAGTACTAGGATATTGGCCAGAAATGTAATCAGGTTTTGTTGATGTTTATTTGCTAAGTCATGGTCTGACTTTTTTGCAACCCCGTGGACTGTAGCCCGCCAGGCTCCTCTGTCCATGGGATTACCCAGGCAAGAATACTGGAGTGGGTCACCATTTCCTTTTCCAGGAGATCTTCCCAATCAACCCAGGGATCAAACTTACATCTCCTGCTTGGCAGGGGAATTCTTCACCACTGTGCCACATTTACATATGTTAACAATTACCCTGTAAATATATTGAAACTTGGAAATTAGTACATGATTCTCTCTTTTCCTTCTTCCTTTGTCTTTTTCTTCTTCCTTCTTATAGTAACTATTTTTATTCTATTAAAAAAACCTTTATCATCAAAGTGGTACATTCAGACAACACTGTAATGTATAAAGTCATAACTAAAAATCTTTCTTCTTGTTTTTCCCCCATTCTCAGCCCCTAGAGTAACTATTGTTAGATTTTTTTGTATAATTCTTTCAAAAAAATGTGTGTATGAACACACTGTCTAAAACAGACATACAAGGATTCTCTACATATCTTTCTGTAACTCATTTTTATCATCTAAAAATACATCTTGGACATTATTTCATTTTCCCATCAGTACCTTTAGATCTTATGAATTCAACAACTGCATGGTGTTCGGCTCTATGAATGTGCCATAAATTGGCTGGTACTGAGTTGTCTATAGGTTACTGTTTTGAGATCACAAGAAATGTTGCAATGAGTATCCTTCAACATTTATTTTAAAGGACTTAGAATAGCCAAGATTATATTCTGATGAAAGAATGAGATAGCTTCCAAATTATGATCAGTTTTCCTGTCATCATTTACTACTGAATAACCCGTAGTCCCCACTGATTTGAATCCCAACTTCATAGTATGCCATGGGTGCATATAGACTTGCATATTTTCTTGACTCTATTCTGTTCTATTCTGCCTGGGTGTAAAACCATTTTTAAAACTGTCCTTTTCCAATGTATTTTAGTGTCAGGTAGGTCTTAGAACTGTCAGAATATACTTATTTTTCAGAATTTTTGTGGATATTTATATATGCCTATTTTGCCAATTAGCTTTAGCATTTTTCAAACCAATCTTCCCCCTCTCCCACCCCCAATTTAGTTTCCATTTGATTGGATGGAAAATTGACATATTTTCACTATGGTGTCTTTCTATGCAATAATGAATTTCCAAAGTTTTCTTTTAGATTCTTGACTTTTTGAACACATTTGGAAACAGAATGAGAAAGTGAGGAGTCCAGATCAAGGGTGACTATGGGAAGGGAGAGAAATAACTCAGAAAACCAAAGAGGCCAAATTCTCTAGTTCTAACATCACTCCTCTAAGTGTGGGGGTCACAGGCGGGCAGAGGGCGGTCTCCCACCTGCTGATGGGCCAGTGAATATATGGGAAAATCTGCTCACTCACTCAGTGATTTACTCAGGTCTGTGCTTTGCGTATGATGTCATGCCAGGCATTGTTGGAACTATAAAGATGATTCATAATCTCTGTCCTCAAGTCTACCTTTAAATTATGACAAGGAGCCTGAAGTAAATAAAGAACAATATTTGTTTAAGAAAGACTTGAGTAAGTTCCATCAGTAACTACCATGCATGCTAGGAATACAATGCTGAACAAGTCAGATGCCATCCCTCCTGCCAGGAATTTTCCAAAGAAAGATAGGCAAGAAATCAAATGACAAGCCTTGTATGATCTAGGAAAAAAACAAACAGGAATCAAAGATGGAGAGTAATGGGTGACCCANGCCAGGCTCCTCTGTCCATGGGATTACCCAGGCAAGAATACTGGAGTGGGTCACCATTTCCTTTTCCAGGAGATCTTCCCAATCAACCCAGGGATCAAACTTACATCTCCTGCTTGGCAGGGGAATTCTTCACCACTGTGCCACATTTACATATGTTAACAATTACCCTGTAAATATATTGAAACTTGGAAATTAGTACATGATTCTCTCTTTTCCTTCTTCCTTTGTCTTTTTCTTCTTCCTTCTTATAGTAACTATTTTTATTCTATTAAAAAAACCTTTATCATCAAAGTGGTACATTCAGACAACACTGTAATGTATAAAGTCATAACTAAAAATCTTTCTTCTTGTTTTTCCCCCATTCTCAGCCCCTAGAGTAACTATTGTTAGATTTTTTTGTATAATTCTTTCAAAAAAATGTGTGTATGAACACACTGTCTAAAACAGACATACAAGGATTCTCTACATATCTTTCTGTAACTCATTTTTATCATCTAAAAATACATCTTGGACATTATTTCATTTTCCCATCAGTACCTTTAGATCTTATGAATTCAACAACTGCATGGTGTTCGGCTCTATGAATGTGCCATAAATTGGCTGGTACTGAGTTGTCTATAGGTTACTGTTTTGAGATCACAAGAAATGTTGCAATGAGTATCCTTCAACATTTATTTTAAAGGACTTAGAATAGCCAAGATTATATTCTGATGAAAGAATGAGATAGCTTCCAAATTATGATCAGTTTTCCTGTCATCATTTACTACTGAATAACCCGTAGTCCCCACTGATTTGAATCCCAACTTCATAGTATGCCATGGGTGCATATAGACTTGCATATTTTCTTGACTCTATTCTGTTCTATTCTGCCTGGGTGTAAAACCATTTTTAAAACTGTCCTTTTCCAATGTATTTTAGTGTCAGGTAGGTCTTAGAACTGTCAGAATATACTTATTTTTCAGAATTTTTGTGGATATTTATATATGCCTATTTTGCCAATTAGCTTTAGCATTTTTCAAACCAATCTTCCCCCTCTCCCACCCCCAATTTAGTTTCCATTTGATTGGATGGAAAATTGACATATTTTCACTATGGTGTCTTTCTATGCAATAATGAATTTCCAAAGCTTTCTTTTAGATTCTTGACTTTTTGAACACATTTGGAAACAGAATGAGAAAGTGAGGAGTCCAG
Organism: Raphicerus campestris; assembly: GCA_006410735.1. Classification (NCBI taxonomy): domain Eukaryota; kingdom Metazoa; phylum Chordata; class Mammalia; order Artiodactyla; family Bovidae; genus Raphicerus; species Raphicerus campestris. The sequence continues at coordinate 248,195 of SJYW01025963.1, forward strand.
ATCAAGGGTGACTATGGGAAGGGAGAGAAATAACTCAGAAAACCAAAGAGGCCAAATTCTCTAGTTCTAACATCACTCCTCTAAGTGTGGGGGTCACAGGCGGGCAGAGGGCGGTCTCCCACCTGCTGATGGGCCAGTGAATATATGGGAAAATCTGCTCACTCACTCAGTGATTTACTCAGGTCTGTGCTTTGCGTATGATGTCATGCCAGGCATTGTTGGAACTATAAAGATGATTCATAATCTCTGTCCTCAAGTCTACCTTTAAATTATGACAAGGAGCCTGAAGTAAATAAAGAACAATATTTGTTTAAGAAAGACTTGAGTAAGTTCCATCAGTAACTACCATGCATGCTAGGAATACAATGCTGAACAAGTCAGATGCCATCCCTCCTGCCAGGAATTTTCCAAAGAAAGACAGGCAAGAAATCAAATGACAAGCCTTGTATGATCTAGGAAAAAAACAAACAGGAATCAAAGATGGAGAGTAATGGGTGACCCATGTGGTCAGTGAGGGCCTCATGGAGGAGGTGGCATTGGTGCTGAAACCAGGGAAAAGAGAAGGCGGCCAGTGGAAAGACTGGGCAGAAGGAAATACAGATTTGGGAGCCCCAAATCTGGAAATGTCTTATTGTACTTGAAGAGTTTATAATTAGAGTGTGAATTGACAGCATCTACTGATAAATCAGAAGTGGGGCAAGGGAATCAAAAGATGACTTCATGAGTTTCTAGTGTGAGAAACTAGGTGGATGATGGAAAGATAAGGACTGAGGAGAACAGGTTTGAACGAACCATCAAGTTTCATTTAAGACAAGTCGAGTCCAAGTTGAGACACATCAAAGCAGGATCTTAGATATGCAGCTGGCTAAGAAATCTGAATCTCCAAAGAGAGTCTGGGGTAGTATTCCCAGAACCTAGGACAGGGTGCCATCAAAATAAAGATAATATTTAAGGGAATTCCCTGGCGGTGCAGTAGTTAAGACTCCATCCTAACCCTCCTTGGTCAGGGAACTAAAAATCCCACAAGTCACGCAGAGCAGTCAAAAAAATAAATGAAAGTAAATAAAATAAATTTTAAAAGATAATATTTAAAACTAAGGGAATTGCTGCAATATCCCCAGGAGAGAATCTAGGGAGAAAAGAGTTTCCAGGGCAAGGTCTTGAGAAAGGCCATCACTTAGACGTAAGATGGAGGGAGACCCAGTTAAGGCAGGCTTGGACTGAGCCACTAACTAGCAAGGCTTGAGAAAAGCTAGGGAAGTGGTGCTCCAGATACTAAGAAAGAAGTGACTGCAGAGTACATTGAATGATGCTGAGCCATCTAGTTAGATGGGTGAGGGCAAAGAAGTGGATGCTAGGCTGGGAGGAGGCACACTCTTTCCATTGAGACAGTGGGGAACGAAAGAAGGCATCTGCAAGGGGAGGGAGTCTTGCAATTTGGGAGGTGACTCACGTGTTGTGATTTGAGTCACTGAGCTGAACTGAACTGAATATGTGAGAAAGAACACCAGCTGTGTAGTTAGAGGCGGGGATGTGGAAAGTTTGAAAAGAGTGAAGCTGTGGTAGGTCGAGTTTGGAAAAGTGAACCTATCTGTGAGTGAAGCCGAGTGGGACTGGAATGCGGCATGGAGAACTAACTTGATTTTTGAAACTAGGGATTTAATGTTTCCTGTTCAAAAGTTATTATGCAGTTTTGATACGTACTGCTTTTTGGTTTATTTTTAAATGTAGTAGCATCTTCACCAAATAGAAAAGTACCTGATGTTCTTGCTGACTGTCTTTTCAGAAGGACTTTCTTATGCAATGTTTCTAAGCATGGTGGAGAATTCCATGAAATTTTAATTGGTATCACACTAAATTTGTTGCCTACATTAAGAATTATTACTTTTATGGGCCTACACGGTCTTGACCAATAGTGGGATATATTAATATTACTAAGTGTTTTCCTTTATGTCGCTGAATCAGATGTTACATTTCTTAATTTAAATCTCATATTGAGGGTAGCTATATATTTTATAAGAGTAATTTTGGGGGGCAATTGGTACATTGTAGATCCAAACGAGAGTCTTTGCTGAATTCCTATATCCTTTAATTTCCTGACATTTTCTATATGTATGATCATGTGGACATTGTCGGGTTTAGTCATCAACACCATTTTTTCCTCATAAAATATAATAGGTTATACCTTTCTTATCTATATTCTGGGACTTGTTCTGTAAGGAGCATGTTTTTTGAAAATTGGTCTTTTTGTTTTCTTAGTGACTGTATAGGGAAAGGAAACTTTTTGCCTTCTAACCACTTTTTGTTTGATGCATATTGTTAGCAAGTCATTTGAGAGGATTTTTAGTATTGCTAGGTTCTCATGTTTCATCACTACTTACTACTCTTTTTGGTCAAAATTTTTTTATTGTGGAATCACATTTTAGGATCACAGACTTTTAAAAAAGCATTTATGAATTCAAAACAGATCTTGAACCATTGCTTATCTTTCAATTTGTCTTTTTTTTTCTCAAACTCCCTGAGGAATATTTTAGTAAGATAAAAGTTTGTAGAAGTTTGCTTTTTAATTCTAATGAGTACCTATTCACATAATATGCACACACTAAATATTATCTTAATGCAAGACTGGATGAATAAATATTTTTTTTAAAGACTTTACCTTATTCATTTTGAACACTGTAAATGATAGATCTAAATTATCTTCGATTATTTCATGCATTTATCTTTATTGCTGCTATCTTTGCTTCCTTTTTTATTTATACAGTGTTCATAGCTGACTAAAAACTCTTCATTAAATTTTAAGCTACTCCAGAAGACAGGACTGTGATGTTTTGAACCAGGTCTTAGGAACAGGCCTGACTTTGACAGGCAGAAACAGATAGCATTCCCGGCAGAGGGAAGTAAAAGAGAGGTGTGGCTGATGGGGTGTGTTTGGGAAACCACAAGCAACTCCATTTGGCTCCTGTGAAGAACATGGAGAAAGCAGGGAGAGGGAACATAGAAAATATAATTAGGTTATGGTGGGGTCTTGGATATTGGGTTAAGGATTTGGGGCTTATATTTGACAATAAGAAACTCTTTTGAAGACAGGAGTAAAACAGGTAAAAGACAAAACATGACTGAGATTTCAGGTTGGATGACAGGCAGAATCGTGGCTCCAAGGACAGAAATATGGCAGTCAAGAGTAGTGGATTGTGAAAGAGGGTGGGGAAGAAGAAGATAAGTTTGATTACTCCAGACTGAGTTTAAACTGCCAACAGGGCAGTGGGAGATACTTAGGTCTCAGCTAGAAATAGGATTGACTGTTAGGACAAACATCTTTCAGGAAATTATGATAAAACCTGAAGCCTGAAATTAAGGACGTAGTTCAGCAAAAGAACCGGGTTAAAGAAACAACCTCGAAAAGGTCAAGGAAGGACAGGGTGTGGGAGGTGGGTATAGTGGGGTGGGGAGAATCACAGCAAAGAAGAGGAGCCTGAGAAGAAGGCACCTCGAAGCTTCTCTCCTGGAGTTCACTGGTGACCTTGGAGAGAGCAGTTTCCAAAGAGTGATGAGAAGCAAAGGCTGATGCCTGGGAGCAAAAGGGCACGAGGATGTGAAGACAGTGAGAACCGCCCACTCCTTCAAGAAATATAGCTGTGACACTAGAGAGAGTACATGGAAGGGGTAGCAAGGTGAAGGTTGTTTGCTTGTTTCAACTTTGTGAGACCTGAACTTTCATGCTTACACAACTCCCCACCCCAGCTGAGCCTCCACCCTCACCAGCAAGGCCCCTGAGTGAAATTCACATGCCCTTCCTTCTGTTTTATTCCTTCTCTGTTGGGAAATGCATGCAGGTAACACCCAGTGACGTGACAAATTTTTAATAAATTCCTAGTGACATCACTGTCTCTTCTGCTTACTCTTTGTTTGCTTGAATGTCCTTGCTGATGTCTCACCCATAGCCCTTTGACTTTGGCTCTATCTTCTGAATCTCAGGGCCAGAAAGAACTTTCAAAGTCATCTTGTCCAACCCCAGCCTCTACCTGTATATCTCCGGTGATGCAGGACACTTCTTTTCCAAAGAGGAAGTGAAGCAAAATAACAGGGGAAAAAAAAGAAAGAAATATCCCCCATGAACAGCCAACAACAACAAAATCCCCTCTCCCCCAATTTTTATTTTTTTTTTTTGGATCTAAGTTGAGACAGATTGATTGACTTAGTGAAACACACACTCTTCAGTTAATTGCACACTCTTATTTTTAGTCCCGGCTTCCCTTGTGGCTCAGTTGGTAAAGGATCCACCCACAATGGGTTCGATGCCTGGGTTGGGAAGATCTCCTGGAGAAGGGAATAGCTACCCACTCCAGCATTATGGCCTGGAGAATCCCATGGTCTGTACAGTATTCTGGCCTGGAGAATTCCATGGACTGTATAGTCCATGGGATCACAAAGAGTCAGACACAACTGAGCGACTTTCACTTTCTATCTTTAGTCCACAAATCCCGTTTTTGTTTTGTTTGTTCCATTTAATGTGATCACTGTTCCTCTCTCTTCCATGGGTAACTACTTAGTGTTTCTTATATTTTTATTTGTAGACAGTTTGCAAAACACACATTGCTGCACTGTGTGTTTATATATTGAATTAACAAAATTACATGCTGGGACTCTTTCTATTTCTTTTTCCCCCTCGACTGGGTCCCTTGTGGGATCTTAATTCCTGAGCAGGTATTGAACCTATGCCCTCTGTGGTGGAAGCATGGAGTCTTAACCACTGGACCACCAGGGAAGTCTCTACTTCTTGGTTTCCATTCTACCATGAATTTGAGATCAGTTCATGTTCTGTGGGTCACATGGTCTGTTGTTTCTGATAGCTGCCCAGTGTTCTACAGCAGGCACCTTCCTCATTTTACCCATCCATTTCCCAGAANCTTAATTCCTGAGCAGGTATTGAACCTATGCCCTCTGTGGTGGAAGCATGGAGTCTTAACCACTGGACCACCAGGGAAGTTTCTACTTCTTGGTTTCCGTTCTACCATGAATTTGAGATCAGTGCACGTTCTGTGGGTCACATGGTCTGTTGTTTCTGATAGCTGCACAGTGTTCTACAGCAGGCACCTTCCTCATTTTACCCATCCATTTCCCAGAAATGGACTCTATGTGATTCCAACTCTGTTACCATAAACAGTGCTGTAGCGGACACACTATCTTAGAACCTGAGTGAGGACTTCTCTGGGATTTTTATCCAGAAACGGGACCACTGGATCATAGAGGAAAGCACACCTAGGTGGCCAAGACCCTCAACAGAATGCATTGCTAGTGCACATCTCACCAGCCCGCAGTGTGGTCCTTACACCCACACACATCCTACCTTCCCCAGGTGTTGTCTGGTTGTCTAATTTTTTATTAATCTGATGAGGGCCAAGTAATATCTCTTTGTATTAATTTCCATTTCTCTAATCACTGATGAGTTTGGGCATCCCTTCTTCTGTAAATTAACTGTTCATATTCTTTCCAAATTTTTCTTTTGGTTTCCTGTCTTCTTATTTATTTCTAGGCTTTCCTTTTATTTATTTATGTATTTATGGCTGCACTGTGTGACTTGTGGGATCTTAGTTCACCAACCAGACTGAATCCAGACCCACAGCAGTGAAAGCATTGAATCTCAACCACTGGACTGCCAGGAAACTCCCTAGGCTTTCCTTTGATGTCCTGTATATAATAAGTCTCTTGTTGGTTTTAGACATTGCAGATATTATCTCCTAGTCTGTCATTTCTCTGTTAGTCTTGTCCATAGTGTTGTTACTGAACAGAAATATTTAATTTTTAAGGTCATCAAATTAAATAATTGTCTCATGGTTTGGGGGTTTTATTTAAGACAATTTTTCCCTACCCCCAGGCCACAAATTTATTCTTTAATATTATTTTCCATTAACTTTATAGTTTTCCTTTCATGCTGTCTTTAATCCATCTAGAGTTCTGGATAAGCATTTGGCTTTATTTTTCTCTGTTGTTGTAAGTCAGTTTCTCAACACCATCTCCTACAGATTTTGTCTCCTCTCTTACTGATCTATATACTACTTTTTATTTTATTTTCTTTCAGTTTTATTGATATATGATTGATAAACAGTAGTATAAAAGTTTAAGATGTACAGTGTAATGATTTGATATATATTTATAACAAAATGATTATTATAGTAAGTTTGGTGAACATCCATTATCTCCTATAGATATGAAATCAAAGAAATTTTTAAAAAACTTTCTTGTGATCAGAACTCTTAGGATTTACTCTTAACCACTTTCATATATAACATACAGCTGTGTTGATTATATTTATCATGTTGCACATCCATCTCTAGCACTTATTTATCTTATAAGTGGAAGCTTGTGCCTTTTGACTGCCTTTATCCAATTCACCCTCTTCCTATTCTCTGCCTCTGATAACCACAAATCTGATTTCTTTCTTTTGTTTGTTCATTTTGAAAATACAATTGACCTGCAACACTATTTTAGTTCCTCTTACACAACATAGTGATTCAACAGTTCTATACATTTCAAAATGATTGCCAGGACAAGTTTAGTTACAGTATGTCACTATACAAAGATATGACACAGTTATTGACTATATCCTCCACACTGTACATTTCATACCTGTGACTCATTTCTTTGTATTTTTTTCTTTTTAAAGTCTTTTGTAAACATGGGTCTTTCCCTGAGCTCTCTCTTCTTTCATTTTCTAAATGTTCTTGCCCCGGCGCCATACTGTTTTATTACTAAAGCTTTGTACACCCTTTTATCTAGCAGGGCAAGTACATTTTGTCACCAGACTAAAAAGGGATGGCAAGGAGATTGTTTCCAGAATCTTTCGCTGTCACCTCCACCCTTTCTTCCATTTTGAGTCATTAAAGGCCTGTGTTGATATCAGTATCAGCTTTGTTTATTTTTGCTTCCTACATAGTTTTTCAAAATCCTGAAAGTAAAGTTTTTAGAAACTGAAATCATTCATTATATCCTTAGTTTCCCGGACACAGTGACCCATCCAGACACTGATTTAAGATTTAGAGACAGGTCCCATGCCTTCCTGGGCTACAGGTTTACCTCTAATAGAGGATTCTTGTCCACCCCAGCCAGGGTTGGGGGAGTGGTCCCAGAGGCTTTGCATCTCCTCTCTCAGTCAGTTCTCGCTAGACTGGCCTCACTTGTGTGGGCTGCCATCTATGGGGTTGCACGGAGTTGGACACAACTGAAGCGATTTAGCAGCAGCAGCAGCAGTTGATGAGAAGTAGTAAAAGTTGCCAATAATCAGCAAAACTTTTGGATGTTGGGAGAAAAACACCCTGAAGTCACAGTAGAAAAGGTTCTGTTACTATCTGTTATTCCTGTGTAGTTAAGGCTTAAAAAAAAACCAACAAACTATCCTTTTCACCATCATCATCCATTAAATACACTCTTGTATTTCTTCCCCCAAGGTTAACACATAGAAAGCTGCCTCTTTTTAGGCGGAATTCTCCTTTAGCCTCATCCCGGGATCAGGACACCACCACCACCACCCCCGCACTCCCCACCCGCCGATGGGCATCACCCTCACCCGTGGTCTGATCATCAAGCATGTCTGTCTCCCTAGGAACGACTCAACCGCAGGGTCAGGAAGCTCAGAAAGGACATCTGTGAACTCCAGAGGCTCAGAACTCAGGAGGAGGAGAGACTGCAGGAGATGAAGGTGGGTTTCTTAGAGTCTCAGGAAGGACTCCAGTCTGGCCATCTGTCTGTCTGGAGCAGCCTGCTGCAAGGGGGGGCGCCTGGAGGCTGGAAACGTGGGTGCTGGGCTCCATCTTGGGGTTTGTTGCTGAGTGGCCTGGGGCAAGTCAAACCCTCTGAATTTCATGTGGTTTATATGTTCAGTGAAAGCCAGTCCTGCTCCACCTGGTTCAAGGTAAGAGTCAGAGACAAGCAGACTATCAGTTGAAAATTACTCCACAAACCATAGGTTTCTCTCTCTGTCTGACCGTCTAACTTTCTGTCTCTCTGTCCCTCACCTTATGACCTGAGAGGGTTAAAAGGCAGTGGGAGGATATAGCAGAGTCTGTGTGTTTCTGTGTGTGTGTGTATGTGTAACATGCACGTGTGGATGTTTACAAGGGTGTTAGGTGGGGAGAAGGAGTCCTGGCATTTTTGAAGAACATGGCTGCCTCTTCAACACCCGTGACAGGCAGAGTCAATGTCATGAAGGGAGGAGGACTGAGGAATCAGCATTCTCACTCAGTGCTCAGAGGCGGAGGGCTAGGCAGAGCCTTCTGACACCAGATCTTACAGAATTCCTTTTCTGGAGTTTCAGGCAGACCATGGGACCCACGGGCTGGAGGCTGAGCTGGAGCAGCAACCCCAAACCAGAAGACAGCCGGATGCCCCCGCTCAGCGGCGGCCAGACCAGCAGCGGGATGTGTCAGCAGAGCTGTCCAGAATCCCTGGCATCTCCGGGGCACTATGTCAGCTCAACAACCTGGTTACTGATCTGGAGGGGATGGCCAAGAAACTGGACACCAGCCTGCTGAAGGTGCATATCCTGGGGTGCCTTCCAAAGCCTGGAATTCTCCCCAAATAGTGGGCGGCTTACCTGTAGTATCCCTCTGGGAAGTGTAAGAAGAGACTTCTCTGTGACACGTGGTGGTGACCTGTCCAGGCAGCCCAATGCTGCTGCAGCAGGGCGCGGGTACACAAAAGGGGTGCACTCCTCCAGTCCTCAAGGTGGCAGTCCCGCGTGCCATCCACTAGTGGGGTGGGAAGGGGACCTGGAGGGAACAGGAACCTAAGAACTGCTGGTGACTCTCCCTCTTTCTCTCTCCTAGGATGCCAGTGACCTACTGAACAGGTATGAGCTGTCCCATCTCCCTTCCTACATGTGCTTCCGCACACAAACCCACAGCAACCTGGATGTGTATGGGGGCTTTCTCGAGGTCAAGGAGTTCCACTGTTCCTTTAACTTGCATCTTCATGCTACATGAACAGTGGAAGAGTCAACAGAATATACTGAAGGATTTTTTATTTCTAGGAGTGCTCCAGAGCAATTAGAGGCTATTTATCCCAACTTAGAGTAAAGAATCAACGGGTCACTTGTCCAGCCATCCTCAGCGGCTCTGACCTGTTCATCTCTGGGCCATCTCATCTCAGACTCACCTCACCCTCCTGGCTCTCCTTCCCCCAACCTGTCCAGCCTCCCATTAGGTCTGCCCGGTGGCCCCTCAGACCTGCCATCTCCTGAACATGACCTCCATTCCTCGTCGCCAGAACTGTGACCTGATGCCTGACCCTCAGACCCCTGGACAATAGTCATAGCCTCTCTCCTGAACCAGGCTTGTACTCTGGCTCCCACTGCAGAGGTCAGGATCCAAGCCCTCCATTTTCCTGTGAACTGATGGTAGCACCCATCTCTCACCACCTCATACTGAAATGGGAGCATCCAGACATTTGAATGGTACGTGCTCACAATGGTGAGCCAACCTCTGCATGTGGAGCCCGCACATCTGTTGGAAGGAACATTCCTTTTGAGCTCCTGTAGCACCTGGTATCTGTACCACTCACCTGGCACTTTTATTATTTTTGTGGTGGTCAGACTCTACAGTGACCTCTCATGATTCTTCCTTCATGGTCTTCATACCCTTGTGTGATCCCCTCTCCCTGAGTGTGAGNTAGATATGAAATCAAAGAAATTTTTAAAAAACTTTCTTGTGATCAGAACTCTTAGGATTTACTCTTAACCACTTTCATATATAACATACAGCTGTGTTGATTATATTTATCATGTTGCACATCCATCTCTAGCACTTATAAGATAAGTGGAAGCTTGTGCCTTTTGACTGCCTTTATCCAATTCACCCTCTTCCTATTCTCTGCCTCTGATAACCACAAATCTGATTTCTTTCTTTTGTTTGTTCATTTTGAAAATACAATTGACCTGCAACACTATTTTAGTTCCTCTTACACAACGTAGTGATTCAACAGTTCTATACATTTCAAAATGATTGCCAGGACAAGTTTAGTTACAGTATGTCACTATACAAAGATATGACACAGTTATTGACTATATCCTCCACACTGTACATTTCATACCTGTGACTCATTTCTTTGTATTTTTTTCTTTTTAAAGTCTTTTGTAAACATGGGTCTTTCCCTGAGCTCTCTCTTCTTTCATTTTCTAAATGTTCTTGCCCCGGCGCCATACTGTTTTATTACTAAAGCTTCGTACGCCCTTTTATCTAGCAGGGCAAGTACATTTTGTCACCAGACTAAAAAGGGATGGCAAGGAGATTGTTTCCAGAATCTTTCGCTGTCACCTCCACCCTTTCTTCCATTTTGAGTCATTAAAGGCCTGTGTTGATATCAGTATCAGCTTTGTTTATTTTTGCTTCCTATATAGTTTTTCAAAATCCTGAAAGTAAAGTTTTTAGAAACTGAAATCATTCATTATATCCTTAGTTTCCCGGACACAGTGACCCATCCAGACACTGATTTAAGATTTAGAGACAGGTCCCATGCCTTCCTGGGCTACAGGTTTACCTCTAATAGAGGATTCTTGTCCACCCCAGCCAGGGTTGGGGGAGTGGTCCCAGAGGCTTTGCATCTCCTCTCTCAGTCAGTTCTCGCTAGACTGGCCTCACTTGTGTGGGCTGCCATCTATGGGGTTGCACGGAGTTGGACACAACTGAAGCGATTTAGCAGCAGCAGCAGCAGTTGATGAGAAGTAGTAAAAGTTGCCAATAATCAGCAAAACTTTTGGATGTTGGGAGAAAAACACCCTGAAGTCACAGTAGAAAAGGTTCTGTTACTATCTGTTATTCCTGTGTAGTTAAGGCTTAAAAAAAAAAAAAAACTGTCTCTTCTCACCATCATCATCCATTAAGTACACTCTTGATTTTCTTCCCCCAAGGTTAACACGTAGAAAGCTGCCTCTTTTTAGGCGGAATTCTCCTTTAGCCTCATCCCGGGATCAGGACACCACCACCACCACCCCCGCACTCCCCACCCGCCGATGGGCATCACCCTCACCCGTGGTCTGATCATCAAGCATGTCTGTCTCCCTAGGAACGACTCAACCGCAGGGTCAGGAAGCTCAGAAAGGACATCTGTGAACTCCAGAGGCTCAGAACTCAGGAGGAGGAGAGACTGCAGGAGATGAAGGTGGGTTTCTTAGAGTCTCAGGAAGGACTCCAGTCTGGCCATCTGTCTGTCTGGAGCAGCCTGCTGCAAGGGGGGGCGCCTGGAGGCTGGAAACGTGGGTGCTGGGCTCCATCTTGGGGTTTGTTGCTGAGTGGCCTGGGGCAAGTCAAACCCTCTGAATTTCATGTGGTTTATATGTTCAGTGAAAGCCAGTCCTGCTCCACCTGGTTCAAGGTAAGAGTCAGAGACAAGCAGACTATCAGTTGAAAATTACTCCACAAACCATAGGTTTCTCTCTCTGTCTGACCGTCTAACTTTCTGTCTCTCTGTCCCTCACCTTATGACCTGAGAGGGTTAAAAGGCAGTGGGAGGATATAGCAGAGTCTGTGTGTTTCTGTGTGTGTGTGTATGTGTAACATGCACGTGTGGATGTTTACAAGGGTGTTAGGTGGGGAGAAGGAGTCCTGGCATTTTTGAAGAACATGGCTGCCTCTTCAACACCCGTGACAGGCAGAGTCAATGTCATGAAGGGAGGAGGACTGAGGAATCAGCATTCTCACTCAGTGCTCAGAGGCGGAGGGCTAGGCAGAGCCTTCTGACACCAGATCTTACAGAATTCCTTTTCTGGAGTTTCAGGCAGACCATGGGACCCACGGGCTGGAGGCTGAGCTGGAGCAGCAACCCCAAACCAGAAGACAGCCGGATGCCCCCGCTCAGCGGCGGCCAGACCAGCAGCGGGATGTGTCAGCAGAGCTGTCCAGAATCCCTGGCATCTCCGGGGCACTATGTCAGCTCAACAACCTGGTTACTGATCTGGAGGGGATGGCCAAGAAACTGGACACCAGCCTGCTGAAGGTGCATATCCTGGGGTGCCTCCCAAAGCCTGGAATTCTCCCCAAATAGTGGGCGGCTTACCTGTAGTATCCCTCTGGGAAGTGTAAGAAGAGACTTCTCTGTGACACGTGGTGGTGACCTGTCCAGGCAGCCCAATGCTGCTGCAGCAGGGCGCGGGTACACAAAAGGGGTGCACTCCTCCAGTCCTCAAGGTGGCAGTCCCGCGTGCCATCCACTAGTGGGGTGGGAAGGGGACCTGGAGGGAACAGGAACCTAAGAACTGCTGGTGACTCTCCCTCTTTCTCTCTCCTAGGATGCCAGTGACCTACTGAACAGGTATGAGCTGTCCCATCTCCCTTCCTACATGTGCTTCCGCACACAAACCCACAGCAACCTGGATGTGTATGGGGGCTTTCTCAAGGTCAAGGAGTTCCACTGTTCCTTTAACTTGCATCTTCATGCTACATGAACAGTGGAAGAGTCAACAGAATATACTGAAGGATTTTTTATTTCTAGGAGTGCTCCAGAGCAATTAGAGGCTATTTATCCCAACTTAGAGTAAAGAATCAACGGGTCACTTGTCCAGCCATCCTCAGCGGCTCTGACCTGTTCATCTCTGGGCCATCTCATCTCAGACTCACCTCACCCTCCTGGCTCTCCTTCCCCCAACCTGTCCAGCCTCCCATTAGGTCTGCCCGGTGGCCCCTCAGACCTGCCATCTCCTGAACATGACCTCCATTCCTCGTCGCCAGAACTGTGACCTGATGCCTGACCCTCAGACCCCTGGACAATAGTCATAGCCTCTCTCCTGAACCAGGCTTGTACTCTGGCTCCCACTGCAGAGGTCAGGATCCAAGCCCTCCATTTTCCTGTGAACTGATGGTAGCACCCATCTCTCACCACCTCATACTGAAATGGGAGCATCCAGACATTTGAATGGTACGTGCTCACAATGGTGAGCCAACCTCTGCATGTGGAGCCCGCACATCTGTTGGAAGGAACATTCCTTTTGAGCTCCTGTAGCACCTGGTATCTGTACCACTCACCTGGCACTTTTATTATTTTTGTGGTGGTCAGACTCTACAGTGACCTCTCATGATTCTTCCTTCATGGTCTTCATACCCTTGTGTGATCCCCTCTCCCTGAGTGTGAGCAGAACCCGTGACTTGCTTCTAATCAGTGGAATATGGCAAAGGGGATGAGCTGGCACTTCACGGACTGCGTTAACACTCTCACTCTTGAGGATTCTCCTTGCTGGATTGATGATTGAGTGACTCTGTGGCCAGCAGGCAGCCTCCAGGAGCTGAGAGCAGCCTCCAGCCAACAGGAAGCAGAGGCCCTCAGTCTTGCAGCTGCCAAAAAATTAATTCTGCCAACTGCCTAAATGAACTTGGAAGTGGATTTTTCCCCAGTTGAGTCTCCAGAGGTGAACCCAGCCCAGTTGACACCTTGATTGTAGCCTCATGAGACCCTAAGCAGAGAACCCAAACTTCTGATCCACAGAAACTGTGAGATAAAAGATGTCATAGAAACTATGATATAATGAATACAGATCAATGAATAGTTCCTTTGTATATTAATTATTTGTGCATCACTTCTTTGGGTGAGTAATAACAGTGACCCAACCCATATCCATCTCACTTGTCTGATGTATAAAATGGGACTGTTTTTTAAAATGGGACTATTAATAATACCTACCTCATAGGGTTGTTGTGATCATTAAATGAGTAATATATAAAAAAATATTTATTTACAGTGACTGGTCAGAGTGAGCTCTCTGTGTTCGTTATTATTACTAACATTTTTTAAATCTTTAGTTCTTTCTTTGGGAACTACTTGTGTCCCCTCCAGCACCCTCACCATAGCTTCCCATGAAGCTTGGTTAGTGGTGGAAAAGTCCCATTTTCCTTATTTACATGTCTGATCTTATAATAAACTTTTCTATTATTTGAACTAACTTGAATGAGTTGCCATTCCTTTTAATAGGGCTGCTACAGTGTAAGCTGTGAAAAAATCATGTAAACATGTGGATGTCCCACCAAGTGTGCACAATCCTTTGGGGGTGTTGGAGAGGGTGATGTGGAGCTTGGGGCTCTGGACTCCAGCACTTCCCGGAGGAGGGAACCTTGGGACCAGACTGTGACAAGCAGAGTGTGGAGGCTCATGGAGCTACCTTATCCTGAAGTCACCGTGTTTTAGGATCGATCCACTTCCTCTGCACTGAGTCCACACTCCAAACAAATGAACTTCAATTACCCTGCAAGTGCTGATAGACCAACACGAGTATTTTCACTCACTCGAAGTTTTATTTCTCAGTGTAAGAAATAGAAATTGTCTTTCTGAATCCAAGTCCCTTGTTGGGAGCATGCCCAATAATAAAACATTCACACCTACCAGGAGACTCATTTCTGAACAAGGTAGCCTGGTGGCTAAGAGCTCTTGGGTCTGACATAGATCAAAATCCTGGGTGCATGATTTTGGCTAAGCAAGTACCCAAAATTCACCAGGCCTTAGCATTTTTAACTTTAAAATGTAGATAATAATAGGAGCTACCTGGCAGGATCACTAAGATTAAGTGACATAATACATGTAAAGTCCTTCAACAGGCCAAGATCTCTCTTTAAGTTCTAATGTATTCTTTAAATAAATCAATAAATAAATATTTAATTGGAGGATAATTGCTTTACAGTGCTATCTTGTTTAGGCTGGGATCTTCATACACATTTACCCTAGAGGCTAATAGTCATTTTTAAAAACGCAACTAAGGCCAGTGAAAAATAAACAGAGAAAGACAATCCACTTTTTGGTGGAATTTCAGGTCTGGGGACTTGGGCTATGTTTTACCTTTATATAAGGACTTGCATGTGCCTTTTTCTTCCTTTTTTTTTTTGACTACACATTTTACATGAAATAGTGAACACTCCCAGAAAAAGCAATTGTGCCTTCCTTTTCCAATTCCTGGCTCCTGATCTCCCCATGTTTTCTACTTACTAAACTGAGGGCTTCCCTCATAGCTCATCCCATAAAGAATCTGCCCGCAATGCGGGAGACCTGGGTTCGATTCCTGGGTTGGGAAGATTCCCTGGAGAAGGAATGGCAACCCACTCCAGTAATCTTGCCTGGAGAATCCCAGGGACAGCAGAGCCTGGCAGGCCACAGCCCAGGGGGTTGCAAGAGTAGAATATAACTTAGCAACTAAACCACCACTAAACTGAGGATAAACAACAGGGAATTCCCCGGCAGTCCTGTGGTTAGGATGCCAGCTTCACTGCCGTGGGCCTGGGTTCAATCCCCGGTTGGAGAACCAAGATCCTGTAAGTTTTTTGGCCAAAAGAGGGAAAAAAAGGGGTGACTTCTAAGCCTGGGCCTCAATACACTGTGCCCATCTCCCCTTTGAGTTTGCACCTGGATGGTTTGCTCCTCCCAGAGGCTGCAATGGGGAGATGATAGAACGTTTTACTTTATGTTGAGCAGATTCAACAGAGACAGTATTCAAGTAAAGGGTATATTTAAGCAGAATAAATGACACCACCACCAAGAACTAAAAATAAAATATAAGACAATGCTTTTATTGTACATAGGATTAAACGTCCTTGGAATGACAGAAATCATCTCCCAAACTCAAGGCAGCCACATATTAGCTCTTGTCCCTGAACCAGCACCAGGCAGGGTGGCTTCTGGAGTCGTGAACACTCAGCTTCTTCACACCACGTGCAGTCACAGCTTCTGCCAATACAACCTGCTCCCCTACAAGGTCTCTGCCCACATCCACACATCTTCACAAAGTCCTGATTCTCTCCCTTCTTCTGCCCAGTCCCGCAGATGACACTTCTTATCCAGCCCTGGAGCAGACTCAGTGCTTTGGGCTACAAGTCACATGTCCCCCTCTGTAACTCCATTTGGGCAATTCACCCTCTGCCTCTCTCTGAGATTCCTTCCCCAGTACAAAGGTTATTATGGTGCTATCTCTGCTCCCACAGCTGAGCTATTTGGGACTCATTCCTGTTCACCATCTTATTCCCTTCGTCTCATTTCTCAATGTCAGATGGTGATCAACAGATCAGGAAGAGGATTTTCCTGATTTTCCAGGGGATGAGTGTGGACCTCAGGCTGTGGCTTATGTCCACAACTTCCCTGACCCCTTCCCACCAAGGCCCTGCATTTTCATCGC
The DNA here is from genome assembly GCA_006410735.1 of Raphicerus campestris. Taxonomy (NCBI): domain Eukaryota; kingdom Metazoa; phylum Chordata; class Mammalia; order Artiodactyla; family Bovidae; genus Raphicerus; species Raphicerus campestris. Next base: position 264,333 of record SJYW01025963.1, read on the forward strand.
AGCCGGAAGAAGGCACCGAGTGGTGTCAGGGGTGGGTGTCATGAGCAATCAGCTCATGAAGACAGTGCAAATGACCCAGTGTCCCATGGGTCACAGATCATCCATCCACTTCTCTGCCACCCTTTCTCCCTAAGATGCTTCCCCCACCTTTTCCTCATTCACTATAATCATCTTTTGGTTTTATTTTTGTCCACACTCTGAGGCATGTGGGATCTTAGTTTGCTGACCAGGGATCGAGCCCACACCCCCTGCATTGGAAGCATGGAGCCTTAACCACTGGACCACCAGGGAAGTCCCACTATACCTATCTTTTAGACTCCCCTTTCTAGAAAGCTAACCCTGACTCACCTCCTGCCTCCTAATGGGCTATACCCCTCCTCTGGGCTGTTCTAGTGCCCAGATCAGACTCCTATCACAACACTGTGCTCTCGTTTCTTCCTTAGGTCTCTCTCTCTTCTCATGACCTCTTTCAGATACAGGACAAGTTTTGTGGGGGGTTTATTGTTTGTTCATTTTTTTTCTTTTCCTTTTCATGTCACCAGTGGCTACCATACTGCTTGGCTCATAATTAGCACACAACAAATATTTCCTAAGGATATGAGTAGATGAGCTCTAATATTTTAGGGGAGAAAACAAGACGAAGAGAGGTGAGATGCCTAGTTTAAGATCATATAATTAGTTCATTACAAGGCTGGGTCTAGAACCCAAGTCTTCCTCGCTCAAATCCAGTATTCCTTCCTCTTACACAGTACTTCTGTGCCTGGTGGGGATGGTGGTGAGGAGGGCTGGCAGTAGTCTGAGTCCCATCCACCCGGCATTGAGGAAAGGGCTGATCAGCAGACTGAAGTTCATCTCACCTTGTCCCTCTCCAAAGTCCCGACTCTATCACATCATCGAAAGCAGTCATTACTGTTTTAAATCTCAGGTGACCCAGCCAGGGTCAAGTCCTTAGGTCCTCTCTTTGAGCCCTGTGCTTAGGACAGGGTAGCCGCACCCTCTTGGGAGGACAGGGTAGCCGCACCCTCTTGGGAGCTCAGGGAGAACTTGGACCCTCGGCCCCAGAGCCCAAAGAAGGGAAAGACCTTCTGGGTGAAGGAGGCTGTGAAGGTGTAAATGGGTTCCTGGGTGATGGCGTTGGCAAAGGTCACCCAGCCCACCTCGTAGTCAATGGACACCCGCACCTGCTGGGGCTGCTCCTCCAGGGTCAGTCGGGTAGGGAAGGAGCTCAGGGCTGAGACGAAGCCCCAAGCCAACCTCACCGCCCACACCCCCTCCTCTGGCCGCAGCCGAAGCTCCCCCTTCCGGCGGATGTCCTTACTGACCACGCCCAGGGTGCAGCTCCCCCCGTGAGCCAAGTCCACACTCACCACCCACGTGTGTCTCCCCCCTGTGAAGCCACCATGGGCCAGCACACAAGTGGCCCGGTCAAAACGCTGGGGGTTGTCCGGTGACTTCTGCCACTTGTAGGAGAAACGAGCCTGCTGGTAGTCCTCGGACAGCAGGAGCTTGGGGTGGGAAGTCCGGGGGTCTAGAGAGATGTGTGCTGTGGGGAAAGCAAAAGAGGTGCAGATGTCAGCAGACACGCTATCACCTTCAAGAAAGGTCTAAACACTCCCCTTGGCATTCATTTTAGCATTACTCCCAANAGAGATGTGCGCTGTGGGGAAAGCAAAAGAGGTGCAGATGTCAGCAGACACGCTATCACCTTCAAGAAAGGTCTAAACACTCCCTTGGCATTCATTTTAGCATTACTCCCAACAACGTGTAGGATGCCTACAAACACAGGAAGCATGGGAATCTCCTGGGAACTTGTTAGTGACACTCTCAAGCTCCACCCCAGACCACCTGAGATGGAATCTGATGTAAATGATTCCTGAACCTGTTAACGCCTGCTTCAGAGGATGTGTCCAGTTCAGTCGCTCAGTCGTGTCCGACTTTTCTGCGACTCCATGGAGTGCAGCGTGTCAGGCTTCCCTGTCCATCACCAACTTCCGGAGCCAACTCAAACTCATGTCCATCGTGTCAGTGATGCCATCCAACCATCTCATCCTCTGTCGTCCCCTTCTTCTCCTGCCCTCAATCTTGCCCAGCATCAGGGTGGTGCTGATACTGACTTTTCCAATGAGTCAGTTCTTTGCATCACATGGCCAAAGTATTGGAGTTTTAGTTTCAGCATCAGTCCTTCCAATGAATATTCAGGACTGATTTCCTTTAGGATTGACTGGTTGGATCTCCTTGCAGTCCAAGGGACTCTCAAGAGTCTTCTCCAACACCACAGTTCAAAAGCATCAATTCTTCGGTTCTCAGCTTTCTTTACAGTTGAACTCTCACACCCATCCATGACTACTGGAAAAACCACAGCTTTGACTAGACAGACCTTTGTTGGTAAAGTAATGTCTCTACTTTTTAAAAGGCTCTCTATGTTGGTCATAGCATTAGTTAGTTGGTTAGCGTGTTAGTTTGGACACGCGGGCTCTCATCTGGTTCTCTGCAGTCTCCTGAAAAGCACTTCTGCCACCTGCAAACTGGCTGACGCCCAGAGCTGTGTGTGCCTGCTCTCATTTCCTCTGCTGACACACCACGTTCTATCCCTCCTGTATCTCAGAGGGCGGGGACATCCCCCCACCCGCAGTCCAAACTTCATGATCACTCCCTGGGTGCATGTGACTCATATACCCAGTCTTCTTCGCTCCTGTCAGGCTCCCTGACTCACCCACAGGGTATTCATTCTGCCTCAGGAATCTACAATCAGGCCGTCTGAGGGCCACATTTGACATCAAAACTTCTGCAGATCTCTGCATAATGTTACTTTTAGTATTTATAAGTTGAGATGAATATGTGAATTCTGATATGTCCATGAATTAGAGTCGCTTCCAAGAACCCCATGACCTCCCAGTGTCTTTGGCTGACAGACTAGGAACAATAACCTTGAGAAGGGTCCAGTTTTTATTCCTTTCCTGCCCACAGGTTGCACTCCTATCATCCATGAAACAATACCTGAGAAAGAATGGGGGGGTCCTGACTATTCTAAGAATGTTATTCTAAATCCAGATCAATGTATGGCAAAACCAATACAGTACTGTAAAATAGAATAAAGTATTAAAAAAATAAATAAATAAAACAGAACCAAATAAATAAATAAATAAATAAATCCAGATCAAAGTTCCCCTCACCCAGGAAGCCCGTCCAGATAGACCTTGGCCCAGGCTGATTTAATCTTTCTATCTTGTCAAGTGCAGATCAGAACCTGAACTTCCTGTCAAGTACGTGGTGTGTGTGTCTTCCTTCTTCATGGTTCTCCTGCAGTCCTTATAAAGGCAGTGACATGTATCACTGCCATGTGTGACATTATGTGTGTATGTACATTTATTAATATATATATATATGATATATATGTATTTGACTAGTACATTTTCCAGTGTGGAACCCGGCAAAATTATCCTTCCTTTTCAACTTTAGATTCCTCACTCCCTCCCATACTGACAGAGGCAACTCACCTGGCTCATAATCCAACTCAAAGCTGAGTTTTTCTGTAAAGAGGAAGTAAAACAAGATGCGATTTCATTAGTCTTACAAAACCACAGAACATTCACTGATGAGGAAACTGAGGCCCCAGAAAGGGAAGGGACAAAGAGAAGAATGGCAGGTGGGACCCTCTAGACCAGTGGTTCTGAACTTGAACTTGCATCAGAGCCCCCGGAGCACTTATTTTTGATTCAAGTGGCCCAGGGTGGGGCCGAGATTTGCATTTCTGGCAAGTTCTCAGGGCATGCTGATGCAGGCTGGGACTTCATTTTGAGCCTCCCTGTCTAGCTCTGAGCAGGCAGAGACTATGTTTACCTTCAATGCCTCACACAGAGCCCAGGACATAGTAACTGCTCAAGAAACATCTACTTAATGAACATATAAGTGGGTTAATTTATTTCTCATTCTGCTTGGGAATAATTTAGGGGAGAGTTAAAGGTCAGCCTTTGACGAGAGTAAAATTTCCTTCCCTGCTAGGCCACTTACTTGCAGGAAGTGGACTTAGGGGAAAACTCTTCTAAGGTGATATTATTTTGTGGGCAGGTCTTTTAGAACTAGATGGCATCATTCATGATGTCATGTGGGACAAAGGGGAGGTGTTAGCAGCAAGCCACATTTCTGACTCTCATTTCAAACCCTTCAGTCCCTCACCTACCACCATTCCCTGTCCCGGAAAAGGGGGTCATGGTCCCCACATGGGCAGTTCAACTCTGAGAACCAGGCTAATGGGGTGGAGGATGGGGGTAAAGCCAGGGAAAGGAAGAAGGGAAGTCAGCTACCGCAGGGCACAGAAAAATACTCTCAGTGGCTATTAATTAACAATTATAAAAAAAAAAAACCTCATCATTTATTACAAATGCCCCTGTGGCTTTTTAAAATTATTGACAGTGACCAATTTTGTTAATCATTATCTTACATGTCACTTCATGACAAGTGATTAGATCGGTTTCATTATTTTTCAAAATAGTTAAAATTTTCTGGAAAGCTTCAGCTTTATTATCTCACTTCATTGTCACATTATTCTGAAAGCAGATTTTATAAAGATTGGCAAATAAGGAAAACAAGGCACTGGAAAGGCTTGCGCCTTGTCAAGGTCACAGTGCCAAGCATAGGGAAGCAGAGCATGGAGGCCACTCGTAAGCCCAGGCTTCATGGCCACCTGTGCTCCATGGGGTCCTCTTACCCAGAAACATCTTCATCTCCCTCCGCAGCGGGAAGGCTTGCTGGGGGAAGTCCCGAATCCTCTGGCCCAGCTCCGGAGATATAGCCACTGGTTTCCGGCACCTTCTGGTTTCACATCTAGGGGCACAGAAATGGTGGAGCCTGGGATTTATCCTCCTTAGCGATGCCCCCAGACTCAGTTGGTCATCTTCTAACTGAGCTTGGAGGTGCCTGTCCCCATGGGCAGACATCTTTCCTCTAGGATGGACCCCCTTCCTCTCCTCACTGCCCACTCTCGGGTAATGCCATGCTGGATGTGTACCTATGGTTATACGTGGAAATGCAATTGAGGATGTGAAAGTTTACATGTGAGATTTATCTGTAAAGTGAGAACGTATGTTTGTTTGGCAATAACCAGGCATGTGGTACCTGTCTGCTTATGTATGTGGGGAAAGAAGAGACAAACTTACCTTATTAGAGTGCTTCTGATATCCTAGGAGAAAGAGAGAAAGCAGAGATTTGTTTTCCACTTCTCCTTCCCACAAGAAAAGATAAAAATACTGTAATCTCAGCCCTAGATAGAAAAGGACACCAAGTCCATGGAGTCACAGCATTTTAGGGTTTATGAAGCTTCAGGGATCTTGGAGCCCAACTCCTTTATTTTATAAGATGCAGACAGTGAAGTGACCTGGCCCTCAGAGGCAAAGACAAGTCCCATCCCAAGGTCACCTGCTTCTCAGGCCCAAGTGTGTACCCCTAAGTCATGCTGCCTTTGTGATGCCATATTGGGATCCCAGTATCTCTCCTCCAGCAAGACAAAGTGAAATAGACTAGAAAGAACTTCCTGACTGGGGTTGGTGACACAGAGAATGGTTTGCTTTGAAAACAGCACCTGACATTTGTTTGCATAGTGCTTGATGCTTTGCAAAGTGCTACTTTCACTTGCATTTTACTGTGGGAGCCTCACAAATAAATAAAGTATTTGTGAGATGAATAAAGCATCTTCCCTATCTGAATGGATGGTAGGGTGAAGAGACCACAATCAGAGCAAAGTGACCCGGGAGCTCTGGGGGAAGCAAGGACTCTTAGAATTCAGAACTTCTGGTCCTGTGACCCATCTTTCAGTTGGTGTACAAAGATGTGGGAGTGACGAAGAGCTGGCTCAGATGGCAAAGATGTCACAAAGCCTAGGCGAGCACGGTGGGTGGGGGCAGGGCTCAGCTCTCACCGTCAGGAGCTCCCTCGCCGGCCTCTCTTTCTTCTCCTCCAGTTCCTCGATGAGGGTGTTGAACCGGCCAATCTCCCCAGTGACCAGGACGTCAAACTCATCCCGATGCTTCAGGATGTCCTCGTCCAGCTTCTCCAGCTGGGCTAATAGGATGTTCTGCTGCTCTTCCAGGAACTGGCTCAGATGTGCAAACTCAGAAATCACCTTTTGTTTCTTGGTGGCCACCTGAGTCTGAGAGGGCAGGAGAAGAAAGAGGCCAGGAAGTTATTCCTCCTCTTCTTCCCCTTCCTTTTCCTTCTTTTTTCTTAATTTACTCTCATATCCCTCCTGGCCCAGATCCACATCTTCCAAGGTTTGGTGGTAAAGTCAGAGCCCCCTAGTCTCCAGGTCCCCAGACAGACTTGGAACCACGGCATGGTTTCCTTTCCACCTGCCCTGCCACTTCCGGAAGGAGATGTAAGGAGGGGATGAGGACACCCTACTTCCTGCTGTTTACCGAGTGCACACAATGTGCGTGTCACTAAGGGACAGTCGTTACAGCAATCCAGTGAGATAGTGACGAGTTTTAATCTTCACAGAAAAAGAAACTGAACATAGAGAGTTGTTTGAGGTCATAGAGCTAATTTGTTTCAGGATTCAAACTCAGAAGGACTTCAAAGCCCCTATATGCGATGTTTCCTTGATTTCAGAGAGGCACTGGAGCCAGAGGAAGGCAAGAGGGCTAAGGAAGGGACGATGACCTACCAGGAGGACTTGTATCCTTCGATTTTCCCTTGACTGAATTTCTTGAATCTCCTCTCTCTCTTTTCTTAGACACTCAAGACACTTCTGTATTTGTTCCTGGAAAGAAGGAGCATAAAATATCTAAGATGGAGGTGGGGGAGGGATAAATTAGAAGTTTGGGATTAGCAGATACAAGCTACCATATGTAAAACAGATAAGCAACAAGGATCTACCGTACAGCACAGGGAACTAAATTCAATACCTTGAAATAAATTATAATGGAAAAGAGTCTGACAAAAATATGAATCATTTTGCTGTACACTAGAAACTAATACAAAGCTGTAAATCAACTATACTTCAATTAATTTTTAAATAATATTTAAGATGGAGACAATGGTTTGTTAAGAAGTGTCATCTCTGTCTCCTGGAATAGAGTGACCCAATGGAAGGAGTTGGGTCTCAGCTGACAAAGCCTGGGCTGTTATTGTCCTTAACAGCTGACTCTCTTTGGGTCTTTTTCCTCTTGTTTGGCCCACGAAGAATTTTGATCAGGGCTTTCCCCCTTTAACCTGCACCATTATAGGCTATGATTTCATGTTCCCACCTGAGCCTTCCTGTTATCAGGCTGTGTGAGCATGCTCAGTCGCTTCAGTCCTGTCTGACTCTGCAAATTAATGGACTGTAGCCCTCCAGGGTCCTCAGTACTTGGGATTCTCCAGGTAAGAATACTGGAGTAGGTTGCCATGCCCTCCTCCAGGGGATCTTCCCAACTCTGGGATCGCACCCTCGTCTCCTGTGTTTCCTGCATTCAGGCAGATTGTTTACTGCTGAGCCACCGGGGAAGCCCTGTCATCAGGCTAAACACACTCTAATTTCTCTTGCCTTTAGAAATGGTATCTAGGATCTACCCTGAATTTGATATGCCTTTCTTTGAAATTATCCTAACTTTCTCACATCTCCCAAAAGGAATACCTCCAAACAACCTCTGCTATGAATGGAATCAACTTTCTGAGTATGATCTGGAGGGAACAAGAAACATGGATAATGCCAAAAAAAAAAAAAAACAATGACTTGTTTTAAAAACTGCTTGCTCTTGAGAACTTCCCTGATGGTCCAGTGGTTAAGACTTTGTGCTTCTACTGTAGGGGACACAGGTTTGATCCCTGGTTGGTGAACTATTAATAAGATCCCACAGGCCACACAACGTGGCCAAAACACCCTCCCAAAACAAACATACAAAAAATTTCTTGCTCTGGAGAAGAGTTACAAACAGTTATACACATATTAATGGTCATAAAGGTACACTGCAAAATATATTTAGAACTCTTACCAATACATGCTAATTAACTAGCTGACACATATACACAGACACCTACTTGTAATAAAACAAGATGCATAAACAACTAAAACCAGCATACACTCATTTAATGACAGAAAATTACACACTATATGTATCTACCCAACCTGCATATATGTAAACACTAATTTACTCACAAACAGCACTCAGTTACACATACACACTCAAATTGTCAGATCCCCCCAAACACACTGCATCCACTGGGAAACGTGCAAACATTAATATTAATGCACACTATGCAGTCACTTCCTCAAGTGCAAACCCAGACATCCTCAGACACACCGGACTGATCCAGGGCCAGACACACATGCTCGTGTTTCGGGGACTCATTCACCCACCATGTGTTTGTTGAGCTACTATTATGTGTTGGCCATAAGGAAACAATACAGGACATACTTAAAACACAAACACAGGGCCTTGCATTCCTGGGTCTATTGCCTGGCTGATGATAAAATAGAGAGGAGCCCAAATCATCCACCCCTCCGCTCTGCTTCTTTCAGTCTAGTCCCATCCGAGACCCACCCCCGGAAAGCTCTGTTTCCCCTTCGTACCCGGTACGGCCCCGCCGCATCCTCCAGGAAGCGCACAGTGTGGGCGCGGTGCTCCCAGGCCTCCCGGCACACCACGCACAGCTGCATCTCGTCGTCCTCGCAGAAGAAGTAGACCTTCTCCCCGTGCTCTGGGCAGACGTCCTCCTCGTCTAAGTCCATCTGGGACACGAGCTTGAGACGCTCGATGTTCTCCACCACGTTGGCCAGCTGCCAGTTGGGCCGGAAGTTCCCTGGGCGGAAAGGCTCCTTGCAGAGCGGGCAGGTCGGGGGCTCCTCGGGGTCCGGGCTGGTGATCTCCAGGTAGCGGGTGAGGCAGACACGGCAGAAGTTGTGGCCACAGTCGATGGTGACCGGTTCTCTGAGGGTCCCTTGGCAGACGGGGCAGTTGACCTCATCTGCCAGGCTGGTCACGGAAGCAGCCGAGGCCATGGTGCTGCTGCTGCTGTGACCTCTTCAAGGTCACCTTCTCTGCTCGGCTGAGGGGCAGGGCTGGGAGAACAATGAGGACGCACAGCGCACACTCACACACCCACATGCACACACGGCCAGACACAGGGGCACCCTACATACCCAGGGACAGCCTCATGGTCACACACATACACGCCTGCACTTGCACACAAGAGCAAGGCGCCCACTGGCATGCTTGCAGCCAGGGTTCTGCTTTCCCCCTCCCAGAGGAACAGGCACACACTTCCAGTGGCAGAGACAGAAACAGCAGAGGAGCGGGAGAAGAAGGGGTGACAGCCTCCCAGAGATGACCTCAGTTACTGTCTCAGCTGGTGCCCATGACCAGCAGGTTGCTGCTTCGGCCCGTCCATCCAGAGACGCTCGCCGTAGAAGGAAAGTATCTTAACGACCCACAGGTGGAAGAGACTGTTCTTCTTTTGGGAGCAGGAGGGAGACTGGGTCACAGAGCAGAGATGCCACCCAGCCTCCCTGCAGTATGACCAGCTGTCTCCAGGGAGATTGAAGGTATCAGCCAACCCAGGGGAGTGTGGGGACCCAGATAAGGGTGTTGTGCCCAGGGCGGGGGCGGTGGGTCAGGGCACAAGCAACTTCACCAGTGATGCTTCACCAGTGATGCCTGCTGTCGGCTGCCCAAGGGGTTGGAATGTACTCTGTATGGGGGAGGAGAAAGAAAAATAACACCAGAGTTTATTTATGATAACCATATTCCTCATAACTGACATAAGCAGTTTAAACATGCCATCTTATTTATTCCTCCAGTCTGCTCTGTGACGTCAGTGCTGTTACGATATTAGCTGAGCTCAGCCAGGTTACTTAGCTTGCTCAAAGCACAGAGGTAGGGAGGTGAGAGGCCATAATTTGCATTCAGATTTGTGAGTCTCAGAGCCATGCTGTCCAACAGAAATACCATGTGAGCCACACATGCAATTTTTAGTTCCAGTAGCCATATTTTTTTATAAGTGAAACTAATTGTTGTTGTTCCATCACTGACTGCAGCACGCCAGGCCTCCTTATCCCTCACTGTCTCCTGGAGTTTGCCCAAGTTCATGTTCATTGCGTCAGTGATGCCGTCCAGCCATCTCATCCTCTGACGCCTTCTTCTCCTTCTGCCCTCAATCTTTCCCAGCACTAGCGACTTTTCTAATGGCTCGCCTGTTCACATCAGATGACCAAAATACTAGAGTTTCAGCTTCAGTATCAGTTCTTTCAGTGAATATTCAGGGTTGATCTCCGTTAAGATTGACTGGTTTGATCTCCTTGCTGTCCAAGGGACTTAAAGGAGTCTTCTCCAGCACCACAGTTCAAAGGCATCAATTCTTTGGCGTTCTGCTTTTATTACGGTCCAACTCTCACAACTGTACGTGACCACTGGAAAGACCATAGCTTTGACTATACGGACCTTTGTCGGCAGAGTAATGCCTCTGCTTTTCAACACACTGACTAGGTTTGCCACCACGTTCCTGCCAAGAAGCAGTCATCTTCTGATTTCAAGGCTGCAGTCACCATCCACAGTGATTTTGGAGCCCGAGAGGAAATCTGTCACTCACTACTTCCACCTTTTCCCTTTCCATCTGCCATGCAGTAATGGTGCCGGATGCCATGATCTTTTTTTAATATTTAGTCTTAAGCCAGCTCTTCCTCTCTTCTCCTTCATCCTCATCAAGGGACTCTTTAGTTCCCCTTCCTGCCATTAGAGTGTTGTCATCCGCGTATCTGAGGTTGTTGATGTTTCTCCTGCCTATCTTGATTCCATTACTTGTAACTCACCCAGCCTAGTGGTTCTCATGATGTGCTCAGCATATAGATTAAACAAGCAGGGTGACAGGAAACTAATATTTAGCCCCAAATAATATCAATGTATGTAATCAGTAGAAAAAATGTCATGAGACATTTTACATTCTTCTTATTTGGTGCTAAAGTCTTTGAAGGGGCTTCACTAGTGGCTCAGTGGTAAAGAATCCACCTGCCAATGCGTGGGTTCCATCCGTGGGTCATGAAGACCCCCTGGAGAAGGGCATGGTGACCCACTCTAGTGTTCTTGCCTGAAGAATTCCATGGACAGAGGAGCCTGGCGGCCTACAGTTCGTAGGACTGCAAATAGTTGGACACGACTGAGCAAGTAAACAACAACAAAGTCTGGAATCGGGGCGTATTTTACACATACGACACACTTCAGCTGGGACCGGCCACATTCAATGCCCAGCAGCCTTGGGCATTTGGAGGCTCTTGTGCTGGACAGCGCAGCTCCGGGGACTGCACTCTTGGGGCCAGGGGTTGTAGGTGGGGGGAAGGGAGGTCGATACAGAAAGTAGCTGAGGTGGAAAGGGATTGAGACAGGGTGGAGGGCTGATCTCCAGCGGGGTTATGTGTTTTCCTTGGTTTTATACACAGATGCATGTGAGTGGATGAAGACCCATGACTGTCTGATCCCCTTGTCCGGGCTGGGAGTTCAGGAAGGGCATGTGGCTAGAAGCCAGGAGACTTGAGTTGACTGCAGCCTTGCAGCTTTCTAGCTCTGTGACTCAGGAAAAGTCACTTTACCTTTCACTTTACATTTCCTATAATCATCACCTGCCCTCAAGGGGTGTTATCAGATTGGATGTAATAATACAAAAATACTGAGCCTTAGATAAATGTGGTTGAACCTGTTTATCTTTTTTTTTTAATTAATTGAGTTTTCTAAATTGTATCAACACAGATCACATGTATTATGCTTTCTTGCCTTCTCCTTGCTGCAGTTAAAAGCTTAAATGGAAGTACAGTGTTACCTCCGGTGGGGATGCTGATTCTGGGAGGTGGTAGAGGCAGAGTTTAGGAAAGACCAGCCAGAGACAAGGAGGTGAGACAAAGAAAGGGGGGGGGCAGATTAGGGGAGCTGGTGAGTGACCATCACACCTGCAGCCTTGGGCAGAGCCCCCGGGGAATCTCCTGGAAGTGAGCGCTCCCACCCCAGCTGGACTTTGCCGCTGTGTGCACACCTCAGAGCCAGTTTATGGCTCCCACCTGCTCAGCCGGACAGGAAGCAAGGCCTCCTCCCCAACTCTCCCCACCCCACAGCAGTCAAAGGAAGGATTCCAGGAAACCCCATCTCCCTGTGAGCTCATGGTGTGCTCTGTCCCCACCCCAGGGGCCGGAAGGACTAGGACGAGGCGGGACTGGGCTGCCGGGGTGCTGTTGGGGAAATGCTGGGTAATTCGAGATGCCCTGGAGTTTGAACCCACTCAGCTGATAAGTGGTGGCCGGGACTCTGGGAAGCACAAGAGGTGGAGCCAGGTGGCTTTTCTGTCCAGACACCCCTGCCTTCCCCTCTCTCAGCCTCCCATTCCTTTCCTCTGTGACTCATGTAAAGTGATTCAATTTCAGGGAAAGAGGGTTCATGTGGACTGAGGCAGAGGCCTGAGAGGACGGGCTGGGGAAGACACCGTGATGCCCTCTACCCCCTCCCATAAAGGGGCCGCCTGTTCCAAGTGCAAAGGGCCCCTGGAGGATGCAGTGACCACTGCCTGCGGACACACCTTCTGCCGGCTGTGCCTTCCTCCGCCCTCCCAGATGGGGGCCCAGCCCTCCGGCAGGGTCCTTCTCTGTGCCCTCTGCGAGGAGAAGGAGCCGAGCGAGACCCTCCTGGTCCCCATGCCCCTGGGTCCTCTTGGGGAGACTTACTGCGAGGAGCACGGCGAAAAGATCTACTTCTTCTGCGAGAATGACGCCGAGTTCCTCTGTGTGTTCTGCCGGGAGGGTCCCTCCCACCAGACCCACGTCGTGGGCTTCCTGGACGAGGCCATCCAGCCTTACCGGGTAAGAGGTGTGGGATCAGCTCGGGTAAGAGGTGTGGGATCAGCTCGGGCCATCTGGGGCAGGACAGTGTCCCTAGGTGGTGAAGGGGACGGAGCGGAGAGCTCCAGGAAGAGCCATGGCTGGATATGGCCATGGTCCCTATCAGGAGACCAACCCCAGGCTGCTGGGACCTGGGGCAGCCCCTGGATGAGTGGACGTAGTTCTTTTCACTTGGAGGAGTGGCCGTTCAGTCTTGGAGAACTTCAGCTCCAGCCCTGAGGGGACCCCACAGTGACGGAGCACAGAGCATTGTGGCCACGGCTTCACTGGGAAGGAGAGAGAGCAGCTGTCCTCCTGCAGATCACAGGGCAGGGTGGCCTTGGTTTCCCCGGATCCAGACTGGGTATGGGACCTAGCAAGGCCCCGACGGCTGGGGCTCAGAGGGGAGGCAGGATGGGCAGGCCATCCTACAAGCGCTGCTCTTCTTTTTGAGAAGCAGGGTGTGACAGTACAGTGGTCCCTCTGGCCCTGGAGACACTACCCACTCCTCTCTACCTCTCAGGTCCCTCTTGTCACCCAGCCACCAGGTCTGGAAGTGGCCTCCTTGGAAGCATCTCTCATCTTTCCCTCGGCATTATCCCCACAACTACCTCGGAATCCAGGCTGTCCCTGTCTGTCACCCACAGTCTCTATCAAGGGCCCTGTCTGCACTCTCACCTTTCTGGTCACCCTCCAGTCTGCTTCGAGGCAGAGCCTCCCAAATCACAAAGCCCATCAAGTCACTCCCCTGCTCACAACCATCCTATGGATCCTGACTCTGTGTCTGAAGAAAGCCCGTGCCTTTAGCATTCAAGGCCACTTGCATTCAGGATCCTGCCTTTATCTGTCAGCCACCTTCTCCAGGCAGTGTGTCCAGGGAGACTGACCGTTATGTACCTGCTGTTTGCTGAGTTAACACTCTTTCCTGCTTCTAATACTTTTCAGTGGTTTCTTCTTCTTGGAAAGCTTTCCACTCCCCTCACTCTCCCCTCGCCGCTTAGTGGGTTTTTTCTTGTGTGTGTATTGGGGTGTAGCCAGCTAAAAATGTGATAGTTTCAGGTGAACAGTGAAGGGACTCAGCCATACATATACATGTACCCATTCTTCCCCAAACTCCCCTCCCATCCAGGCTGCCACATAACATTGAGCAGAGTTCCATGTGCTATACAGCAGGCCCTTGTTGGTTACCCATTTTAAATGTAGCAGTGTGTACTATATATATTTAAATATTTTTATATATAAAATTATATATATATACTATATATATTTA
>SJYW01025963.1:287143-298976 GCA_006410735.1 Raphicerus campestris
TGGACAGAGGAGCCTGGCGGCCTACAGTTCGTGGGACTGCAAATAGTTGGACACGACTGAGCAAGTAAACAACAACAAAGTCTGGAATCGGGGCGTATTTTACACATACGACACACTTCAGCTGGGACCGGCCACATTCAATGCCCAGCAGCCTTGGGCATTTGGAGGCTCTTGTGCTGGACAGCGCAGCTCCGGGGACTGCACTCTTGGGGCCAGGGATTGTAGGTGGGGGGAAGGGAGGTCGATACAGAAAGTAGCTGAGGTGGAAAGGGATTGAGACAGGGTGGAGGGCTGATCTCCAGCGGGGTTATGTGTTTTCCTTGGTTTTATACACAGATGCATGTGAGTGGATGAAGACCCATGACTGTCTGATCCCCTTGTCCGGGCTGGGAGTTCAGGAAGGGCATGTGGCTAGAAGCCAGGAGACTTGAGTTGACTGCAGCCTTGCAGCTTTCTAGCTCTGTGACTCAGGAAAAGTCACTTTACCTTTCACTTTACATTTCCTATAATCATCACCTGCCCTCAAGGGGTGTTATCAGATTGGATGTAATAATACAAAAATACTGAGCCTTAGATAAATGTGGTTGAACCTGTTTATCTTTTTTTTTTAATTAATTGAGTTTTCTAAATTGTATCAACACAGATCACATGTATTATGCTTTCTTGCCTTCTCCTTGCTGCAGTTAAAAGCTTAAATGGAAGTACAGTGTTACCTCCGGTGGGGATGCTGATTCTGGGAGGTGGTAGAGGCAGAGTTTAGGAAAGACCAGCCAGAGACAAGGAGGTGAGACAAAGAAAGGGGGGGGGCAGATTAGGGGAGCTGGTGAGTGACCATCACACCTGCAGCCTTGGGCAGAGCCCCCGGGGAATCTCCTGGAAGTGAGCGCTCCCACCCCAGCTGGACTTTGCCGCTGTGTGCACACCTCAGAGCCAGTTTATGGCTCCCACCTGCTCAGCCGGACAGGAAGCAAGGCCTCCTCCCCAACTCTCCCCACCCCACAGCGGTCAAGGGAAGGATTCCAGGAAACCCCATCTCCCTGTGAGCTCATGGTGTGCTCTGTCCCCACCCCAGGGGCCGGAAGGACTAGGACGAGGCGGGACTGGGCTGCCGGGGTGCTGTTGGGGAAATGCTGGGTAATTCGAGATGCCCTGGAGTTTGAACCCACTCAGCTGATAAGTGGTGGCCGGGACTCTGGGAAGCACAAGAGGTGGAGCCAGGTGGCTTTTCTGTCCAGACACCCCTGCCTTCCCCTCTCTCAGCCTCCCATTCCTTTCCTCTGTGACTCATGTAAAGTGATTCAATTTCAGGGAAAGAGGGTTCATGTGGACTGAGGCAGAGGCCTGAGAGGACGGGCTGGGGAAGACACCGTGATGCCCTCTACCCCCTCCCATAAAGGGGCCGCCTGTTCCAAGTGCAAAGGGCCCCTGGAGGATGCAGTGACCACTGCCTGCGGACACACCTTCTGCCGGCTGTGCCTTCCTCCGCCCTCCCAGATGGGGGCCCAGCCCTCCGGCAGGGTCCTTCTCTGTGCCCTCTGCGAGGAGAAGGAGCCGAGCGAGACCCTCCTGGTCCCCATGCCCCTGGGTCCTCTCGGGGAGACTTACTGCGAGGAGCACGGCGAAAAGATCTACTTCTTCTGCGAGAATGACGCCGAGTTCCTCTGTGTGTTCTGCCGGGAGGGTCCCTCCCACCAGACCCACGTCGTGGGCTTCCTGGACGAGGCCATCCAGCCTTACCGGGTAAGAGGTGTGGGATCAGCTCGGGTAAGAGGTGTGGGATCAGCTCGGGCCATCTGGGGCAGGACAGTGTCCCTAGGTGGTGAAGGGGATGGAGCGGAGAGCTCCAGGAAGAGCCATGGCTGGATATGGCCATGGTCCCTATCAGGAGACCAACCCCAGGCTGCTGGGACCTGGGGCAGCCCCTGGATGAGTGGGACGTAGTTCTTTCCACTTGGAGGAGTGGCCGTTCAGTCTTGGAGAACTTCAGCTCCAGCCCTGAGGGGAGCCCACAGTGACGGAGCACAGAGCATTGTGGCCCCGGCTTCACTGGGAAGGAGAGAGAGCAGCTGTCCTCCTGCAGATCACGGGCAGGGTGGCCTTGGTTTCCCCGGATCCAGACTGGGTATGGGACCTAGCAAGGCCCCGACGGCTGGGGCTCAGAGGGGAGGCAGGATGGGCAGGCCATCCTACAAGCGCTGCTCTTCTTTTTGAGAAGCAGGGTGTGACAGTACAGTGGTCCCTCTGGCCCTGGAGACACTACCCACNGTCTTTGCCATTTAGTATAATCTTAGAGGTACTTTTAGAGAAGGCAATGGCACCCCACTCCAGGACTCTTGCCTGGAAAATCCCATGGGTGGAGGAGCTTGGTTGGCTACAGTCCATGGGGTCTGGAAGAGTTGGACACAACTGAGTGACTTCACTTTGACTTTTCACTTTCATGAATTGGAGAAGGAAATGGCAACCCACTCCAGTATTCCTGCCTGGAGAACCCCAGGGATGGGGGAGCCTGGTGGGCTGCCTTCTATGGGGTTGCACAGTCAGACACGACTGAAGTGACTTAGCAGCAGCAGCAGTAGAGGTACTTTCTGTAATCCTCTCTTTCCTACCTTTAAGATGACAATTTTAAAAAAATCAAAAAAGAACAGACAAGAAATGGTGAAACAACTGAATGTCAGGAGGGAGAATTGGCTCTGTAGGTTTTATCTCCGTTGAGGTGCTCTTATTTTTCAGGGAGATTGTGGGGGTGCTGTACTGGACGTCACCCTTCTCACGGGAGCCCCTACCCTACAGAAGCTGGATCTCAGCCCCAGGTCACCGCTGCAGGAGAGGAAGAACAAGCTGGAACCTTGGCATTGGCTGGTCTTCTCTGGGGACTTCCAGCAATGACAGCATGTGTGTGCAGGCTGAGGGCAGTGCGCAAAGCTGCAGAGTTTTAAAGGACCCAGAAGGGGCACTGCAGAAAAACCCTGGCCTACTGCCATCAATGCAACCTCTGTGTGACCAGAGACTGTGACGGTCTGGTGATATCTGAGTCACAGTTAAATATATATGAATCCAGGCTGTTCATTCAACAAGTTTTTATTGAGCACCTACTCTGTGCGCAGCACTGAACTAGGTGTCATGGAGAATACAAGAGAAGTAGAAGCCATGGCATCCGTCCTCGATGAGCTTACAAAACTAGAGGCAGACCAGAATGTACACGTGACTCAGGCAGCATGTGAAAGATACAAAGAGCGCAACTTCAGACAATGAGGCAGCTAAGAGGCCCCGAGATCCACAGCAGCTGGGAACAGTCTCCTAGAGCAGGGGAGGGGTTAAAATTAGTCAGCGGGAGATTGGCAGAATGCCTGGAATGGATAAGAATAAAGGCTGTGTGTGCGAGGTAATCTGGCTGGAGCACGAGCTTGTGCTAAACTGTGGGCCTGAGTGGAGCCTGGACAGAGGCTGGGACTGGGGGCTGGGCTCGTGGGCCACGAGGATATGCTCTGATCCCTCTCTTGACAGGCAGACCTGGGGGGTTGCTGGGGACCCTTGCTGCCCTTCTCACAGCCTCGCTCCTAGGAAAATCTGGACGTCAAGGAAAGCTAGTGACAGAAGCTTAATATCCCGCTGTAGCACCCACCAGGGCTTCCAAGGCAGGGGAGGTTTTGTTTGACTGAATATTTGCCTTGGTGCTTCCATATGAACCGACCAAGAGCAGGATATTCTGGATTCTTTTAGAGACTCTCCTCACAAGGACCAACTCACAGAGATAATTTACTGACCAACGACCACAACTGTTACCCCAAAGATGTATCTAGATTCATTCCTGAGACCACAGATGGCTTCAGGGAGCCCTGCCTCCTAGTGATGGAAACCTTAGCCCTGGTCTCAGAGAAGCACGGACTCTGCCCTGCACCTTACGAGGAGATGCTTTCTACTTGCACTCCAGGTGGCTTAACTGACCTGGGACATTTTCATGTACATTTAACTCTGAGTTGGGGTGACAGTAGGAGTGCTCAAAGAGCTACGGAGGCAGGCAGCAGAAGGGGATTTGGGCAAAGGGGAAGCCATGGGATTGGAGGGCCGTAAAATGGCCTGGGGGTAATAGTCAACTGGTCTTTCCCATGAACAGCTGGTACGGGATGCCATTTGCGGCGAGGGAGGGCAGAGCTGGGTCAAAGGCAGTGGGGAGGAAGAGGGAGGAGCCCGCGTGGACTTCAGGGTCAGAAGTCAGTACAGGAACCCCAGGGGCAGGGAGAAAAGCCCCAGGGCAGGATGGATGGAGGAGCACTGAAAGAGGGCCTGAAGGGGCCACAGCCACGGGGAGGGAACCTCAACGGACACGTGGTCCCTTCCTTTGCCTACTCCAGGTGCTCCAGCCAGACACCGCCTCTCCTGTCACAGAGCCCAGGATTCCAGAGAAGAGAAGCGTCAGTGGGTGTGGGGCCGGGAGCTGGGGCTCAGGGTCTCAGCAGGAGGCGTGTTCCCGGCCACTTGAGCCACAGGAAGGGGAGCAGGCGCCGGGTGAAGGTGGCAGTGAAGGTGTAGATGAGTTCTTGTGACTCTGCGTTGGTGAAAGTCACGGTGCCCCCTTCGTAATCCAGGGCGATGCCCACTCTCCGGGGCCGCAGCGCTGGGAAGAGCTCAGCCTCGGGGCTGGTGTTGGCCCAGATGCCAGCGGAGGAGAGGCGCAGCGCCCACACTCCGTCCTCCGGCCGCAGGGAGAGGTCTCCCTTCCTCTTCACCGAGTCTCTGGCCACCCCCACCAAGCAGCTTTCCAGAACTTCCTCCTCCTCCTCCTCCTCCGCTTCTTCCTCTTCATCCCCCAGCGACTCCTCATCCTCGTCCGTTTCCCAGTCGTCGTATCCGTCCCGGTAGCCGGCCTCCTCTTCCTCCTCCTCCTCCTCCCCTTCTTCCGCCTCGTCCCCCTCGTCTTCATCCTCGGACCAGCCCTCTCTCTCCACCTCCACCTCCCAGTAGACCTTGCCCCAGGTGAAGCCCTTGCTGCCCAGCACCCCCGGCTCACAGTCAAACTGCTGGGGGTACAGGTACGCGCCCTGGTATAGGCCGCTGTAGGTCACGCACTTCCAGTCCTCCGACAGCTGCAAGTACCCGCTGGCCGACTGTGGGTCAAGGGTGACGCTCACTGTGGGGACAGAGGAAGAAGCAATGGTGTCACCAGCAGGCCGGGAGGGGACCCCAGTCTCCACGGCAGGGCTGCCATGCTGCATGGTCCAAGGGGTATGTGCCACACCTGCGGCAGTGTGAGCAGGCCCCTCGTGGGTCTGCAGTGAAGGCAGGGCCAGAGGGAGCACACAGTGGGGCCTGGGGCAGAGAGGTCTCTGGTCTTACGAAGCCAGGGCAGCTTGCTCCGAATACAGGAGCCCCATGATCAGGCAGATGAGAAGTCAGTCACAGGGACTCAGTCAAAGGCCTAGTGGCAGGACCTCTGAGGACAAAATAACCAACCTTGGGGCAGGAGGGGCCAGACTATCAAGCGGAGGCCTCTCCTCCCGCCTGAAGAGCAGCAGACGGGTCAGAAAATACAAGGCGGGGCTGCAGATGTGCGGCTGGGAGACTGAACTGCTAGACGGGCGGGCGGGGGCAGCAGGACGTGGTGGGGAGAGCACTCTTTGTCTGAGAACAACCCTTTGGATACTCACCAGTCTTATATTCTAAGTCTCTCAGCAGCTTCCCTGGAGAGGAAAAATGGACAGCAATGACCCTTGAGCTCAGCAAACTTAGCAGCCTATTTCTCACAATAATTGTCAGTACTAATTTTGTGCCAAGGGTCCATCTGTGAAGAAGACGGAGAAAGAAAATCCCAGGAGACCTCAGAGGAATGAGGTCAGAGACACACAATAAGGAGCCAGGCACCCTCTTCTCAAAGCAGCACCCAGTCCTGATCCCACCCCAAGACCCTCCCCAACCCTTACCTTGGAATTCTCGCAGGCCTCGCTGCAGAGACTGAAGTTTATCTGAGAACTCTCCTGTCTTTTTTTTAACTACTCGAGCAATGGGTTTCCCAATCCAGAACTTCTTCCGTGGATACCTGAGAAGATGACAGACAAATCTGTTACTTAGCCCCTCTTACATTTCTCCCAATCTTCGTGACAATTTATGAAGGAGGAGGGAAAGGTATGATTATCCCAGGTAACAGAGAAACAGGCCCTCAAAGGTACTCAGTCCAAGGCTGAGCCAGGACTCACGACCACCAGCAGACTCAACATCCAGAGCCCTTTTTTCTACCAAGGTGTGTACTCGCACCATCCCGTCCCATCGCAGACACGGCTAGTGGTCCCAGGAGTGGAGATTATACAGAGAACTTGTCCTAGTACAGACCAAGTCTTCACCAGTTCTCAAGGATGTGTACTTGATTCCAGGAGACAAGGTCATTGTGATGAACCCTGGGATGTGGGTACCTCTGACCCCATATCACATGCTACTAACTCGGATCACGGCCAAGGAACAAGGGAAGGGACACGGGCATAAGGGAATGAGGTGCACTGTGAAAACAAAACTCTGTTACCTGTTTAAGAAGTCTCTGGTGTCCTGGAAGGGAAGAAAGCACAACCATCAGTGTGAATTAAACACTTTGTTCATGTGTATCAACACTATTAGAGACCAGGCTGCATCAGTGAACATACACAATTTTTTCCTTATGAGGCTGACATTCTAGCGGCAGCAAAGGATAAAACAAAAAGAAAACAAACAAAATAATCACAATGACAGAGCGAATGGAGGGGGCCAGGGGATGACTGAGCCAACTTCTCTGAGAGGANACTCTGGGAGTTGGTGATGGACAGAGAGGCCTGGCATGCCGTGGTCCATGGGGTGGCAAAGAGTCGGACACGACTGAGTAACTGAACTGAATCACTTTACTGCACACCTGAAACTAACACTCTCTCAAGATTCAAATGTGAATTAAAACTACAATTAATGCATAACATTTCTAGTAATCAACACATTTTGCATATATGTATTTAGAAAGAAAAAATAAATTCTTTTAAAAAGGAAAAACATTAATGAGTCAACACATGAGTTCAAGGAGGAAATATGGTCTTTGCCATTTAGTATAATCTTAGAGGTACTTTTAGAGAAGGCAATGGCACCCCACTCCAGGACTCTTGCCTGGAAAGTCCCATGGGTGGAGGAGCTTGGTTGGCTACAGTCCATGGGGTCTGGAAGAGTTGGACACAACTGAGTGACTTCACTTTGACTTTTCACTTTCATGAATTGGAGAAGGAAATGGCAACCCACTCCAGTATTCCTGCCTGGAGAACCCCAGGGATGGGGGAGCCTGGTGGGCTGCCTTCTATGGGGTTGCACAGTCAGACACGACTGAAGTGACTTAGCAGCAGCAGCAGTAGAGGTACTTTCTGTAATCCTCTCTTTCCTACCTTTAAGATGACAATTTTAAAAAAATCAAAAAAGAACAGACAAGATATGGTGAAACAACTGAATGTCAGGAGGGAGAATTGGCTCTGTAGGTTTTATCTCCGTTGGGGTGCTCTTATTTTTCAGGGAGATTGTGGGGGTGCTGTACTGGACGTCACCCTTCTCACGGGAGCCCCTACCCTACAGAAGCTGGATCTCAGCCCCAGGTCACCGCTGCAGGAGAGGAAGAACAAGCTGGAACCTTGGCATTGGCTGGTCTTCTCTGGGGACTTCCAGCAATGACAGCATGTGTGTGCAGGCTGAGGGCAGTGCGCAAAGCTGCAGAGTTTTAAAGGACCCAGAAGGGGCACTGCAGAAAAACCCTGGCCTACTGCCATCAATGCAACCTCTGTGTGACCAGAGACTGTGACGGTCTGGTGATATCTGAGTCACAGTTAAATATATATGAATCCAGGCTGTTCATTCAACAAGTTTTTATTGAGCACCTACTGTGTGCGCAGCACTGAACTAGGTGTCATGGAGAATACAAGAGAAGTAGAAGCCATGGCATCCGTCCTCGATGAGCTTACAAAACTAGAGGCAGACCAGAATGTACACGTGACTCAGGCAGCATGTGAAAGATACAAAGAGCGCAACTTCAGACAATGAGGCAGCTAAGAGGCCCCGAGATCCACAGCAGCTGGGAACAGTCTCCTAGAGCAGGGGAGGGGTTAAAATTAGTCAGCGGGAGATTGGCAGAATGCCTGGAATGGATAAGAATAAAGGCTGCATGTGCGAGGTAATCTGGCTGGAGCACGAGCTTGTGCTAAACTGTGGGCCTGAGTGGAGCCTGGACAGAGGCTGGGACTGGGGGCTGGGCTCGTGGGCCACGAGGATATGCTCTGATCCCTCTCTTGACAGGCAGACCTGGGGGGTTGCTGGGGACCCTTGCTGCCCTTCTCACAGCCTCGCTCCTAGGAAAATCTGGACGTCAAGGAAAGCTAGTGACAGAAGCTTAATATCCCGCTGTAGCACCCACCAGGGCTTCCAAGGCAGGGGAGGTTTTGTTTGACTGAATATTTGCCTTGGTGCTTCCATATGAACCGACCAAGAGCAGGATATTCTGGATTCTTTTAGAGACTCTCCTCACAAGGACCAACTCACAGAGATAATTTACTGACCAACGACCACAACTGTTACCCCAAAGATGTATCTAGATTCATTCCCGAGACCACAGATGGCTTCAGGGAGCCCTGCCTCCTAGTGATGGAAACCTTAGCCCTGGTCTCAGAGAAGCACGGACTCTGCCCTGCACCTTACGAGGAGATGCTTTCTACTTGCACTCCAGGTGGCTTAACTGACCTGGGACATTTTCACGTACATTTAACTCTGAGTTGGGGTGACAGTAGGAGTGCTCAAAGAGCTACGGAGGCAGGCAGCAGAAGGGGATTTGGGCAAAGGGGAAGCCATGGGATTGGAGGGCCGTAAAATGGCCTGGGGGTAATAGTCAACTGGTCTTTCCCAAGAACAGCTGGTACGGGATGCCATTTGCGGCGAGGGAGGGCAGAGCTGGGTCAAAGGCAGTGGGGAGGAAGAGGGAGGAGCCCGCGTGGACTTCAGGGTCAGAAGTCAGTACAGGAACCCCAGGGGCAGGGAGAAAAGCCCCAGGGCAGGATGGATGGAGGAGCACTGAAAGAGGGCCTGAAGGGGCCACAGCCACGGGGAGGGAACCTCAACAGACACGTGGTCCCTTCCTTTGCCTACTCCAGGTGCTCCAGCCAGACACCGCCTCTCCTGTCACAGAGCCCAGGATTCCAGAGAAGAGAAGCGTCAGTGGGTGTGGGGCCGGGAGCTGGGGCTCAGGGTCTCAGCAGGAGGCGTGTTCCCGGCCACTTGAGCCACAGGAAGGGGAGCAGGCGCCGGGTGAAGGTGGCAGTGAAGGTGTAGATGAGTTCTTGTGACTCTGCGTTGGTGAAAGTCACGGTGCCCCCTTCGTAATCCAGGGCGATGCCCACTCTCCGGGGCCGCAGCGCTGGGAAGAGCTCAGCCTCGGGGCTGGTGTTGGCCCAGATGCCAGCGGAGGAGAGGCGCAGCGCCCACACTCCGTCCTCCGGCCGCAGGGAGAGGTCTCCCTTCCTCTTCACCGAGTCTCTGGCCACCCCCACCAAGCAGCTTTCCAGAACTTCCTCCTCCTCCTCCTCCTCCGCTTCTTCCTCTTCATCCCCCAGCGACTCCTCATCCTCGTCCGTTTCCCAGTCGTCGTATCCGTCCCGGTAGCCGGCCTCCTCTTCCTCCTCCTCCTCCTCCCCTTCTTCCGCCTCGTCCCCCTCGTCTTCATCCTCGGACCAGCCCTCTCTCTCCACCTCCACCTCCCAGTAGACCTTGCCCCAGGTGAAGCCCTTGCTGCCCAGCACCCCCGGCTCACAGTCAAACTGCTGGGGGTACAGGTACGCGCCCTGGTATAGGCCGCTGTAGGTCACGCACTTCCAGTCCTCCGACAGCTGCAAGTACCCGCTGGCCGACTGTGGGTCAAGGGTGACGCTCACTGTGGGGACAGAGGAAGAAGCAATGGTGTCACCAGCAGGCCGGGAGGGGACCCCAGTCTCCACGGCAGGGCTGCCACGCTGCATGGTCCAAGGGGTATGTGCCACACCTGCGGCAGTGTGAGCAGGCCCCTCGTGGGTCTGCAGTGAAGGCAGGGCCAGAGGGAGCACACAGTGGGGCCTGGGGCAGAGAGGTCTCTGGTCTTACGAAGCCAGGGCAGCTTGCTCCGAATACAGGAGCCCCATGATCAGGCAGATGAGAAGTCAGTCACAGGGACTCAGTCAAAGGCCTAGTGGCAGGACCTCTGAGGACAAAATAACCAACCTTGGGGCAGGAGGGGCCAGACTATCAAGCGGAGGCCTCTCCTCCCGCCTGAAGAGCAGCAGACGGGTCAGAAAATACAAGGCGGGGCTGCAGATGTGCGGCTGGGAGACTGAACTGCTAGACGGGCGGGCGGGGGCAGCAGGACGTGGTGGGGAGAGCACTCTTTGTCTGAGAACAACCCTTTGGATACTCACCAGTCTTATATTCTAAGTCTCTCAGCAGCTTCCCTGGAGAGGAAAAATGGACAGCAATGACCCTTGAGCTCAGCAAACTTAGCAGCCTATTTCTCACAATAATTGTCAGTACTAATTTTGTGCCAAGGGTCCATCTGTGAAGAAGACGGAGAAAGAAAATCCCAGGAGACCTCAGAGGAATGAGGTCAGAGACACACAATAAGGAGCCAGGCACCCTCTTCTCAAAGCAGCACCCAGTCCTGATCCCACCCCAAGACCCTCCCCAACCCTTACCTTGGAATTCTCGCAGGCCTCGCTGCAGAGACTGAAGTTTATCTGAGAACTCTCCTGTCTTTTTTTTAACTACTCGAGCAATGGGTTTCCCAATCCAGAACTTCTTCCGTGGATACCTGAGAAGATGACAGACAAATCTGTTACTTAGCCCCTCTTACATTTCTCCCAATCTTCGTGACAATTTATGAAGGAGGAGGGAAAGGTATGATTATCCCAGGTAACAGAGAAACAGGCCCTCAAAGGTACTCAGTCCAAGGCTGAGCCAGGACTCACGACCACCAGCAGACTCAACATCCAGAGCCCTTTTTTCTACCAAGGTGTGTACTCGCACCATCCCGTCCCATCACAGACACGGCTAGTGGTCCCAGGAGTGGAGATTATACAGAGAACTTGTCCTAGTACAGACCAAGTCTTCACCAGTTCTCAAGGATGTGTACTTGATTCCAGGAGACAAGGTCATTGTGATGAACCCTGGGATGTGGGTACCTCTGACCCCATATCACATGCTACTAACTCGGATCACGGCCAAGGAACAAGGGAAGGGACACGGGCATAAGGGAATGAGGTGCACTGTGAAAACAAAACTCTGTTACCTGTTTAAGAAGTCTCTGGTGTCCTGGAAGGGAAGAAAGCACAACCATCAGTGTGAATTAAACACTTTGTTCATGTGTATCAACACTATTAGAGACCAGGCTGCATCAGTGAACATACACAATTTTTTCCTTATGAGGCTGACATTCTAGCGGCAGCAAAGGATAAAACAAAAAGAAAACAAACAAAATAATCACAATGACAGAGCGAATGGAGGGGGGCCAGGGGATGACTGAGCCAACTTCTCTGAGAGGATGACACTGTGCTCAGATGTGAAGGAGAAGGTACTGGCCAGGTGAAGAGTGGGAGGAAAGCAGGGTGAGAACGGGCTCGGCAAAGGTAGCAGGGGCCGAATCATGCAGGGCTGGGCAGGCACAGTAAGGAGTTCAAACTCTGTGCCACATTCAGAAGAAAGCCACCAAAGAGCTTCAAATAGGGGAATGATTATATGTGATCTGCTTCACTGTGGCTGAGACTGCTAAAAACCCTCTACAATCCATTCTCCTTTCTTCCTTGTAGAAATAGAATCTGTGAAATAATAGCTGGGC
>SJYW01025963.1:303237-324270 GCA_006410735.1 Raphicerus campestris
AGAGTGAAAAAGTTGGCTTAAAGCTCAACATTCAGAAAATGAAGATCATGGCATCTGGTCCCATCACTTTATGGAAAATAGATGGGGAAACAGTGGAAACATTGGGTAACTTTATTTTGGGGGGCTCCAAAATCCCTGCAGATGTTGACTGCAGCCATGAAATTAAAAGACGCTTATTCCTTGGAAGGGAAGTTATGCCCAACCTAGACAGCACATTAAAAAGCAGAGACATTACTTTGCCAACAAAGGTCCATCTAGTCAAGGCTATGGTTTTGCCTGTGGTCATGTATGGATGTGAGTTGGACTGTGAAGAAAGCTGTGCACCAAAGAATTGATGCTTTTGAACTGTGGTGTTGAAGACTCTTGAGAGTCCCTTGGACTGCAAGGAGATCCAACCAGTCCATCCTAAAGATCAGTCCTGGGTGTTCATTGGAAGGACTGATGTTGAGGCTGAAAGTCCAATACTTTGGCCACCTGATGCAAAGAGTTGACTCATCTGAAAAGACCCTGATGCTGGGAAAGATTGAGGGCAGGAGGAGAAGGGGACAATAGAGGATGAGGTGGTTGGATGGCATCACCAACTCAATGGATATAAGTTTGGGTAAACTCTGGGAGTTGGTGATGGACAGAGAGGCCTGGCATGCCGTGGTCCATGGGGTGGCAAAGAGTCGGACACGACTGAGTAACTGAACTGAATCACTTTACTGCACACCTGAAACTAACACTCTCTCAAGATTCAAATGTGAATTAAAACTACAATTAATGCATAACATTTCTAGTAATCAACACATTTTGCATATATGTATTTAGAAAGAAAAAATAAATTCTTTTAAAAAGGAAAAACATTAATGAGTCAACACATGAGTTCAAGGAGGAAATATGGTCTTTGCCATTTAGTATAATCTTAGAGGTACTTTTAGAGAAGGCAATGGCACCCCACTCCAGGACTCTTGCCTGGAAAGTCCCATGGGTGGAGGAGCTTGGTTGGCTACAGTCCATGGGGTCTGGAAGAGTTGGACACAACTGAGCGACTTCACTTTGACTTTTCACTTTCATGAATTGGAGAAGGAAATGGCAACCCACTCCAGTATTCCTGCCTGGAGAACCCCAGGGATGGGGGAGCCTGGTGGGCTGCCTTCTATGGGGTTGCACAGTCAGACACGACTGAAGTGACTTAGCAGCAGCAGCAGTAGAGGTACTTTCTGTAATCCTCTCTTTCCTACCTTTAAGATGACAATTTTAAAAAAATCAAAAAAGAACAGACAAGATATGGTGAAACAACTGAATGTCAGGAGGGAGAATTGGCTCTGTAGGTTTTATCTCCGTTGGGGTGCTCTTATTTTTCAGGGAGATTGTGGGGGTGCTGTACTGGACGTCACCCTTCTCACGGGAGCCCCTACCCTACAGAAGCTGGATCTCAGCCCCAGGTCACCGCTGCAGGAGAGGAAGAACAAGCTGGAACCTTGGCATTGGCTGGTCTTCTCTGGGGACTTCCAGCAATGACAGCATGTGTGTGCAGGCTGAGGGCAGTGCGCAAAGCTGCAGAGTTTTAAAGGACCCAGAAGGGGCACTGCAGAAAAACCCTGGCCTACTGCCATCAATGCAACCTCTGTGTGACCAGAGACTGTGACGGTCTGGTGATATCTGAGTCACAGTTAAATATATATGAATCCAGGCTGTTCATTCAACAAGTTTTTATTGAGCACCTACTCTGTGCGCAGCACTGAACTAGGTGTCATGGAGAATACAAGAGAAGTAGAAGCCATGGCATCCGTCCTCGATGAGCTTACAAAACTAGAGGCAGACCAGAATGTACACGTGACTCAGGCAGCATGTGAAAGATACAAAGAGCGCAACTTCAGACAATGAGGCAGCTAAGAGGCCCCGAGATCCACAGCAGCTGGGAACAGTCTCCTAGAGCAGGGGAGGGGTTAAAATTAGTCAGCGGGAGATTGGCAGAATGCCTGGAATGGATAAGAATAAAGGCTGTGTGTGCGAGGTAATCTGGCTGGAGCACGAGCTTGTGCTAAACTGTGGGCCTGAGTGGAGCCTGGACAGAGGCTGGGACTGGGGGCTGGGCTCGTGGGCCACGAGGATATGCTCTGATCCCTCTCTTGACAGGCAGACCTGGGGGGTTGCTGGGGACCCTTGCTGCCCTTCTCACAGCCTCGCTCCTAGGAAAATCTGGACGTCAAGGAAAGCTAGTGACAGAAGCTTAATATCCCGCTGTAGCACCCACCAGGGCTTCCAAGGCAGGGGAGGTTTTGTTTGACTGAATATTTGCCTTGGTGCTTCCATATGAACCGACCAAGAGCAGGATATTCTGGATTCTTTTAGAGACTCTCCTCACAAGGACCAACTCACAGAGATAATTTACTGACCAACGACCACAACTGTTACTCCAAAGATGTATCTAGATTCATTCCTGAGACCACAGATGGCTTCAGGGAGCCCTGCCTCCTAGTGATGGAAACCTTAGCCCTGGTCTCAGAGAAGCACGGACTCTGCCCTGCACCTTACGAGGAGATGCTTTCTACTTGCACTCCAGGTGGCTTAACTGACCTGGGACATTTTCACGTACATTTAACTCTGAGTTGGGGTGACAGTAGGAGTGCTCAAAGAGCTACGGAGGCAGGCAGCAGAAGGGGATTTGGGCAAAGGGGAAGCCATGGGATTGGAGGGCCGTAAAATGGCCTGGGGGTAATAGTCAACTGGTCTTTCCCATGAACAGCTGGTACGGGATGCCATTTGCGGCGAGGGAGGGCAGAGCTGGGTCAAAGGCAGTGGGGAGGAAGAGGGAGGAGCCCGCGTGGACTTCAGGGTCAGAAGTCAGTACAGGAACCCCAGGGGCAGGGAGAAAAGCCCCAGGGCAGGATGGATGGAGGAGCACTGAAAGAGGGCCTGAAGGGGCCACAGCCACGGGGAGGGAACCTCAACGGACACGTGGTCCCTTCCTTTGCCTACTCCAGGTGCTCCAGCCAGACACCGCCTCTCCTGTCACAGAGCCCAGGATTCCAGAGAAGAGAAGCGTCAGTGGGTGTGGGGCCGGGAGCTGGGGCTCAGGGTCTCAGCAGGAGGCGTGTTCCCGGCCACTTGAGCCACAGGAAGGGGAGCAGGCGCCGGGTGAAGGTGGCAGTGAAGGTGTAGATGAGTTCTTGTGACTCTGCGTTGGTGAAAGTCACGGTGCCCCCTTCGTAATCCAGGGCGATGCCCACTCTCCGGGGCCGCAGCGCTGGGAAGAGCTCAGCCTCGGGGCTGGTGTTGGCCCAGATGCCGGCGGAGGAGAGGCGCAGCGCCCACACTCCGTCCTCTGGCCGCAGGGAGAGGTCTCCCTTCCTCTTCACCGAGTCTCTGGCCACCCCCACCAAGCAGCTTTCCAGAACTTCCTCCTCCTCCTCCTCCTCCGCTTCTTCCTCTTCATCCCCCAGCGACTCCTCATCCTCGTCCGTTTCCCAGTCGTCGTATCCGTCCCGGTAGCCGGCCTCCTCTTCCTCCTCCTCCTCCTCCCCTTCTTCCGCCTCGTCCCCCTCGTCTTCATCCTCGGACCAGCCCTCTCTCTCCACCTCCACCTCCCAGTAGACCTTGCCCCAGGTGAAGCCCTTGCTGCCCAGCACCCCCGGCTCACAGTCAAACTGCTGGGGGTACAGGTACGCGCCCTGGTATAGGCCGCTGTAGGTCACGCACTTCCAGTCCTCCGACAGCTGCAAGTACCCGCTGGCCGACTGTGGGTCAAGGGTGACGCTCACTGTGGGGACAGAGGAAGAAGCAATGGTGTCACCAGCAGGCCGGGAGGGGACCCCAGTCTCCACGGCAGGGCTGCCACGCTGCATGGTCCAAGGGGTATGTGCCACACCTGCGGCAGTGTGAGCAGGCCCCTCGTGGGTCTGCAGTGAAGGCAGGGCCAGAGGGAGCACACAGTGGGGCCTGGGGCAGAGAGGTCTCTGGTCTTACGAAGCCAGGGCAGCTTGCTCCGAATACAGGAGCCCCATGATCAGGCAGATGAGAAGTCAGTCACAGGGACTCAGTCAAAGGCCTAGTGGCAGGACCTCTGAGGACAAAATAACCAACCTTGGGGCAGGAGGGGCCAGACTATCAAGCGGAGGCCTCTCCTCCCGCCTGAAGAGCAGCAGACGGGTCAGAAAATACAAGGCGGGGCTGCAGATGTGCGGCTGGGAGACTGAACTGCTAGACGGGCGGGCGGGGGCAGCAGGACGTGGTGGGGAGAGCACTCTTTGTCTGAGAACAACCCTTTGGATACTCACCAGTCTTATATTCTAAGTCTCTCAGCAGCTTCCCTGGAGAGGAAAAATGGACAGCAATGACCCTTGAGCTCAGCAAACTTAGCAGCCTATTTCTCACAATAATTGTCAGTACTAATTTTGTGCCAAGGGTCCATCTGTGAAGAAGACGGAGAAAGAAAATCCCAGGAGACCTCAGAGGAATGAGGTCAGAGACACACAATAAGGAGCCAGGCACCCTCTTCTCAAAGCAGCACCCAGTCCTGATCCCACCCCAAGACCCTCCCCAACCCTTACCTTGGAATTCTCGCAGGCCTCGCTGCAGAGACTGAAGTTTATCTGAGAACTCTCCTGTCTTTTTTTTAACTACTCGAGCAATGGGTTTCCCAATCCAGAACTTCTTCCGTGGATACCTGAGAAGATGACAGACAAATCTGTTACTTAGCCCCTCTTACATTTCTCCCAATCTTCGTGACAATTTATGAAGGAGGAGGGAAAGGTATGATTATCCCAGGTAACAGAGAAACAGGCCCTCAAAGGTACTCAGTCCAAGGCTGAGCCAGGACTCACGACCACCAGCAGACTCAACATCCAGAGCCCTTTTTTCTACCAAGGTGTGTACTCGCACCATCCCGTCCCATCGCAGACACGGCTAGTGGTCCCAGGAGTGGAGATTATACAGAGAACTTGTCCTAGTACAGACCAAGTCTTCACCAGTTCTCAAGGATGTGTACTTGATTCCAGGAGACAAGGTCATTGTGATGAACCCTGGGATGTGGGTACCTCTGACCCCATATCACATGCTACTAACTCGGATCACGGCCAAGGAACAAGGGAAGGGACACGGGCATAAGGGAATGAGGTGCACTGTGAAAACAAAACTCTGTTACCTGTTTAAGAAGTCTCTGGTGTCCTGGAAGGGAAGAAAGCACAACCATCAGTGTGAATTAAACACTTCGTTCATGTGTATCAACACTATTAGAGACCAGGCTGCATCAGTGAACATACACAATTTTTTCCTTATGAGGCTGACATTCTAGCGGCAGCAAAGGATAAAACAAAAAGAAAACAAACAAAATAATCACAATGACAGAGCGAATGGAGGGGGGCCAGGGGATGACTGAGCCAACTTCTCTGAGAGGATGACACTGTGCTCAGATGTGAAGGAGAAGGTACTGGCCAGGTGAAGAGTGGGAGGAAAGCAGGGTGAGAACGGGCTCGGCAAAGGTAGCAGGGGCCGAATCATGCAGGGCTGGGCAGGCACAGTAAGGAGTTCAAACTCTGTGCCACATTCAGAAGAAAGCCACCAAAGAGCTTCAAATAGGGGAATGATTATATGTGATCTGCTTCACTGTGGCTGAGACTGCTAAAAACCCTCTACAATCCATTCTCCTTTCTTCCTTGTAGAAATAGAATCTGTGAAATAATAGCTGGGCCGAGCATCACCAAAGACTACATTTCCCAGATCCCTTTGCAACCAGGTACGGTCATGTGACTAACTTCTAGCCAATGGGACGTAAAAGGAAGCAATGGCTATAATTCTGGGGTTGTGTCCTTAAAAAAAAAAATCCATTCTTCTTCCCCTTTTTGCGTGGTTCAGTTTTGGAAACAAGGCTGAGCCCAACTTTGGCTACACAGCTAAGGACAACATCCCTTGAGGTTAGTGAAGCCACCAGATGAAAGTAACCAGCTCCCTGGCTGACCACATATACAGCTTCCCTGACTGCTCTAGACCCCTTGTGTCTGAACTGTCACTGGGAGAGAAATAACTTGTTTGGTATAGTAGCTAGCCAAAATCCTCAGTGATCAAGCTCTTAGCCGTCCTGTACAGAATGGATTTAGAGAAGCAATGCCAACATGGGGGGCAGTCTGGAGACTGTTTTGTGGACCGGGAAGAGTAACAATGCCCTGACTAGGGCAGTACAGTGGGGCCAGGGAGGCAGCACACGCCAGTGTGGGACAGACTGGGCATACTGGTAAAGGACAACTAAGGACAGGCCAGTCTGTGCAGGATGGAGAATGGTGCTACCTGAGTGACCGGGCATGGTAGAATGGGGAAGGGGTTCTTGTGAAAGGCTGGTCATTTCCTTTTTGTGAGTCTAAAGCCTCCATAACATTTTATATTAATTTTTGTTTTCCCTTCACATATTCCACAAATATTAAGTGCTTCCTGTGTGTCAGGTGCCAATACAGAAGTAGGGATAGAGCAAGAAAAAAAAGAGACACAAATCTCTTCACAGGGGGAAGCAGAGAGCAAAGAATCAACCTAACAAATCCACTAGATGATGCCATTAAGTGATGAGTGCTATAGGAAGAGAGGAGCCTGGAGGGGGACTGGATAAGGGTGGGGGCAGAGTGACCTGAGAGTGAAATTTGGGAAACAAAGGAAATCACTGAACTGTGCCTACAGCGGACTGTTTCAGCAAATTCTCAAGAAGAACTTGGGGTCTTGCTCCCAAGAGGCCATCAAACGGGTGAGAGCTACATTGGTGTACCACCGTGAAGCAACTGCCCAGAGACTTGTTGCCCTTCTACTCAGCCCCTCAAAACAAGTCCAAGCCAGTTCCAGAGTGGTGATCAATCTGAGACAGTATATGCCAGCAACTCTGCCAGGAAAGTACAAGTCGCTCAGTCGTGTCCGACTCTTTGCAACCCCATGAACTATACAGCCTGTGGAATTCTCCAGACCAGAATACTGGAGTGGGCAGTCTTTCCCTTCTCCAGGGGATCTTTCCAACCCAAAGATCGAACCCAGGCCTCCCGCATTACAGGAGGATTCTTTATCAGCTGAGCCACAAGGGATGCGTGGCATAAAAAGGCAAATAAATGGGCAGGAGGTAGGCAAGATTGGGGAGCTAAGAGGATGGATGGTGGGACACAGGAGTTACTGCTGCAGTCTCAGAGAGAGAGACTGAGGCTCATCTAAGAGCAGGCTGTGAGCCGCCCAGAGGGGACGGGACCCAGAGCACCAGCGCAGGAGCCCTTCTCCCCAAGGCTGCACAAGGGGAGGCCTGGGAGTCCCGAGATGGCCTGCAGCCTCACACCTGGGGCTCCACAGGGAAGCCATCCGCCTATGGCTCCCGAAGGCCGCCCCCTCCACCTCCAGCTCCCGGGGCTGTGGTGAAAGAGGCAGTCAGAGCAGCAAGCCTGGGGCAGAAATCACAGCAATGCTGGGTAGTAAGAATCCGAAGGTTCTTCATGGGTGTGGATGGTGTCCAACAGTGGAAGGCAGAGCCGCCAATTGCCACTTGACCTGCAAGGCTCACCCTGGGCTGAATCAAGGAGCTGGTTCCTGGTACCCTTGAGGTGCTCCCCACTCCCCTAGCTCCCTTAAACCTCCTCCTGAAAGTGCCTCCTTTCCTGTTCTATCACCTCTGTCAATAGGCCTTGTATTTATCTCGTCCTGCTGCTTGTCCCTCACCTGCATTTCTCTACCAGATTTTGGATCAGGATCGCCATCTTAGTAGGGCCTCATCCTTACTGTCCACTGACAGTCAATCTCACAGTCAATCTCTGGAGAAATACTAACGCCAGGGCAGGAGTTAGCTGTCCAATTCCCTTCAGCAAAGGCAGACCCAAACAGACACCAACAAAACCCACCAGCGCCACACTCCCGCGCTGACCTCCAGCAGACACCCACTTTCTCTCCCTCTCTCCTCCCACCCAGCCCCAGCAGCGCCCTCTATCTGAGTGGTCTCAGAGGCTCTGAAGGCTGGGTCTCTGTCGGTCCACAAAGCTCTTCCAGGCGGACTGGGGAGAAACTCCCCTCTGGGCAGACGCGACCGGATCCCCAGCCCCCAGCACCCTAGCTGTGCCCCTCTCTGTTCCACAAGTGCCCACCCACACGGTGGCAGTGGCTGGTGGCTGTGGGAAGAGGAAGGATGTGCACTCCTGAAGGGGAGGGAGAGAGGGAGAAGGGAGACAGCAAGTGATCTAGTCAGACAGACAAACCTGAGGGAACCGAATGACAGAGGAGGAAAGGAAGGAGCCATACGGACATTCTGGACAAAGTGAGAGAAAAGAAGAGCCAGAGGCTGCTGGAGGCCTGGGAGTCAGGACACCTGAGCTAGAGCTCTGACTCACTTCCTGGTCTGCCCGACAGCCTGGGAAGAACTCTTCCACCCTCTGGTGCTCTGAGACTTCATCACTGAGGGCTGGAGCGGAAGAGTTCCCAATGCTTGAGTCAGAATCCACAAAGACAGAGAGGCAGGCAGAGGCGATCTGTGCAGCACACGTACCCGGGGGCCTCACCATCTCCCTGGAGGTCCTGCCACGGGCCAGGGCCAACGTTTCCCTAGACGTCCTGGGTGGTCCCGCTGCTGACAGGCAGGCCAGCCACCCCCTACCATGCAAGTGGAGGAGCTCATTATACAGGCCTTCTCCTGGCCTGTGGGGTGGAGGGCAGAGGGATCATGTGCTCCACCCAAAGGCAGTTCAAAGCCCTGTTGAAGGCAGTGTGACTACTTTGGGAGGCTCCCAGTGGAGGGTGTTGTGGTGTCATTTCAACTTAGCAACCATCCATGATTCCAATCCACGACCCCCCCTTTTTCAGCATGAAAGCTGCCTCCTCCAGCAGATGCCCTAGAGGCACCCTGCCTGCTTGCCACCCGATTCTCTGAGGCTGATGCCATAAGCTCAGAGAAAACCTCTGTCTTCTGACTCTCGTCCCCAGATGCCCATCTCCTCCAGATCCTCTGGGTTCTTAAGCGAAGCCATCCTTCAACCATCCCTCAGCCACCCCCGACCCCACAGGCTTCTTCATCTCCAGAACCATAAAAAGCCTCCCCCAGACCAGCATCTGCCAGTATCTTTGGAAGACAGGCTCGTGCCAGCAGTAATGAGAATGGAGGAGAGTAATGAAAATACCAATAAGCTTCTCTTCTATTTCTACAGTACTTCTCAAGACTGTAAACTCTTGCTCGTAGAAAGTTTACTTTTTGAAGTGACACCATGCCAACGGTCTCATTTTATGCTCATGCAATTGCTGCAGTGAGTGGTGGGGATAAGGAGCATCGTCTCCATGCTTCAGATGAGATAACGGAGGCCCCAGGAAGAAGAGACTCTCCAAGGTCCCCTGAGGGAGAGGCAGGCCATGCCCGCCGTCCTGGTCTCCCGGCTCCCTGCCCCGGGGAGGTCGCTCACCTGCATGAGCTCCGCAGCCGGCTGCTGCACCTTGCACTCCAGCTCGGAGATGACCTGCGCCAGNAGGGCCTCATCCTTACTGTCCACTGACAGTCAATCTCTGGAGAAATACTAACGCCAGGGCAGGAGTTAGCTGTCCAATTCCCTTCAGCAAAGGCAGACCCAAACAGACACCAACAAAACCCACCAGCGCCACACTCCCGCGCTGACCTCCAGCAGACACCCACTTTCTCTCCCTCTCTCCTCCCACCCAGCCCCAGCAGCGCCCTCTATCTGAGTGGTCTCAGAGGCTCTGAAGGCTGGGTCTCTGTCGGTCCACAAAGCTCTTCCAGGCGGACTGGGGAGAAACTCCCCTCTGGGCAGACGCGACCGGATCCCCAGCCCCCAGCACCCTAGCTGTGCCCCTCTCTGTTCCACAAGTGCCCACCCACACGGTGGCAGTGGCTGGTGGCTGTGGGAAGAGGAAGGATGTGCACTCCTGAAGGGGAGGGAGAGAGGGAGAAGGGAGACAGCAAGTGATCTAGTCAGACAGACAAACCTGAGGGAACCGAATGACAGAGGAGGAAAGGAAGGAGCCAGACGGACATTCTGGACAAAGTGAGAGAAAAGAAGAGCCAGAGGCTGCTGGAGGCCTGGGAGTCAGGACACCTGAGCTAGAGCTCTGACTCACTTCCTGGTCTGCCCGACAGCCTGGGAAGAACTCTTCCACCCTCTGGTGCTCTGAGACTTCATCACTGAGGGCTGGAGCGGAAGAGTTCCCAATGCTTGAGTCAGAATCCACAAAGACAGAGAGGCAGGCAGAGGCGATCTGTGCAGCACACGTACCCGGGGGCCTCACCATCTCCCCGGAGGTCCTGCCACGGGCCAGGGCCAACGTTTCCCTAGACGTCCTGGGTGGTCCCGCTGCTGACAGGCAGGCCAGCCACCCCCTACCATGCAAGTGGAGGAGCTCATTATACAGGCCTTCTCCTGGCCTGTGGGGTGGAGGGCAGAGGGATCATGTGCTCCACCCAAAGGCAGTTCAAAGCCCTGTTGAAGGCAGTGTGACTACTTTGGGAGGCTCCCAGTGGAGGGTGTTGTGGTGTCATTTCAACTTAGCAACCATCCATGATTCCAATCCACGACCCCCCCTTTTTCAGCATGAAAGCTGCCTCCTCCAGCAGATGCCCTAGAGGCACCCTGCCTGCTTGCCACCCGATTCTCTGAGGCTGATGCCATAAGCTCAGAGAAAACCTCTGTCTTCTGACTCTCGTCCCCAGATGCCCATCTCCTCCAGATCCTCTGGGTTCTTAAGCGAAGCCATCCTTCAACCATCCCTCAGCCACCCCCGACCCCACAGGCTTCTTCATCTCCAGAACCATAAAAAGCCTCCCCCAGACCAGCATCTGCCAGTATCTTTGGAAGACAGGCTCGTGCCAGCAGTAATGAGAATGGAGGAGAGTAATGAAAATACCAATAAGCTTCTCTTCTATTTCTACAGTACTTCTCAAGACTGTAAACTCTTGCTCGTAGAAAGTTTACTTTTTGAAGTGACATCATGCCAACGGTCTCATTTTATGCTCATGCAATTGCTGCAGTGAGTGGTGGGGATAAGGAGCATTGTCTCCATGCTTCAGATGAGATAACGGAGGCCCCAGGAAGAAGAGACTCTCCAAGGTCCCCTGAGGGAGAGGCAGGCCATGCCCGCCGTCCTGGTCTCCCGGCTCCCTGCCCCGGGGAGGTCGCTCACCTGCATGAGCTCCGCAGCCGGCTGCTGCACCTTGCACTCCAGCTCGGAGATGACCTGCGCCAGCCGGGCAAGCTCCCCAACGCCCCTGGTCTTGAACTTCTCCCTGCCCTCTGTGAGCTCCTGCTCCAGCTTCGCCAGCTGGCCCAGCAGGTGCTGCTCCCGCTCCCTCAGGAACTGGTGGCCCTGCTCAAACTCAGCCACGATGCACTGCCTCTGGTCCTGGAGCTTCTTCTGCAGGGTGGGAAGGGGGAGAAGGGAGTGGCACTGCCGCCGGGGAAGGCCCCTCCGGGATCTGGCGTGGGGTGCACACGCTGGCTCTTCACCCTCGCTGACCCCATTCATGAGTTCTACAGTGTCTGGGCTGGAAGAGGCTTGGAGCCTTCCTGGGGCAACCTCCTTTCCTCAGGGAAGGCAAGGTAAGTCAGCCAGGTCAGTCCCCTCACGGGGCTGGAAGCCTGAGTGCCTGCCATCAGCTGCTCTAGGTAAACCAGTATGTTCTGGGGCCTCTGAGGTCACTACGAGCCAACAGTTTCCAACCGGCATGTGCTGCCTCTTCCAGGACGTCTGCCTTGATTAATTTTATTCAAGCCTGACTAACCCTCTCTTCAGCATCCTCCCCAGTATGTGTAAAATATGTGCATACTATCCTTGCCACACAGAACTATCTCCTCTTTCCTCAGTGAAACTCTGAAAGTTCTATGACTGGGACCATGTCCTTTCTTGTCTCCCAATCTCCCTGCTGAGTCCAAGCTGGGACCTGGTCAGCATCCTTGCACACGGGGCGCCTGGAGGCACTGCTCGGGTTGGGCCGTGTCCTGCCTCACTGTCCCTCTCCCGGGGCCCACCTGCTCACCACATGGACTGGCCCCAACATCCCTCCACCCTCCAGTGCCCACACACATCCCCATCAGACTTTGCCCCAGAAAACTGGAATCTTTATCAGTTTTTTCCCTTCCTGGTCGCCTCTCTAACCAAGCACTCGACGCGCTGCCCATTTCCTAACTACTGGCAACCACAGACTCCCTACACACAGCGTCCTCAGAGCTGGTCAGGCCTGGCCAAGCCCACCCCTCTCAGTTCTCCTCTTGGAGCCAGTTCCCTCCTTCCAAACCCTCTGGCTCCCCTCATTCGCAGGAATCATGTCTCTCTCCCACTCTCTGAAAGGAAGGACAAAGCCAGGCCTTCCTCAGTTCCTCACACCCTGACTCTGCTGAGCAAACAGGCCCTGCAGCTGAGGTGAATCACGGAAGAAGGACCTTAGTCGACATCCAGGCAACCCCCTCACTTGTGAGCTGAGGAAGCAGGCCACGCCCACAGGCCTCAGACTGGCAGGGCGTGGGCCAAAACCCAGGTCTCCCACTGCTAGTCCGGTGGGGGCTCCTCTCCCAGGGAGCCAGCGGCCGCCCAGCTGTGTCTCTACAAGCTCAAGAGCTCCTGCCCGCACGGCCGATCGCCTGCCTCAGGGCTCTCTCTCCCTCGACAGCCTCACTTACCAGCGCAGCCAGGATGTCAGCTTCGCCCTTGGCCTGAAAGACCTGAATTTTGTCTCTGTCTCTCCTTAGGATACTCAGGTGGTTCAGGATTTTTTCCTGCAGAAAGACAAGCAGTGGGGATGCTCTGGGCTGAGGCAGGAGGGTGAGCTCAGGCAGAGTCCCTGGCC
The DNA here is from genome assembly GCA_006410735.1 of Raphicerus campestris. Taxonomy (NCBI): domain Eukaryota; kingdom Metazoa; phylum Chordata; class Mammalia; order Artiodactyla; family Bovidae; genus Raphicerus; species Raphicerus campestris. Next base: position 316,007 of record SJYW01025963.1, read on the forward strand.
AGCGAGAAGCCTTCCGAGGGGCTGGCGCCAGGCCTCGCCTCCGGGTGGGCGCCGAGCTGAGCATCCCTCCCTGCGAGGGGAGCGGAGGGCTTACCCTGTGGGGCTGGGCCGCCTTCTCCACCAGTACTGCCGAGTGCGGCCTGTGCTCACGGGACTCCCGGCACATGACGCACAGCAGCTTGCCGTCGTCCTCGCAGAAGTAGTGCAGCTTCTCCCGGTGCCGCTCGCACAGCCTTGCGTCCGCCTGCTCCTGAGCCGCCTCCCCTGGCTGCCGGGCCCTGTCCACCTTCAGCCGCTCAATGTTCTCCACCAGGCTAGCCAGCTGCCACACCGGCCGGATATTCTCCTTCTTAAAAGGCTTCTTGCACAGGGGGCAGGCGGGGCGGCCCCCTGAGACGGGGCGAATGTCAGTGGTACAGCTGCGGCAGAAGACGTGGCCACAGTCAACGGTCACTGGGTCCCGCAGGTAATCGAGGCAGATGGAGCAGGTCACCTCCTCTTCTAGACTCCGCANCGGGGCGGATGTCAGTGGTACAGCTGCGGCAGAAGACGTGGCCACAGTCAACGGTCACTGGGTCCCGCAGGTAATCGAGGCAGATGGAGCAGGTCACCTCCTCTTCTAGACTCCGCAGCGGTGCCGACGCGGCCATGGTATCCCGAGCTCAGAGGGGCCCCTGTTCACCGGCTGGGACTTCTCCTCCTTGGGGACCAGACATGGAGTCAACAGCAGGCCCAGCAGAGGGCAGGAGTGGCAGCCTCACATGGGGCTGCGTGCCCAAGCAACTGACCAGTCAATCGCAGCTCCTGTGAGGCTCCCCCAGAATCAGAGGGAAAGGACCTGACTGATCCTCAAGTCCAACGCCCTCATTTTACAGATGAGGAAACTGAGGCCCAGAGTGTGTAGCTTGGAAGAAGGGAGAGCAGCGCAAGTACCAGCCCATGCCATACTCTTGGGAACACACTCCTACCTCCAGACCCTGTCCTTCCATCTGCTGGAAAATTGCTCTAATACACCAATTATGAGAACAAGACACCAGATAACTACCTGCTGAACTGTCATAATATACAAATCCACGACACCTACTATGTGCACAGTGCTCCCTGGCTTGGGCTGTGCACGGGCTGCAAAACTGTTCATGAGGGGCCTTGACAGAGTTAAGACTCTTCTGCTTGCCCTGCAGACTTCAGGCTGCAAAGACTAAGTGNCTCCTACGCAGTCGTTACTGTGTCCCAGGCACAATCTCCCCTGGGCTGGCGGGACAGTCACCGCGGTCAGCACATAGGCCCTCCAACAACCTACTCTTTTGGTTAGTGTTTTGGAAGACATGTTTAAAATGTTCCTTAAATGATTTCATGCTACTAATTTGTCCTCTCCCTGTCTCTAGGATTTCCCTGGCGGCTCAGACGGTAAAGCGTCTGCCTACGATGTGGAAGGCCTGGGTTCAAACCCTGGNACTCTTTTGGTTAGTGTTTTGGAAGACATGTTTAAAATGTTCCTTAAATGATTTCATGCTACTAATTTGTCCTCTCCCTGTCTCTAGGATTTCCCTGGCGGCTCAGACGGTAAAGCGTCTGCCTACGATGTGGAAGGCCTGGGTTCAAACCCTGGGTTGGGAAGATCCCCTGGAGAAGGAAATGGCAACCCACCCCAGTATTCTTGCCTGGAAAATCCCATGGGGTCGCAAAGAGTCGGACAGGACTGAGAGACTTCACTTTCACTTTCTGTCTCGAGGAGGTACTTGCCCTACCCGCAGGCCATTCTGTGCATCCTCCAGCCACAGAGGTCCTTTCTCCTGCTTAAAATCCTCCGTGACTTCCCAGCCAACCTAGAGAGACAGGAAGGCCTCTGCAGGGCCTGGGGCTGGGCTGACACAACCGGCCTGCTTCTCTCTCTGACTTCCCTCTTGCCGTTTCTCCCTAAGTCCCTGTGCTGCAACCTCTCTAGTCTCGAAACTCTCTACCATAGCCCCTGGCATGGCTGCCAGCTTCTTGCTCAGCTGGCATTATAAGGCTTTTCTCCATCACCCAGTCTAAATCAGTTCATGACACAGCATTCTGTTTCACTTTCTTTGTACAGTTGTCATCATTGGAAAGCATCTTGTTCATTTATCACTCCCCCCGACCCACCGATGTAAGCCATGAGGGTGGAGACATCATCTGTGTTCCCTACACATGGTGAATGAATGAGCTCTGCTTGGGCATTTCTGGAAGCTTTCTAAAGCCCTGTGGCTCTGCTTGGCTGCAGTGTCGCTCACACATTCCCCTCTCCCACCACACTGCACCTTGGTTGATGCAGCTACTCAAGATCAAGTAAGGGCAATGGTGACTCCAAGACTTGCTCTTATTAATTAATTAATTTGTTTATTTGCACGACATCCTTAGTTTTGAGAGGCAAACTCTTAGTTGCAGCATGTGGGATCTTGTTCGCTGACCAGGGATGGAACCTGGGCCCTCTGCATTGGAAATGTGGAGTCTTAGACACTGCATGACCAGGGAAGTCCCTCCAAGGCTTGCTTTACAGTCAATGGCAGCTTTGAAGCAGCACACAGAGATAACTGCCCCTGCAGCTGCTGGCTGCTCAAAATCACTGCCCCTCGAGTGTCTGAAGGCAGAGCCAAAATTCCTTCCTCCAGCTCTCCAGCCATACCACCTGAGACCAAAGCATCATATGGGGCTAGTTAGGAGTTTGGCTTTCGAGTCAAGTCTCTGCATGAGCAGAAATTCTCCTCTCTACCACTTTTTTCATGATTCTTGAAGCTTCTCAGCCTCTATGTGCAATAGATTCTTTCTCTGAAAAATAGATATAATAATTATATCCACTTCATAGAATCATTGTGAGGGTTAAATGAGATAATATATAAAGCCTGTGAAGCAGTAAGTATCGACTAGTGCAAAGGGTATCACTATTTGCATTTGAAATGAGAGTCTTAAATCAAGCAAGATAATTTAGTAGATATGTTCCTACTATTTACAGTATTTATTGAGTTAAAATATGGCTTTCAGAAATCTCAAGGTCTTAAGAATATTAGAGTGCTTGGAAAGAGGCCTCTAAACCAGAATACTTAAAAATATGAAGCTCCCATTGGTTAAGAGGCAAAGAATTTGAACCTTTTGTATGAAGGCTACCTTGTTATCAGGGCCATGACATATCATGAATAAATGACGTATCTAAAGGAAAAGCTAAAAGTTATGTCAACTAAACAGGGTTTTAAGCCTATATGTCTGTTTTCTAGCAAAGGTTTAACGAATAAAGAAATAAATATGTGCTAACAACTGACTGCTTTTGTATTAAGACCTGGCTACAGTCTAAAAAACCACAGGCATCACTGTCCCTTTTCAAAGGAAAAAAAGGCATTTTGAATGCTAGCAACATTAACTGCTGGGTTTTGAACAGAAAGAAGGTATAGACTGAGCCAATCTCTTATTTGACTTGAGTAGTTCTTTAAAATTCTTTATATTCCATTTATATTTTAGGTATGTTTATATACAGATCTTTTTGTTCAAAAGTTAGTAAAAATATGCTGTTTAGTAAACAATGAGAAATTCAACTTTTAACTTTATAATTAAGAATTCTAAACCTTATGTGGTGAGGATGCAGTTACCTCACAGTGTGAAGCAGAATACTATCATGACATTTTTTTTGAAAATATTATGGAATTTTTCAAACCTACATAAAAACAGAGGAAATATCATGAACCACTTGGCTTCAACATTTATCAACATGTTGGTTTATTTTATCTATTCCTTCCCCTACTTTCTTTTCTAACTCAAATATTTTAAAGAAAATTATAGACATGTTTTACTTTACTTGACCATATTTAAACTCCTTGATTTTCTCAAAGGTGTTTTTTGGCAGTTGAGTTGTAGGAATCTATATGCAAACAAAGTCCATACTATTAAGGAAAAAAAAAATCCCAAACTTGGACATAAGCAAACTAATGACTGTATGTCCTTTCTATGTAACACTGGAGTGTTTTCCAGCAGGCCTATGGAAGAATTATCTCATTCTCTAGTGTAGCTTTACTGTGACTTGTTATTTTAGAGTATTTAGTGTACTCTTTAAGGGTAGATGTGAATTTATAGAAAAATGACACAGATGCAAAATGCTTCTTGGTCAATAGCAATGTAAATGAATATTGGTCGGTAGAGATGTAAAAAATGTATGTCCAGTGCCCACATATGTTAGTCTTTTGAATTCTTTTTGCAATAATTCTTTTTTACTGATTCCCTTTATCCTTCCTTGATAAATGCTCACTTGATATGTGTATGCTGCTGCTGCTAAGTCAGTCGTGTCCGACTCTGTGCGACCCCAGAAACGGCAGCCCACCAGGCTCCCCCGTCCCTGGAATTCTCCAGACAAGAACACTGGAGTGGGTTGCCATTTCCTTCTCATGAAAGTGAGAAGTGAAAGTGAAGTTGCTCAGTCATGTCCCACTCTTAACGACCCCATGGATTGCAGCCTACGGGGTTCCTCCGTCCATGGAATTTTCCAGGCAAGAGTACTGGAGTGGAGTGTCATTGCCTTCTCTTGATATGTGTATAGGACCATTATTTTTAAGTTTCTAAAAATTATGCTTTGACAATACATTGTGTTTTATTATTATGTCTTTTAATCCTCCTCTTATTTATAGCAATCCACCCTCCCTTTAGCTTCATACTATTAATTTGCTGAAGAAACCAGTTCACTTATCCTGTAAAATGTTCCAGTCTGGATTTATCTGGATTCCTCATAATTTCCATTAACTTGTATCTCTGTCTTTTGTATTTCTTGTAGCTCATTCTTAGATCTAGAGGCTCTGTCAGATTTGGGTCCCATTTATTAAGGCAAGAAATATTTCATAAGTGCTCCTGTACCTACTGCCGCATGCAAAGATGTATATGACCTCCACCGCACTTTGGATGATGGCAAGTTTGATGAAAGATTCAGGTATTGTCATCCTCATCACTCCTTCCCCATGAAATTTTTTATGAATTTGTTATTCCTCAGCTCCAAAAATGCACCTGAGCCCTTTAAATATTTTTCCTTTGCCAGCAGGTAGAGAGCTTTGGCACTAGAGGGCAGTAGAGAGTCACTGCAGGAAAACCGATTTTGGCTTCCTGTGTTACACGTACCTTCTCTCAGTTTCTGGCTTGTCTTGATTTTTTTTTTTTTTTTTTTTTTGATGAAGAGAAGTTCTTCATTCTAAAGTAGCCAAATTTATTGGTCTTTATGTTGTGGTTCTGTGTCTAGTTTAATAAATTACTTCCTATCCTGAGATCACAAAAATAATCTCCAATATCATTTTATAAAATTTAAAAGTTTTGTCTTTCAAATTTAAGCCTTTCGTATATCTGGATTAATTCATTTTTATGTTTGGAGCAAGATATGGATTTGTTTCTCTCTTTCCTTGATGGTTATCTGATTATCCCAGGACCATCTATTGCATAGCTCTTCCTTGCCCCCCTGCCAGCTCTAATCATATGCTATTTATCCATTTAGTTATTCTCCAGTACTTATTGAGAACATACTTTGTGCTAAGTCCTTTCATAGATGCTGGGGCTCCAGCAGAACAAGACAGGCAAAAATTTCAGGGGAGCTAGCATTCAACTGGGGGAAGACAAACAATGGATGAAATATAAATATTTGTCATATTACGTGTTGATAAAGGAGCCCTATGGACAGTTCACACAGCAAGGGAAAACAAAAGAGCCTGAAAGATGAAAAAAAAAAAATGCTCAACCTAACTCATAATAAAGAAGAAGCAAATAAAATAGCTATACAAGGAAATTTTTTTTTTGCTCTCGTCAAAATGGCAAAATTTGAAAAGTCTGGCATGTGCTTGATTGGCAAGGCTGTGAAGAAACAAGTCCTCCTTTCATTTATTGCTTGTAGAATCCAACTTAGGACAAACATTTAGAAAAACAATTGGCAATGCAGGTCAAAATTGTAGATGTATATACCCTTTAAACCCTGCAATTCCACAGTTCCATTTCTTGGAATTCATTCTACAGATATGCTTGTATACATGTAAAACATAATTTTGTTCATTGCAGTTTGTCTTAACAAAAGATTGTGAATAATCCATGCATCCATCAGTTTTAGACTGGCTAAAATTTTATGCACACACGCACACACACAGGAATACTACTCAATGAAAAACTAATCACAATGCAGGAGTCGTCTGTACTTTTGGTAAGATCTCAAAGATATATTGCAAGTGGAAAGAGTAAGGTGAAAACTGTGTAGAATAGGTTATCTTTGGGTTTAAAAATCGAAACAAAAACAGAGAGATGGGAACCAAGAATCTTGATATTTGCATAGCTGGAAAGTACACAAGAAACTAAAGAAGGTGGTTCCCTGTTTGGGACGGAGGCTTGAACTGGACAGGTGGCGGGCGGGATTGTAAGCAAGACCCTTCAGTGTCTCTACTGTGGCAGAGTGCTTCTTCCGGCAAATAAACAAGGGAATGGTGTCAGCATAATGTGGAATCTGCATTGTGTCACATGTATCTGTCCAACTATAAAAGTTTTGCTCTGAGTAGCAGCAGCTGAATGCAAAGTTCCAAATGCAATAGAGCTGAACAAGCTGAGGGAATATGATGCTTAGATGATGCCATTCATCCCGCCTCCTTCCTCTGCACACAGTTGAACACATTCTCTGTCTTGAAGTGCTTATGAAATAATTATTCTGATCTTCTTGAATTTTTTGAGGACAAGACTAGTAAGGAACTGCTGCAGTCTGATTCTGCACAGAAGCGGCCACAACTTTTTTTGCTGATGTGCTCCTTAAAAGCACGGGAGAAAAATGTCATCAGGCTGCCTTACAAGAGCTTTCCTAGGTGTCTTCTGCTGAAATGCATTTGCAGTGATAGAAAAAGATGATTGTGGGGTAGTCTGTGCTTTGTGAGAGAAGATTGTATTTGGAACTCTGTAAGCTGATGGGTTTCCCTAGTGGCTCAGGCGGTAAAGCGTCTGTCTGCAACCCAGGAGACTGGGGTTCGATCCCTGGGTTGGGAAGATGCCCTGGAGAAGGAAATGGCAGCCCACTCCAGTATTCTTGCCTGGAAAATCCCATGGATCGAGGAGCCTGGTAGGCTGCAGTCCATGGGGTCGCTGAGAGTTGGACACAACTCAGTGACTTCACTTTCACTTTTCACTTTCATGCATTGGAGAAGGAAATGGCAACCCACTCCAGTGTTCTTGCCTGGAGAATTCCAGGGACAGCAGAGTCTGGTGGGCTGCCGTCTATGGGGTCGCACAGAGTCGGACATGACTAAAGCTACTTAGCAGCAGCAGCATAGGAAGATTTAAAAATTAAAAAGTCTATACTCCCACCACAGTAGAACTAACATATAGCAAGTTGGAGAAGGACAACTTTCCCTTTGACCAGCAGATGAGCCTTCCTTGTGGTCCATGAACAGCTGGCAGCTGCTGTGCAAAGGCCTGTCCTGCTCCACAAGGAGAAAGTTCATGAGGTCCAAAGGCTGGGCACTGGCAGGTGCTAGAAGAATCACACTGCCAGAGATTCTGGGGAGGTTGGTTACAGATGCCCAACGTTCTGTGAGGCCTGAACAGAGCAGGGAGACCAATGGCAGGACTTTATTTTTTTGGCTACCCCAGGTCTTAGAAGTGGAACTCAGGATCCTCAATCTTCATTGCAGCACACAGGATCTTTAGTAAGAGCATAAGGGATCTATAGTTCCCAGACCAGGGATCAAACCTGGGTCCTGTGCACTGGGAGTGCAGAGTCATAGCCACTGGACCTCCAGGGAAGTTCCAGCACTCCTTTACTGTTGCTTTTGCTACTTCTTGTTATTAATTCCAGAGTCCCCTTCAAACTTTGTTGTTCATCTGGGAATTTGGTAGAAATGTGCTGCCCCGGATATCCAAACAGGTTAATCAGATACCGGCAGGAGGGTGAGGGTACTTTTTTTAGTTGGAGGCTGTAGGGCTAACAGTTTATCCTTTCTGAGTTGTGGAATGTCTCTTTGGGCTCTGTTTAAATGGCTCCTAAGGAAGACACAGAACCCCAGGTTTTATCTTCACTCCAGGCCCACCCAGCCTTAACCAGAGACTCTAGGAGAGAGTCTGTTCCTTGTCAATTCCAGCTTCTATTGATTCTAGGCGCTTCTTGGATAGTGACTGTGTCACTTTAAGCTCTGCCTCTGTCTTCGCATTGCCTCTTCCTTTTCTCTGTGTGTCTCTTAAAAGAACATTTGGATTGAATTTAGGGTCCACCCTGTTAGTCCGGGATGGTCTCATCTCAAGACGTTTTTTCCAAATAA
>SJYW01025963.1:343878-403415 GCA_006410735.1 Raphicerus campestris
AGGCACTCACGGACAAGACCTCAGTAACTGGGCTCTGCTGGAGCCTCTGCGACCTCTGCAAGACCCCTCGGGGCAACCCCAGCCTTGCCAGCGCCTCTGGGCCCCTCAGTCTCACCTTTCGGACCATCTGGAAAGGCCTCCACCGGGCAGACCACAAAGTGTAAGGGTTCCTCAGGGACCCCGGTGTTCATGGACTTGCCCCTCGCGTCCAGGTCAGCTGGGGCAAGGAAAACCGAGACACCAGGGGGATTCACTGGCTACGTATGAATGCTTTTAAAATAAGTTTGTACCGTATTGTGATCCTCAACAGTCCTGTGAGGCAGGGCTCAGAGACACTGGTAGGCCTATTTTACAAATCAGTCAGAAGAATGAAAATAATGCAGCGGAGACCAACTGGCTATGATGGCGGCCCTCACGTCTACCAAGTCCCAGTGGGCTACCTCGGTGAGCCCTATGGTCACCTGGCAATGCGAGACCCCCTTGCTCCCAGGCAGGCCTCTGGTTTCCTGGACCTAAAAGTGAAGATCTTAGCCTTTGTACCGCGAGGTTAGGTGCCGGAGGCGGCCCGAGGCGGGGTTCATCCATCCAGAGGCAGGTGCTTCTCGTGCTTTCACCTTTCATTTGCCTTTGCCCCTTTGCAAATCCCAAGTGTTCCACCCGACCTCAAAATCTCAGCATTTTGGAGAGCTCATGGACCACTGGAGTCCCACCAATCTGGACAGCCATACCCATTGACATCCCAGAATTCTTTGATATTTTTCCCTGAAGTCTTAGTGCCTTCATATGATGCCACTTCAGTTCAGTTCAGTTCAGTTGCTCAGTCATGTCCGACTCTTTGCAACCCCATGAATCGCAGCACGCCAGGCCTCCCTGTCCATCACCAACTCCCGGANCTGACCAACATTTATCAAAAAGAGGTCATGGAATATCAACAGGCCTCCGGTACAGAAGATGATGTACAAAAAATAAGACTCTTGCAGAAAAGAATCTGATATCGATAAAAGTTATTACTGATGGAATGTTGAGTTGACTCTGCATTTTTCACCTTGCAGTATGTATAACTCAGGGTATAAAAAAAGCCCTGAGAAAAATAAAGGTAGGGGCCTCGCTCACCGAAGAAGCCTGGTCACCCCGTGTCTCTTTCTTTATCTCTACCTTTCTTCATTCGCCGACATTGTCCATCCTGAGGGTATCCCTGGACTCTACTGAGGCTAGACCTCGGCACTCATCCTGTCTGGAATGTGACGGAAACTGTCCATAAAGAGGACTGGAAGAAAAGTGAAGAGACAAACGCCCTCAGACAGATACCTGGTGACCCAAACACTCCCTGTCAGACCCCATAGCTGGGAAGATGAGGAGGGTAACATCTCCAGGCTCCCCTACTGCCCCCACTCCCAGCTCTCACTTCCTCCAGCTCACAGTAATGTTCCAGGAACCAAGGGTGACACTATAAATACATCTCTGCTCATCTCACAACACACCATCATGAACACACAATCCTGGGAATCCTGTTCTCCAGATATGCATTAATTCACTCTGTGCAGCCGTACACAAGTAAGTAACACTGATCTCATAGGAAGGAATTTGGTGTGTGTCTCCCAGGACAGTGAGGCAGGGAGCTCCAGGGCTGCTTGGGCTTCCTGGGAGTCAGATGGTAGAGTCTGCCCCCCCAATGCAGAAGACTCGGGTTCAGTGCCTGAGTTGGGAAGATCCCCTGGAGGAGGCCATGGCAACCCACTCCAGTATTCTTGCCTAGAGAATCCCATGGAAAGAGGAGACTCGAGGGCTACAGTTCGTGGTGTTGCAAAGAGTCAGACACGACTGAGCGGCTGACACCTTAACCTCAGGGTGGCCCTGCAGCACGAGGTTGTCCAGGCATCCAGGGCCCCGTGACCTTTCCTCTCTGCTCTCCCTGGGACGTTGCCCGTTTGGCATGGACCGAGGAAACTAAGACCACGTTCATGGTTTGGGAGCAACCAGGGAAAGCAGGAAAGGAGGAAAAGTTTCTTCCCTTGAAGATCAAAATTGAAAAATTTACATCTGCTTCATCATATTGGTGAGAATTTAACCATGAGGACAAGCAGCCTCAGAGAGATTGGACAATGAGTATATTGTAAATCTGTGTGACACTGTCTAGGAAAAAACTCTATTTTTATAGAAGATGAAGGATTTTTCCTATACGTAAATGTGTAAAATCAGCAGTGGAGAATCATTATTAGCAATATCTTAAACTGAATTAGATTTGTATTTTAAAAATAGAATAGTCTCAGAATATATTGCTAATTGATAACAAAGTTGTAGATAGAATGTATGGAAAATACCATCTTACAAAATAGACTCTCTCTCTAGAATACTATCTAAACTGTAACCCTTACCTTGTCCAGGGAAGGAATGTGGAAAGATTCTGGATGGGATGGGGGAGGAGATTTACTTTTCACTGTAACCCTTTATGTCATATGAACTTTTTAGACTTTATGCATGTATAAGTCAGTTGAAGAAAACCCCACACTGAATTGCTCATCGTTTGTTATGTGGTTACTAGATGTCAGGCTCGTTACTGGGTCTCAGTGAGTGACACCAAGGGATTCACAGAAGGGTGGAATGAGACGTAAATACAAATGATCTATAATTAGTTGTTCCGAAGCAGCTTTCAGGAGGGAGGGAACTAACTGATGGAGAACCTCCTGTGTGCCAGGAGTGACGCCCCCTGCTGGGGACATGAGGAAAACTGAGGTCTATGCTCTGCTGACCTAAACCTCTCACCCTGATGAGGGTCCGTGCCACTCCATGATTTCCCTGGACCCCTGCTAATCTCTGTTGTCCTGGTGTGGGAAGTGAGTAAGGTCCACGAAGGAGATGAAGAGGCAGGAGGCTGGGGGCCTGGGCTCTCAGGACTCAGGGCAGAAGACTATTCTTCGAGGCTTCAAAGAGTGGGAGGTGTGTGCCTGGAGAGGAGGGGTACCCTCCTTGGTGTCCTTGACTGTAGGTCTAGAGAGGGAGAAGGTAATTTTCCAGCTTCTGGAAAATGTTAGGGGGACCCCCTGGCCCAGACTCATGCCTGATCTCCTTGTTACCCTTGTGGCCTCCAGGATCCCCTCCTGGTCCTGTCCTTTGATCTCCAGGAACCAACTTCATAGCCACCACATAGCTGAGCAGATCTTTTTCCCAATCTGTTGGGCCAGTCTTTCTGACACAGTGGTCCCACTATTTTAGCAAATAAATGGACAATGTCCCAGTAACCCTGAGTGTGAGCTGAGGATGAGTCTCCCTTCCTTGAGGCTCCCTGCCCCAACGCCTCCCCCAGCATCGTGTATGGGGGTATATGAAGTGGGAACTGAGGCGGGGGCATTTCTCTGGAAGAAAGGAATTCCTTTAATCTCCTGTGCTCTCTCCTTTTCTCTTTTTCCTTCTTCCACCTGTACTTGAGTCACACCAGACTTGGAAGGATGTGAGAGCTGGACTATAAAGAAAGCTATGTGTTAAAGAACTGATGCTTTTGAGCTGTGATATTGGAGAAGACTCTGGACAGCAAGGAGATCCAACCAGTCCATCCTAAAGGAAATCAGTCCTGAATATTCATTGGTAGGACTGATGCTGAAGCTGAAACTCCAATACATTGGCCACCTGATGCAAAGATTGGACTCATTTGAAAAGACTCGAGTGCTGAGAAGATTAAGGTGGGAGGAGAAGGGGACAACAGAGGATAAGATCGTTGGATGGCATCACCTACTCAATGGACATGAGTCTGAGTAAACTCTGAGAGTTGNGGGAGGAGATTTACTTTTCACTGTAACCCTTTATGTCATATGAACTTTTTAGACTTTATGCATGTATAAGTCAGTTGAAGAAAACCCCACACTGAATTGCTCATCGTTTGTTATGTGGTTACTAGATGTCAGGCTCGTTACTGGGTCTCAGTGAGTGACACCAAGGGATTCACAGAAGGGTGGAATGAGACGTAAATACAAATGATCTATAATTAGTTGTTCCGAAGCAGCTTTCAGGAGGGAGGGAACTAACTGATGGAGAACCTCCTGTGTGCCAGGAGTGACGCCCCCTGCTGGGGACATGAGGAAAACTGAGGTCTATGCTCTGCTGACCTAAACCTCTCACCCTGATGAGGGTCCGTGCCACTCCATGATTTCCCTGGACCCCTGCTAATCTCTGTTGTCCTGGTGTGGGAAGTGAGTAAGGTCCACGAAGGAGATGAAGAGGCAGGAGGCTGGGGGCCTGGGCTCTCAGGACTCAGGGCAGAAGACTATTCTTCGAGGCTTCAAAGAGTGGGAGGTGTGTGCCTGGAGAGGAGGGGTACCCTCCTTGGTGTCCTTGACTGTAGGTCTAGAGAGGGAGAAGGTAATTTTCCAGCTTCTGGAAAATGTTAGGGGGACCCCCTGGCCCAGACTCATGCCTGATCTCCTTGTTACCCTTGTGGCCTCCAGGATCCCCTCCTGGTCCTGTCCTTTGATCTCCAGGAACCAACTTCATAGCCACCACATAGCTGAGCAGATCTTTTTCCCAATCTGTTGGGCCAGTCTTTCTGACACAGTGGTCCCACTATTTTAGCAAATAAATGGACAATGTCCCAGTAACCCTGAGTGTGAGCTGAGGATGAGTCTCCCTTCCTTGAGGCTCCCTGCCCCAACGCCTCCCCCAGCATCGTGTATGGGGGTATATGAAGTGGGAACTGAGGCGGGGGCATTTCTCTGGAAGAAAGGAATTCCTTTAATCTCCTGTGCTCTCTCCTTTTCTCTTTTTCCTTCTTCCACCTGTACTTGAGTCACACCAGACTTGGAAGGATGTGAGAGCTGGACTATAAAGAAAGCTATGTGTTAAAGAACTGATGCTTTTGAGCTGTGATATTGGAGAAGACTCTGGACAGCAAGGAGATCCAACCAGTCCATCCTAAAGGAAATCAGTCCTGAATATTCATTGGTAGGACTGATGCTGAAGCTGAAACTCCAATACATTGGCCACCTGATGCAAAGATTGGACTCATTTGAAAAGACTCGAGTGCTGAGAAGATTAAGGTGGGAGGAGAAGGGGACAACAGAGGATAAGATCGTTGGATGGCATCACCTACTCAATGGACATGAGTCTGAGTAAACTCTGAGAGTTGGTGATGGACAGGGAGGCCTGGCTTGCTGCAGTCCATGGGGTTGCAAAGAGTCAGACACGACTGAGTGACTGAACTGAACTGAACTGATACATGTAATTTCAGAAAAATACTGAGAACATAAGTATAGTTTACCACCAAATTACAGAGCTGATACCAGTGTGTTTATCATCTGGGTGGAAAACAGAGCCTCTACCAGCAACCAGGCCCGAAGCCCCTGTGCCTCTCCCCACACAGACCCCACCTCCCTGTGCTCACGTTCACTCAGTGACCCTCCCCCACCCTCTCCTCTCTGGTTCCTCCCTCCCGACACACGTGACCTCCATCCCATAATGTCAGTGTTGCCTGCCTCTCCGCACTTCTCCAGGAGCCTCCCCACCTTTACAGGCACTTTGGGATCTCCTCTCTCTCCTCTTCTCCCCTCTTCTACCGCAACCTAGGAATGGAGGTTCCAGAGCTGATTCCCCAGAGGAAGAGTCTATAAGTGTGGCAGTAGCCAGAAGAAGTGACAGTATTTGGGCTTCAAGTTCCCGTCCCTTGATAATGAGGACACCTTGTATGTTGGTGGGCTCCATCCTGGATCTGGCATTACAGCCTTGATATCTGATCCTCTCTGAGGCCAAAGTCTTTGGTTATTTAATGGGGAAAGAAATGTCCATGTCAGCGTGTATTTTGGGTGACGATTCTGACTTTGATTTCGACACTGAATGGACACCAGCTTGTGTGCACAGCACTCACCCACTGCTGGGAGCCTAAGGACAGCCTGGGCAGGTCTCTGGCAAGGAGTTCAAAGGGGAGCTCAGGTGTCCAGTCATCAGCCCTGTGGCCTCACGGGGGCATGACCACTCTTTCCTCTCCAGTTCTGCACAGGGAAGGCAGAGGACGCATTGTGGTCTGAGTCAGACAAAGATGGCTGCCCTGGTCCAGCGAGGGGGTGAAGGTGCTTTCTCAGCAGCTCTGGGGTCAGGCTCGAGGGTACAGCAAGGATTAGAGGAGAGGAGACCCTGGAGCCCTGCCCTGTATCTCAGATTTCCATCTTTTCTCTCCATGTCTCCTCTCTGAAGCTCGCTGATGAAAGCATCCTGAAAAGTTGATAATCGTTTCTTCCATTTCCTGTTTGTTTATAGTTGATATTAAAATGTGCTTTCATTTTAGTATAGTTTGAGATCTACAACCAAGTAGCTTAGTTAGTCAGAGAAGGCAATAGCACCCCACTCCAGTACTCTTGCCTGAAAAATCCCATGAACGGAGGAGCCTGGAAGGCTGCAGTGCATGGGGTCCCTGAGGGCCGGACACGACTGAGCGACTTCACTTTCACTTTTCACTTTCATGCATTGGAGAAGGAAATGGCAACCCACTCCAGTGTTCTTGCCTGGAAAATCCCAGGGACGGGGGAGCCTGGTGGGCTGCCGTCTGTGGGGTCGCACAGAGTCCGACACGACTGAAGTGACTTAGCAGCAGCATAGTTAGTAGAGAGTTACTATATATCCCACACCCTGTGAGGACATTTTATACCACCATCATACATTCCTCACAGCTGATGATGACCAATATTGACACAGTGTTACTAAACTCCAGAATTTATGGGGACTTCATTAGTTTTCCTTTAATCTGATCCAGGATCCCATGAAAGACACATATTAAGTCTGGGAATCGTGTCTCCTTCAGGTTCCTCTGGCTGAGACAGTCACACAGACTTCTCTTGTTCTTGATGACTTTGATGTCTGGAGTAGTACTGCTCATACACATAGTAGAACATCTTTCGATCTGATTGAGGCAAAGGGTTTTTGGGAAGAGGACCACAGAGATGAGTAACAGTCTCCAGTCCCCAAGGGTATGCACCGTCCACTTGAACATCACTAGTAAGTTAACTCATCACCTGGCTAAGGTACATTTCCCAGGTTTCTTTGTGAACTTCTATTTTTACTTTCCCACTTTTCACCCTGTGATTTTTAGAAGAAAGTCACTATGTGCAGCCCACACTTAAGGGGAACTCTGATATGCACATTGGTGTGCAGCTCAGTTCAGTCCAGTTGCTCAGTCATGTCTGACTCTTTGTGACCCCATGAATCGTAGCACGCCAGGCCTCGCTGTCCATCACCAACTCACAGAGTTCACACAAACTCATGTGCATCAAGTCGGTGATGCCATCCAGCCATCTCATCCTCTTTCATCCCCTTCTCTTCCTGCCCCCAATCCCTCCCAGCCTCAGAGTCAGGTTTGTGCAAATATAAGTTTTCAGATGAGTTAAAGAAATACTAGATTGATCAATGGACAGGATGGAGAGTTTCTGTGTAGCTTCGTTAGAACCTGCTGACTCTCATTTCTGGTGGCTNGCATCGTGTATGGGGGTATATGAAGTGGGAACTGAGGCGGGGGCATTTCTCTGGAAGAAAGGAATTCCTTTAATCTCCTGTGCTCTCTCCTTTTCTCTTTTTCCTTCTTCCACCTGTACTTGAGTCACACCAGACTTGGAAGGATGTGAGAGCTGGACTATAAAGAAAGCTATGTGTTAAAGAACTGATGCTTTTGAGCTGTGATATTGGAGAAGACTCTGGACAGCAAGGAGATCCAACCAGTCCATCCTAAAGGAAATCAGTCCTGAATATTCATTGGCAGGACTGATGCTGAAGCTGAAACTCCAATACATTGGCCACCTGATGCAAAGATTGGACTCATTTGAAAAGACTCGAGTGCTGAGAAGATTAAGGTGGGAGGAGAAGGGGACAACAGAGGATAAGATCGTTGGATGGCATCACCTACTCAATGGACATGAGTCTGAGTAAACTCTGAGAGTTGGTGATGGACAGGGAGGCCTGGCTTGCTGCAGTCCATGGGGTTGCAAAGAGTCAGACACGACTGAGTGACTGAACTGAACTGAACTGATACATGTAATTTCAGAAAAATACTGAGAACATAAGTATAGTTTACCACCAAATTACAGAGCTGATACCAGTGTGTTTATCATCTGGGTGGAAAACAGAGCCTCTACCAGCAACCAGGCCCGAAGCCCCTGTGCCTCTCCCCACACAGACCCCACCTCCCTGTGCTCACGTTCACTCAGTGACCCTCCCCCACCCTCTCCTCTCTGGTTCCTCCCTCCCGACACACGTGACCTCCATCCCATAATGTCAGTGTTGCCTGCCTCTCCGCACTTCTCCAGGAGCCTCCCCACCTTTACAGGCACTTTGGGATCTCCTCTCTCTCCTCTTCTCCCCTCTTCTACCGCAACCTAGGAATGGAGGTTCCAGAGCTGATTCCCCAGAGGAAGAGTCTATAAGTGTGGCAGTAGCCAGAAGAAGTGACAGTATTTGGGCTTCAAGTTCCCGTCCCTTGATAATGAGGACACCTTGTATGTTGGTGGGCTCCATCCTGGATCTGGCATTATAGCCTTGATATCTGATCCTCTCTGAGGCCAAAGTCTTTGGTTATTTAATGGGGAAAGAAATGTCCATGTCAGCGTGTATTTTGGGTGACGATTCTGACTTTGATTTCGACACTGAATGGACACCAGCTTGTGTGCACAGCACTCACCCACTGCTGGGAGCCTAAGGACAGCCTGGGCAGGTCTCTGGCAAGGAGTTCAAAGGGGAGCTCAGGTGTCCAGTCATCAGCCCTGTGGCCTCACGGGGGCATGACCACTCTTTCCTCTCCAGTTCTGCACAGGGAAGGCAGAGGACGCATTGTGGTCTGAGTCAGACAAAGATGGCTGCCCTGGTCCAGCGAGGGGGTGAAGGTGCTTTCTCAGCAGCTCTGGGGTCAGGCTCGAGGGTACAGCAAGGATTAGAGGAGAGGAGACCCTGGAGCCCTGCCCTGTATCTCAGATTTCCATCTTTTCTCTCCATGTCTCCTCTCTGAAGCTCGCTGATGAAAGCATCCTGAAAAGTTGATAATCGTTTCTTCCATTTCCTGTTTGTTTATAGTTGATATTAAAATGTGCTTTCATTTTAGTATAGTTTGAGATCTACAACCAAGTAGCTTAGTTAGTCAGAGAAGGCAATAGCACCCCACTCCAGTACTCTTGCCTGAAAAATCCCATGAACAGAGGAGCCTGGAAGGCTGCAGTGCATGGGGTCCCTGAGGGCCGGACACGACTGAGCGACTTCACTTTCACTTTTCACTTTCATGCATTGGAGAAGGAAATGGCAACCCACTCCAGTGTTCTTGCCTGGAAAATCCCAGGGACGGGGGAGCCTGGTGGGCTGCCGTCTGTGGGGTCGCACAGAGTCCGACACGACTGAAGTGACTTAGCAGCAGCATAGTTAGTAGAGAGTTACTATATATCCCACACCCTGTGAGGACATTTTATACCACCATCATACATTCCTCACAGCTGATGATGACCAATATTGACACAGTGTTACTAAACTCCAGAATTTATGGGGACTTCATTAGTTTTCCTTTAATCTGATCCAGGATCCCATGAAAGACACATATTAAGTCTGGGAATCGTGTCTCCTTCAGGTTCCTCTGGCTGAGACAGTCACACAGACTTCTCTTGTTCTTGATGACTTTGATGTCTGGGGTAGTACTGCTCATACACATAGTAGAACATCTTTCGATCTGATTGAGGCAAAGGGTTTTTGGGAAGAGGACCACAGAGATGAGTAACAGTCTCCAGTCCCCAAGGGTATGCACCGTCCACTTGAACATCACTAGTAAGTTAACTCATCACCTGGCTAAGGTACATTTCCCAGGTTTCTTTGTGAACTTCTATTTTTACTTTCCCACTTTTCACCCTGTGATCTTTAGAAGAAAGTCACTATGTGCAGCCCACACTTAAGGGGAACTCTGATATGCACATTGGTGTGCAGCTCAGTTCAGTCCAGTTGCTCAGTCATGTCTGACTCTTTGTGACCCCATGAATCGTAGCACGCCAGGCCTCGCTGTCCATCACCGACTCACAGAGTTCACACAAACTCATGTGCATCAAGTCGGTGATGCCATCCAGCCATCTCATCCTCTTTCATCCCCTTCTCTTCCTGCCCCCAATCCCTCCCAGCATCAGAGTCAGGTTTGTGCAAATATAAGTTTTCAGATGAGTTAAAGAAATACTAGATTGATCAATGGACAGGATGGAGAGTTTCTGTGTAGCTTCGTTAGAAACTGCTGACTCTCATTTCTGGTGGCTATGCCGCTTCCTATTCCTGCCCCAGTGAGTGAGGGTTTCTGCTGATCTACGTCCTTCTGCTGCTCCAACCTTGGCATCACCAGTTCTTGGACTGTAAATGTGCCATCAGGTGTGATGTGCATTACTGTCTTTGCAATTTGCATTTCCTAACATTCAAAAGCAGAGACATTACTTTGCCGACTAAGGTCCGTATAGTCAAGGCTATGGATTTCCCTGTGGTCATGTATGGATGTGAGAGTTGGACTGTGAAGAAGAATGAGCACCGAAGAATTGATGCTTTTGAACTGTGGTGTTGGAGAAGACTTTTGAAAATCCCTTGGACTGCAAGGAGATCCAACCAGTCCATTCTGAAGGAGATCAACCCTGGGATTTCTTTGGAAGGAATGATGCTAAAGCTGAAACTCCAGTACTTTGGCCACCTCCTGTGAAGAGTTGGCTCATTGGAAAAGACTCTGATGCTGGGAGGGATTGGGGGCAGGAGGAGAAGGGGACGACAGAGGATGAGATGGCTGGATGACATCACTGACTCGATGGATGTGAGTCTGAGTGAACTCCGGGAGATGGTGATGGACAGGGAGGCCTGGCGTGCTGCAATTCATGGGTCACAAAGAGTCAGACACGACTGAGCGACTGAACTGAACTACATAAGATGTTTAGCATCTTTTCATATATATTTCCATTGTTTTATCTTTTAGAAGAGTGTCTGTTCAAACTTTATTTTTAAACAGTTATTTACATTTTATTGAGTTGAAGACTTCTATGTATATTCTAATACAAGTCCTTTATCAGATATGTGAATTTACAATAATTTCTCCCAGGCTGTGGCCTGAGCTCTTTTACTGATCTAACCGTATGCATTAATGAACAGTATACTTTTCAGGAAAGAAAAATGAGAAATTTCTAACTGCACTTGCTTCTGAAAAGAGGACTTGAGTGAATGGGGACTGAGGGGAAGAACATGAATTCTTTATTTTTGTATATGCTTGAGTATCTTTTCAACTCTCTTGTGTGCTGGTAAATAATGCTTTCAAAAATTACGTGAAAATTCCTTACATTTGTAAACACTTAACAGATCACCCTCAGCTCATATACTAGGATGTACATTCTGGTCCTCTAGCTGGGCTGGAGCTCACCACGCGTCTGTGTTGTTCTTCTGTTGGACATAAGTCATCTCACAGAAGATCAGCATCAGACAAGGACATCTGAGTGCATGACACAGAGAGACAAAACAAGACCAGGACAGCATTCGGCCCAAGCACAGACCAATCAGGCAGCACTGTGCCCCTCACCGTGGACCAGACCTCTCCCTGTGCTGACCCAGAGACCACTGCTTCCTCTCAGTCACAGCTGTCTCCTCGCTCTAGTCTTTCCTCTCTGTAGCAGAGGCTCACTGAGGGGCCCACGCATAGAACTGCTCCCACTTCCTGACCACACCCTGCTAGCGACGGAATGAAACACCAACACGGCCGAGTGGTTTGAATCTTTTTCTTTATTTTTCTTATTTTCCTTATTCTCCCCTGCTTCTTGCAGCTGCCTTATTTTATATCTTTTCCACAACAATTTACAGGGCAAGTTGCCAAACACTATGATTCAATGACTATACAATGCACAGGCGTGGGGCGAGATAACCTTTACCTTAACTTATTTACTGCAGCTAAGACTTTGTTTTGGGTAACTTCCTTATCAGCTCAAAATCCTTGTGACCCTGGGTCTGTTCATTTTTGAAGGACCAGAAAAACATCCTTGTGTGCAAGAGTCTTCCCAGCCTCCCTTATACTTTGTTCCCTTCAACACCCAATCTACAGTGAGCCAATCTCACATAGATGCTTCTCAAAATCAAAGCCCACATTCTCTATATCAGAGGTCCTCAGTTTTTTGGCACCAGGAACTGATTTCATGGAAAACAATTTTTCCATGGACCAGGGGTGGGAGGAATGCTTTCAGAATGATTCAAGCACAGTATTTTTATTGTATACTTTATTTCTAACCTAATGTTGGCACTGATCTGACAGGAGGTACCGGGCCAAGCTCAGAGTTTGGCAACTCCTGGCTGTATATGTTCTAACACCTTACAAGGACACTGTCTATCATCCCTGATACTGTGTAATCTTCCTCGCTGTGCCCAGTATAAATCCAACTTGATTGCCCACAGATTTTCTTCTGATGGTCTTTGCCTGAAGAACACTGAGACATGTTACCTGTTTGCCAAAAGTTTTTATGTGTCTCCATTGGAATAAGGGCATATGTTTGTATCCTGGGTGTGTCTGATTGACATAGGGAAGATTTTTCTGTTTTGATGGCTTTTAATCTTTGGGTCATAAAACTCTTCATTCCACAAGTGTAAAAAATTCATGTATATTTTTGTCTATGAGAGAGGGGTCCAAGGGTGAAGAGGAGCAGAACTGATTGAATTTGGGAAGAAAGTATAGCAGAAGCAGTAAGTAAAAAGTAATAACGTGGTGAATTCTAATGTTCTGCTTTACAATTTTACAAGTATGTACAAGTCTTACAAAGTATTGATATCTGTTGTGTTCAATAAACACGTTCTTTTGGGCTCAATGAAGGTTTCTGTGTCTCCTTATGTTTACCAGGCTAAGGAAAACACCAAGAGATCAAGGATTATATATAGTGATGAGCAGTTTTGAACACTTACAACCNCTGCCTTATTTTATATCTTTTCCACAACAATTTACAGGGCAAGTTGCCAAACACTATGATTCAATGACTATACAATGCACAGGCGTGGGGCGAGATAACCTTTACCTTAACTTATTTACTGCAGCTAAGACTTTGTTTTGGGTAACTTCCTTATCAGCTCAAAATCCTTGTGACCCTGGGTCTGTTCATTTTTGAAGGACCAGAAAAACATCCTTGTGTGCAAGAGTCTTCCCAGCCTCCCTTATACTTTGTTCCCTTCAACACCCAATCTACAGTGAGCCAATCTCACATAGATGCTTCTCAAAATCAAAGCCCACATTCTCTATATCAGAGGTCCTCAGTTTTTTGGCACCAGGAACTGATTTCATGGAAGACAATTTTTCCATGGACCAGGGGTGGGAGGAATGCTTTCAGAATGATTCAAGCACAGTATTTTTATTGTATACTTTATTTCTAACCTAATGTTGGCACTGATCTGACAGGAGGTACCGGGCCAAGCTCAGAGTTTGGCAACTCCTGGCTGTATATGTTCTAACACCTTACAAGGACACTGTCTATCATCCCTGATACTGTGTAATCTTCCTCGCTGTGCCCAGTATAAATCCAACTTGATTGCCCACAGATTTTCTTCTGATGGTCTTTGCCTGAAGAACACTGAGACATGTTACCTGTTTGCCAAAAGTTTTTATGTGTCTCCATTGGAATAAGGGCATATGTTTGTATCCTGGGTGTGTCTGATTGACATAGGAAAGATTTCTCTGTTTTGATGGCTTTTAATCTTTGGGTCATAAAACTCTTCATTCCACAAGTGTAAAAAATTCATGTGTATTTTTGTCTTGGAGAGAGGGGTCCAAGGGTGAAGAGGAGCAGAACTGATTGAATTTGGGAAGAAAGTATAGCAGAAGCAGTAAGTAAAAAGTAATAACGTGGTGAATTCTAATGTTCTGCTTTACAATTTTACACGTATGTACAAGTCTTACAAAGTATTGATATCTGTTGTGTTCAATAAACACGTTCTTTTGGGCTCAATGAAGGTTTCTGTGTCTCCTTATGTTTACCAGGCTAAGGAAAACACCAAGAGATCAAGGATTATATATAGTGATGAGCAGTTTTGAACACTTACAACCTTAAGGTGATAAACCATGGTTTGGTTAATGTCTGAACACTCTATCTGTTAAAATACACATTAAAGAAACTTTCAGAGCATGCTTATTTGAAGATATATCTAACACCTGCACAGACATATCCATGACTTCAAAAGTAAAATTATTTTAATGTGCATCAACCTATGAGTCACACAGGATCTTTTAGGGGAAAGAGACAGGAGATTAATTAACAACATTCTACATATGCATTGTCCAATATGGTAGCTAGTAGCTACATATTGCTGTTTAAATTAAATAAAAGTGTTCAGCACAACAGTCACTTTAAGGTGCTAAATAGCCTCATGTAGCTACTGGCTACTGAGGGGACAGCACAGACATAGAACAATTCTTTCCCCACAGGATGTTCTGTTGGAGTGGACGGCTCTTCAGGATTTGTGGGCCTCGAGTCAGGTGCACTAGACTACATGAGATGAAAGGGCCAATGATGTTTTTCTTAGACACTACGTCAGATTTCTGTCTGGGATATGAACACATATTAAGCCGGTGTGTAACAAAATCAAACTAGGTTATGAGTGGGTCTAGCGCCTTCAGGTACAAACTGTTCCTGGTTCCAAAAGGGAAACTCCTGTTCCCCGATCTCCCTTCCCAGACTGAGGACACCCTCTGGCATCACTATCTAGGGGGTGAGTTCTCTTCTAGAGAAGCCCAGTGGCAGGGCCCTCAGTTAAGTTTGGGGAAGCAGGGAGTCGAGTTCAGGTAAAAGCATTTTCCAAAATGAAGAGGCGAAGGCAGGGATCAGTTGAGAGACACCCTGGTTCATTCAGAACAGCAGTTCTCAAAGTGTGGTCTGTGGAACCCTTGATGTCACCGAGACCCTTTCATGAGATCCCTGAGGTGAGAGCTACTTTCATAGCATCACTCATATATTATTTGACTTCTCATTCTGTTGACATTTGCTTTGATGTATAACAGCAATTATGGAGACTATGGTGGCAAACTTAACTAGTAATTATTTTCACCAAAACTTTCTTGTAGAATATAAGAAAACTAATAATCAGGTTTGCTTTAAAACATCCAGAATGACATATTAAAAATTCTTATCTGTCCTTAATAACCAAAATGGAAAAACATATGAAAAAGAATATATATATACACATGTATAAGCGAATCACTCTGCTGTACAGCACAAATTAACATTATAAATCAAATATCCTTCAAAAAATGAAAATTTAAAACTAAATTTAAAAATGCTTATGTTTCCTAATCATCAGTCTTAAATACACATTTTAAAACTATCTTGTGTGATGACATGGAAAGTACATATCAGGCACCTCTACTACATTTCAAACTCCTATGGCCCAAGAAAAAATTCTATGTGCTCTGAACCACCCTCTTTTTCATGGAAAACAACTGTTACTGAAAGAATGAATGAGCAGAAAGATCTGTATAATTTAGTGAAACAATGTATTACTTTGTAAAAATCTTATATTAGTACAAGAGATGTTCAATGAGCAAAAAAGGCTTATGGATTTTAATGTAACCGAAGAGAAAATAGTCAGTGATATTGTTTCAGGTCACTGTGGAAAAACCTTTGAAAAACTACATTTGTACAGTTTTAGTTTTGTAACCAAGATGAACATCCACAACTATCGGAAAAGATTATTAAAAAATACTACTCCTACCTATGTGCAGGCTTTTTCACTTTCACAGACTACCATCAAAATAACAGATTCAATGCAGATGCAAACCTGAAAATGCAGTGGTCTTCTAGTGAAAGAGACACTTGGAAAAAATGTAAAAAGCTCTATGCTTCTCACCACCCTGTTTATTCTGGGAAATAGTTATTCACATTAAACACATGGGTTATTAATATTATTCTAAATAAACAAAAATGTTTAAGTGTATTATTCGTAGTATGGAAATTATGCATAGAAGTGGTCACATAATACTATCCTTAGGGTCCTCACTAATTTGAAAGATTGTGT
Organism: Raphicerus campestris; assembly: GCA_006410735.1. Taxonomy (NCBI): domain Eukaryota; kingdom Metazoa; phylum Chordata; class Mammalia; order Artiodactyla; family Bovidae; genus Raphicerus; species Raphicerus campestris. The sequence goes on from SJYW01025963.1 coordinate 359,872, forward strand.
AGATATTTTAATCAAACAGCCCCAGAGCTAGGACTCAGGGAGACAATGGGACAAAGAGCTCTCAGAGGGGAGTTCAGTGCAGTTCATCTGCTTAGTCATGTCCAACTCTTTGTGACCCCATGGACTGCAGCATGCCGGCCCTCCCTGTCCATCACCATCTCCTGGAGCTTGCTCAGACTCATGTCCATCAAGTCAGTGATGTCATCCATCCATCTTATCCTCTGTCATCCCCTTCTCCTCCTGCCTTCAATCTAGCCCAGCACAGGGGTCTTCTCCAATGAGTCAATTCATCCCATCAGGTGCCCAAAGTATTGGAGCTTCAGCTTCAGCATCAGTCCTTCCAATGAATATTCAGGACTGATTTCCCTTCAGATTGACTGGTTGGATCTCCTTGCAGTCCAAGGGACTCTCAAGAGTCTTCTCCAACACCACACTTCAAAAACATCAATTCTTTAGTACCCAGCTTTCTTTACAGTCCAACTCTCCCATCCACACATGACTACTGGAAAAACCATAGCTTTGACTTAGATGGACCTTTGTTGACAAAGTCATGTCTCTGCTTTTTAATATGTTGTCTAGGTTGGTTGTAGCTTTTCTTCCAAGGAACAAGTGTCTTTTCATTTCATGGCTGCAGTCACCATCTGCCAGATTTTGGAGCCCCCCAAAATAAAGTCTGCCACTATTTTCATTGTTTCCCTATTTATTTGCCATGAAGTGATGGGAACAGATGCCATGATCTTAGTTTTTGAGTGTTGAGCTTTAAACCAACTTTTTCACTCTTCTTTTTCATTTTCATCAAGAGACTCTAATTCCTCTTTGCTTTCAGCCATAAGGCTGATTGTCATCTGCTTATCTGAGGTTATTGATATTTCCCTTGGCCATCTTGATTCCAGCTTGTGCTTCATCCAGCCCAGCATTTCACATGATGTACTCTGCATGTAAGTTAAATGACCAGGGTGACAATATACAGCCTTGACGTATTCCTTTCCCAATTTGGAACCAGTCTGTTGTTCCATGTCCAGTTCTAACTGTAGCTTATTGACCTGCATACAGATTTCTGAAGTAGGCATTTCAGGTCATCTGGTATTCCCATCTATGGAAGAATTTCCCACTGTTTGTTTTGATCCACACAGTCAAAGGCTTTGGCATAGTCCATAAAGCAGAAGTAGATGTTTTCTCTCTTGCCTTTTCAATGATCCAGGGGATGTTGGCACTTTGATCTTTGGCTCCTCTGGCTTTTCTAAATCCACCTTGAACATCTGAAAGTTCAGGGTTCAGGTTCTGTTGAAACCTGGTTTGGAAAATTTTAAGCATTACTTTGCTAGCATGTGAGATGAGTGCAATTATTGGGTAGTTTCAACATTCTACCTAGCAGGAGGGTACCGAGGTCCAGCCCTGGTTGGATTCAGGGGGATGGCATCAGTGACTGAAATTTATTTATTTAGAGATATAGAAGGAGATAAAGAAAGAATTTTTCAGTTAAGAGAATAGAGGAGAGAAAGAGGCTGATATTCCTTGGTTTATACAGAAAGCCAATAAAGCCCCAGCACGGGACTTGCACTGCTCACGTGGGCCGCAGGCGCCCTCTTCAATAGCTGAAAGTGCCCCACCCTCAAGTGGGTTTAGAAGCCCAGGTAGGAAAGGGAACTCAGAGGGCCCCTGTGCTTCAGGGAATTAGCCTGAAGAGAAAGAAAAAGAAAGAAAGAAAGCACGACATGGGGAGGCCAAATGATGGTGAGGTGAGCCCCACAAATATATTTTCAAAGGGAGCTTTTATACCTTAAGTTGTACATAGAGAATAATGGAAAATGCAGAGTCAGCAGTCCTGACCCTTATCGAGACCAGGCTTTCTTTCTGCATACCCATCTGTATACATAGGTCTTAGGTGATTTACATCATCTTCTGGCCAGGAGGCCTATTAGCGTTTTATGACCCTTTTCTGATAAGGGTCTGTCAACCAGAAAACTTATTCTCCCTAAAAGTGTTGTTCTTTCTAAAGTCTGGTGCCACTCTCAGAAAGCACTAAATAAAGTTACAAAGGTGCAGTGGGCTATAACAAGGAAAGAATGTATTAACTCATGTTGTTAATATCAAGGTTTCATGTTGTTAATATCAAGGCCACTATTTATATTTCAACTATATTAATTAATGCACTCCCAGGTACACAACGAAAGATATGAAAACTTGGCGGCAAGCATTGGCTCAACAATGAAACCCGTAACCACTTCTATTCGAATGATTTTTAACTCCTTGAAAGGCTCTATATTCCTAGAATGTTTTAAGCTTCCTGTGCCTCTCCTGGTTGGGGGGCTGTAAACAAACACATGCCTAGTTGTAAAAGTCTGGATAAACCTGTCAGGCAAGTTAGAGAGCCATCAGAGGGGTCTGAATTGAAACACTCCCATTATGCCCAGGAGACTTATTCACTAGAGCTCTAAGTTGATTTTCTTTAGAGAAAGGTGCTTGGGGATAGCCCCCTGTTAATGTCAGAAGAGTTTGGTGAAAGGCATAAAATAGCAAGACAGACAGATTTTGGTTTGGGAGAAGATGTTTGAGCAGGTGCAGGGGGTCCCTGGAGTCCTGATCAGCCTTTGCCCATCAGGTCTCTTCCTCATGACCTTTGCCATGGGTGGGATCTTCCATGCTCCCGGCAGGACGGGAGGGATCAGGGCAAAGTCCCAGGTGCCTGGAGGGCAAGCCGCTCAGGATCTCAGGGTCAAGGGCGGTGTCTCGGGCTGGACCGCTCCATGCTGGGGATTCCCCTTCTCGTGTTTCACTTTCTCTCTCACAACCTGTGTTTAGCCCTGCTGCCTGGACATTCAAAATGCAGCTCCAGTCCTCACTGCCTATGGGTGCCCGGTCTCTAGAAAAACCAATCAGCGGATCCCGGTTATAAAGTCTCCAGCGACCCGCCCAGACTCTGCTTCTTCCCAGACCCAGAGGATGGAAGTCATGGGGACCCGAACCATCCTCCAGCTGCTCTCGGGGATCCTGGTCCTGACCGAGACCCTGGCTGGTGAGTGCGGGGTCCGAATGGAACGGCCTCTGCGCGTACGGGCGAGGGGACTGCCCGGGAGTAGGGGGCAAGACCCTAGACAAGGAGCGACCTTGACGTCCTTGCCCAGACCACCCCCTCCCCAGGGTCCCAGCCTGTCCCTCCCTTGCTTCCCGACCCCTCTTTTCTACCCCTTTCGAAGTTGGACAGGTTTTCGACTGCTTCCATCTCACTGGCCCTACACCCCCTCCTCCCTCCTGGGTCCATCGCCTCGGACCCGGACCAGCGCCGCGAGGAGGTCGGGCCGGGTCTCACCCCTTCCCGCCCTCAGGCTCCCACTCCTTGAGGTATTTCTACACCGCCGTGTCCCGGCCCGGCCGCGGGGAGCCCCGCTTCATCATCGTCGGCTACGTGGACGACACGCAGTTCGTGCGGTTCGACAGCGACGCCCCGGATCCGAGGATGGAGCCGCGGGCGCGCTGGGTGGAGCAGGAGGGGCAGGAGTATTGGGATCAGGAGACGCGAAAGGCCAAGGACCACGCCCAGACTTTCCGAGCGAACCTGAACACCCTGCGCGGCTACTACAACCAGAGCGAGGCCGGTGAGCGACGCGGGCCCGGGTCCGGGTCACGGCCCCCATCCCCAGGGACCGGCGGGGTCGCCCGAGTCTGCGGGTCCGAGGGTCACCCCAGCACTGCGGGACCCGCCCGACCCCCACCCGGGAGGAGCCGGCGGGGCTTGACCCGGTTTCATTTTCAGTTTGGGTTTAATCACCGCGTGTGGTCGGGGCGGGTCAGGGTTTCACACCCTCCAGTGGATGTCCGGCTGCGACGTGGGGCCGGACGGGCGTCTCCTCCGCGGGTATGACCAGTTCGGCTACGACGGCAGAGATTACATCGCCCTGAACGAGGACCTGCGCTCCTGGACCGCGGCGGACACGGCGGCTCAGATCACCAAGAGCAAGTGGGAGGCGGCAGGTGAGGCGGTGCTTGTGAGGATCTACCTGGAGGACAAGTGCGTAGAGTCGCTCCGCAGATACCTGGAGACCGGGAAGGACACGCTGCTGCGCGCAGGTACGAGGGGCGCGGGGCCGCCCTGATCTCCCCTCGGGCTGGAGCTGGCTTCTCACGAGAAGAAAGTGGGGTCCCTGTGGGATCAGCGCCACAGGTTCTTGTCGGGAGAGAGAGGAAATTGGCCCAGGTTTTCTTATTCTGTACAAGACAGTCACCAGTGGCCCCACTTCTCTGAAGGACAATCTAGGAATCCAGTGTCTTTGAGGAAGACGCAGGAAACAAACCATCCCTGAAATAGCTGGTCAGCGGTGCCTTTTGACCCTGGCCACCATCTTGTGATCCATGACTTTCTCTCCCAACGCCTGTTCTCACCCTGAGAGCGTCTTAGGAGGCCTGACTCCAGCTTTTCTGAGTCATTCAGTCTCCACCAGAGTCAGGACCTTTAGTCTATATTCTCCCCCTCACATTTTTAGAGTTCCTAAATTTCCAAGGACTAATATAGATCATCCCTGATCTCTGATTTGAGGCTGTTATCTAGCTCTTGTGCTGCTTTTTTCAAAACCATGGTCCTGAATGTTCCATAGCTCAGAGGGTAAAAAATTTCATAGTAAGTCTGGGGATCTGATGTACAGCCTGGTGACTATAGTTAATAATAATTCTGTATTGTATACTTTTAAAATTATCTTCATCATTCTCATCACCACTGTCAAACAGACACACACATAAGGTAAGTTGATGAATATATGAATTACCTTCACAGTGTCCATATATATCAAAGCAACTGTAGTACACTCTAAATTTGTACAATTTTTGTTAAGTATACCTCAGTAAAGCGGGGGATAAAATCACTGTTCTGTCCTTCCTCAGGATGGTCACATGACGCTGCTTCACTGACCCATGGAGGTTACACAAACTGTGAATTTTCTGATTCTTCCTCAGACCCTCCAAAGGCACATGTGACCCATCACTCCATCTTTGAGCGTGAGGTCACCCTGAGGTGCTGGGCCCTGGGGTTCTACCCTGAGGAGATCTCACTGACCTGGCAGCACAATGGGGAGAACCAGACTGAGGACATGGAGCTTGTGGAGACCAGGCCTTCAGGGGATGGGACCTTCCAGAAGTGGGCGGCCCTGGTGGTGCCTCCTGGAGAGGAGCAGAGATACACGTGCCGTGTGCAGCATGAGGGACTTCAGGAGGCCCTCACCCTGAGATGGGGTAAGGAGGGGGATGGGGCTGGAGCGTCCTCTAAGAAAAAGCAGGAGCCCTTCAGGACTCAGTTCAGCAAGTTCAGGGCTCAAGCCTGAGGTCAGAGCCTCTTCCCTTGCCTCGACAGAACCTCCTCAGACGTCCTTCCTCACCATGGGCATCATTGCTGGCCTGGTTCTCCTCGTGGTGGCTGTGGTGGCTGGAGCTGTGATCTGGAGTGAGTTTTCTTGTCTCATTGGGGGTTTCAAGCCCAGGTAGTTTACCTGCCTTATTACTAGTAAGTATGCTCCACACACACATGGAGTCTGGAGCTGATGCTAACATTTTGCTTTTCTAAAGTATGTGTGAAAATGAAAGAGAAAATTTTCACCTTCCTAATCCCAGTTGGGGACCAGGTATCCAGCACTTGAAGGTCAGAGGGAGGTCCTTGATGAGGACAGACCTCCAGGAGGGCAGGTGGCCCAGTCCTTACACATTTCCCTTCTCTGTGTTCCTGTCCTAACATGAGTTTTGACCACGGTTCCAGAAGTTCTCTGGGGTCCAGGACTAGGGGTTCCTGCAGGGTCTCATGACTCAACCTCCTCCNTGCTGCGCGCAGGTACGAGGGGCGCGGGGCCGCCCTGATCTCCCCTCGGGCTGGAGCTGGCTTCTCACGAGAAGAAAGTGGGGTCCCTGTGGGATCAGCGCCACAGGTTCTTGTCGGGAGAGAGAGGAAATTGGCCCAGGTTTTCTTATTCTGTACAAGACAGTCACCAGTGGCCCCACTTCTCTGAAGGACAATCTAGGAATCCAGTGTCTTTGAGGAAGACGCAGGAAACAAACCATCCCTGAAATAGCTGGTCAGCGGTGCCTTTTGACCCTGGCCACCATCTTGTGATCCATGACTTTCTCTCCCAACGCCTGTTCTCACCCTGAGAGCGTCTTAGGAGGCCTGACTCCAGCTTTTCTGAGTCATTCAGTCTCCACCAGAGTCAGGACCTTTAGTCTATATTCTCCCCCTCACATTTTTAGAGTTCCTAAATTTCCAAGGACTAATATAGATCATCCCTGATCTCTGATTTGAGGCTGTTATCTAGCTCTTGTGCTGCTTTTTTCAAAACCATGGTCCTGAATGTTCCATAGCTCAGAGGGTAAAAAATTTCATAGTAAGTCTGGGGATCTGATGTACAGCCTGGTGACTATAGTTAATAATAATTCTGTATTGTATACTTTTAAAATTATCTTCATCATTCTCATCACCACTGTCAAACAGACACACACATAAGGTAAGTTGATGAATATATGAATTACCTTCACAGTGTCCATATATATCAAAGCAACTGTAGTACACTCTAAATTTGTACAATTTTTGTTAAGTATACCTCAGTAAAGCGGGGGATAAAATCACTGTTCTGTCCTTCCTCAGGATGGTCACATGACGCTGCTTCACTGACCCATGGAGGTTACACAAACTGTGAATTTTCTGATTCTTCCTCAGACCCTCCAAAGGCACATGTGACCCATCACTCCATCTTTGAGCGTGAGGTCACCCTGAGGTGCTGGGCCCTGGGGTTCTACCCTGAGGAGATCTCACTGACCTGGCAGCACAATGGGGAGAACCAGACTGAGGACATGGAGCTTGTGGAGACCAGGCCTTCAGGGGATGGGACCTTCCAGAAGTGGGCGGCCCTGGTGGTGCCTCCTGGAGAGGAGCAGAGATACACGTGCCGTGTGCAGCATGAGGGACTTCAGGAGGCCCTCACCCTGAGATGGGGTAAGGAGGGGGATGGGGCTGGAGCGTCCTCTAAGAAAAAGCAGGAGCCCTTCAGGACTCAGTTCAGCAAGTTCAGGGCTCAAGCCTGAGGTCAGAGCCTCTTCCCTTGCCTCGACAGAACCTCCTCAGACGTCCTTCCTCACCATGGGCATCATTGCTGGCCTGGTTCTCCTCGTGGTGGCTGTGGTGGCTGGAGCTGTGATCTGGAGTGAGTTTTCTTGTCTCATTGGGGGTTTCAAGCCCAGGTAGTTTACCTGCCTTATTACTAGTAAGTATGCTCCACACACACATGGAGTCTGGAGCTGATGCTAACATTTTGCTTTTCTAAAGTATGTGTGAAAATGAAAGAGAAAATTTTCACCTTCCTAATCCCAGTTGGGGACCAGGTATCCAGCACTTGAAGGTCAGAGGGAGGTCCTTGATGAGGACAGACCTCCAGGAGGGCAGGTGGCCCAGTCCTTACACATTTCCCTTCTCTGTGTTCCTGTCCTAACATGAGTTTTGACCACGGTTCCAGAAGTTCTCTGGGGTCCAGGACTAGGGGTTCCTGCAGGGTCTCATGACTCAACCTCCTCCCTGGCCTCTCACATGATATTTTCTTCTCACAGGTAAAAAGGGACAGATGTACACCCAGGCTGCAAGTAAGTATGGAGAGGGTGATTCCTGAGATCCTTGTGAGGGTGCAGACAAGAGGTCATGCAGGACTCACCCTCCACAAAGTTCCTTCTCTAGTTTCTCTCCTGTGGGTTCTGACCACGGCCTGGTCTTGTTCTCCCCCAGGCAGTGACAGTGACCAGGGCTCTGATGTGCTTCTCGCAGTTCCTTAAAGGTGAGACCCAAAAGGGTCTAGATGGGAAGGGGGCTTGGGGCAGAGGGGACACATTGGACACCAGGGTTCTTTGAGTGGGACATGTGGGCATGTGGGGCCCTGTGGAGAATGTCAGCCCTTACATGACTGACCTGAACTGGTTCCTGATTCTTTTCTCTCACAGTGTGAGACAGCTGCCTTGTGAGGACTGAGTGATGCTCAGTCCTGCTTTGCGACGTCAGATCCCCTGACCCCTCTTTCTGCAGCTGCATCTGAATGCATCTTGCTTCTATCAGCATAACGTGAGGAGGTGGGGAGACTGGCCCACCCCTGCCCACTGCACCCCCTGCCCATCTGACCTGTGTTCTCCTCCCTGTTGGACTCCTATGTTTTGGCAGAGGCGGGGCTGGGCCCTTTCTACCTTTGTCTTTACTTTATGATGTGCTGAGAAATACTGAAAATAAGAATCTGGATGTGAATCTGTTTTTCCTAATCCATGTCATGAGGGTTGATGGGTTAATAAAGAAAAAGATTCTTAAAGTTTGAGACAGGAAAACAAACGGAACCACTGAGAATCTTCCAGCATCTACATGTTTGCTGTGCTGAGTCTGATGTCAGTGGGACCACAGAAGGATACGAGGAGGTATGAGCCCTCTCCAGTGAGTTCTGAGTCCTTTGTGGGCTTCAGAGTGGTCACTGGTTGGATGGGTCATCTTCTCTGTTTCTTTGTCCTTTTCCCTTCAGTAGAAACTTGTCCCACCAGAACCTGTGATCACAGGGACACACAGGCAATCCAGGAGCTCAGCCAGATTGGGAATGACTGAGGTCAGTGATCAGAGAGCATTCGGATTGGGGAGGACTCTTAAATCCACACTTCAACAGTTGTACTTTCCTGGGAAGAAAAGGGCTAGAGATGCATATTGGTTTCTCTGCCCTGAGGTACATAGCCAGGCGGAAGACTGAAGAGGTGTTATCAGCTCAAAATAATGAAAATCAATGAATCCTGCTGTTTGAAAATATTACCTAAATGGATTTCTCACTCATTCCTTAGTGTAAACAATGGAATACACATTTTTCTGTTACATGAATGAAAATTGTGTGTATGTGTACTCATTTCATTTCAGGAAAAACCACAGAATAAACTTGAAGCTACCCAGGCAGGAACAGAATCCACAGTCCTCCTAGGTGGGGTCGCACATCGGACCCACTGGCCCCAGCTGAGCACAGATGTCACAACTCACACCACTGACCCCGTTCCGGGCTGGGACTGCTTTCATTACTTCCCTTGGCAAATGGGTGTCATTACTGCCATTCATGCCACCTTTCCAAATGCATTCTTCACTGTTTCAGCTTACGTCACCACCCCCTGAGCCAGAGTCTGTACGTGNGCTGGGACTGCTTTCATTACTTCCCTTGGCAAATGGGTGTCATTACTGCCATTCATGCCACCTTTCCAAATGCATTCTTCACTGTTTCAGCTTACGTCACCACCCCCTGAGCCAGAGTCTGTACGTGGTCACCTAACTGTGGACGTATACTGTGTCCACTTGCAAGAATGTTGGGGAAGCAAGTATCCTCTCATATGGAGGAAGGTGGTCTCTGCCTTCTACCAGGGCATTTAAAGTCTGGGATTCCCCTAACATGGGAAGAGGGTACAGTTACTGGGGGTGGAGGTTGGGAATGAGAGATGGAAAAAGAATGACAAATTTCATTTTGGTTTTGGCTGTATTTGAACATTGCTATGGACCAGTGACCCTTTGTGCCTCCCATTTCTCCCCTTTTAAATGTGTCTGGGGCTTCCCTAGTGGTCCATGGGTTAAAAATCTGCCTGCCAATGCAGGGAACATGGTTGAATCCCTGTTCCGGGAAGATCCCACCTGCCGCGGAGCAACCAAGCCCACTGGCCACAACTACTGGAAACCACATGCTCTGGAGCCTGTGCTCTGCAACAGGAGAAGCCACCACAGTGAGAAGCCCCCGCTCTCCACTGCTAGAGAAAGCTTTGCACAGCAATGAAGACCCAGCACTACCAAAAATAAATAGATAATTTTTTTTAAGTGTATGAAGGTTATGCCTGTCCCACCATTGTTCATTAGATCTTGATACAAATGGCAAGATTGCATTATTGTATATGGCAGACTAATATTCCTCTTCCATTTTCATACCCATTCAGTCGTCAATGGGCACTTAGGCTGTCTCTATATCTTGACTATTGTGGTAAGCAATACTTCAGTGCACATGGGGATGGACATCCCTTTTCTCCCCACTGATCAAGCTGGCTTTAATTGTTGACACAAAAATTTGCATGTTTCATACTAACGCCCTGCACAGGTCTCTGATGAATGACCTTTTGACAACAGAGCCCCCTTCCACCATCGTGCAACACCATTTTTTAACATGGGTCCCCTGAAGAAGCAAGTAATTCAGATGCGGCTCTGAAGAGCAGATTACCTCANGATTTGGAATCAGTCTGTTGTTCCATGTCCAGTTCTAACTTGCTTTCTGGTCTGCATACAGACTTTGCTGGAGGCAAGTATGTGGTCTGGTATTCCGATCTCTTTGAGAATTTTCCACAGTTTCTTGTGGTCCACGCAGTCAAAGGCTTTAGCATTGTCAATGAACAAGAAGTAGATGTTTATCTGAAATTCTCTTGCTTTTTCTATGATCCAATGGATGTTGGCACTTTGACCTCTGGTTCCTCTGACTTTTCTAAATCCAGCCTGAACATCTGCATGGGAGATGAGTGCAACTGTCTGATGATTTGAACATTCTTTAGTACTGCCCTTCTTGGGAACTGGGCTGAGAGAATTGACCTCTTCCTGTCCTGTGGCCACGGCTGGGTCTCCCAAATTTGCTGACATATTAAGTGGAACACTTTGAGAGCATCACCTTTTCTGTTTATGAATAGCTCTACTGGCATTCCATTGCATCCCCTAGCTTTATTGACAGCAGTGCTTCCTAAGGCCTGCTTGACTTCACACTCCAGAATGTATGGCTCTGGGTGACTGACCATATCATCATGGAGATCCAGCTCTTCTTTGTACAGTTCTTCTGTGTATTCTTTTCATCTCGTTTTAATCTCTTCTGCTTCTACTAGGTCTCAACCGTTTCTCTCTTTTATTGTGGCCATCTTTGGGAAAAAATGTTCCCCTGATATTTCCAATTTTTCTGAAGAGATCTCTAGTCTTTCCCCTTCTGTTGTTCTCCTCTATTTTTAAGCATTGTTCATGGAAGAAGGCCTACTTGTCTCTCCTTGCTATTCTTTGGAACTCTGCATTTAGTTGGGTACATCTCTCCCTTTCTTCCTTGCTTTTCACTTCTTTCCTCAACTTTTGTAAAGGCTCCTCAGATAACCATTTGCCTTCTTGCTTTTCTTTTTCCTTGGGATGGTTTTGTTCACTGCTCCTGAACAGTATTATAGACCTCTCTCCACAGTTCTTCAGGCACACTGTTTACAAGATCTAATCCCTTAAATCTATTCATCACCTCCACTGCATACTTATAGGGGATTTGATTCAAGTTATATCTACTGACCTAGTGGTTTTCCCACTTTCTGTGGCTTAAGCCTGAATTTTGCTATAAGAAGCTGATTATCTGAGCCCTAATCAGCTCCAGGTCTTGTTTTTGCTGAATGTATACAGCTCCTCCATCTTCAACTGCAGAGAATATAATCAATTTTATTTCAGTATTGACCATTTGGTGATGTGCATGTGTAAAGTCGTCTCTTGTGTTGTTGAAAAGAAAGGTGTTTGCTATAACCAGTGAATTCTCTTGGTAGAATTCAGTTAGCCTTTGCCCTGGCTCATTTCGTACTCCAAGTTACTACAGGTGACNACAGACTTTGCTGGAGGCAAGTATGTGGTCTGGTATTCCGATCTCTTTGAGAATTTTCCACAGTTTCTTGTGGTCCACGCAGTCAAAGGCTTTAGCATTGTCAATGAACAAGAAGTAGATGTTTATCTGAAATTCTCTTGCTTTTTCTATGATCCAATGGATGTTGGCACTTTGACCTCTGGTTCCTCTGACTTTTCTAAATCCAGCCTGAACATCTGCATGGGAGATGAGTGCAACTGTCTGATGATTTGAACATTCTTTAGTACTGCCCTTCTTGGGAACTGGGCTGAGAGAATTGACCTCTTCCTGTCCTGTGGCCACGGCTGGGTCTCCCAAATTTGCTGACATATTAAGTGGAACACTTTGAGAGCATCACCTTTTCTGTTTATGAATAGCTCTACTGGCATTCCATTGCATCCCCTAGCTTTATTGACAGCAGTGCTTCCTAAGGCCTGCTTGACTTCACACTCCAGAATGTATGGCTCTGGGTGACTGACCATATCATCATGGAGATCCAGCTCTTCTTTGTACAGTTCTTCTGTGTATTCTTTTCATCTCGTTTTAATCTCTTCTGCTTCTACTAGGTCTCAACCGTTTCTCTCTTTTATTGTGGCCATCTTTGGGAAAAAATGTTCCCCTGATATTTCCAATTTTTCTGAAGAGATCTCTAGTCTTTCCCCTTCTGTTGTTCTCCTCTATTTTTAAGCATTGTTCATGGAAGAAGGCCTACTTGTCTCTCCTTGCTATTCTTTGGAACTCTGCATTTAGTTGGGTACATCTCTCCCTTTCTTCCTTGCTTTTCACTTCTTTCCTCAACTTTTGTAAAGGCTCCTCAGATAACCATTTGCCTTCTTGCTTTTCTTTTTCCTTGGGATGGTTTTGTTCACTGCTCCTGAACAGTATTATAGACCTCTCTCCACAGTTCTTCAGGCACACTGTTTACAAGATCTAATCCCTTAAATCTATTCATCACCTCCACTGCATACTTATAGGGGATTTGATTCAAGTTATATCTACTGACCTAGTGGTTTTCCCACTTTCTGTGGCTTAAGCCTGAATTTTGCTATAAGAAGCTGATTATCTGAGCCCTAATCAGCTCCAGGTCTTGTTTTTGCTGAATGTATACAGCTCCTCCATCTTCAACTGCAGAGAATATAATCAATTTTATTTCAGTATTGACCATTTGGTGATGTGCATGTGTAAAGTCGTCTCTTGTGTTGTTGAAAAGAAAGGTGTTTGCTATAACCAGTGAATTCTCTTGGTAGAATTCAGTTAGCCTTTGCCCTGGCTCATTTCGTACTCCAAGTTACTACAGGTGACCCTTGACTTCCTACTTTTGCATTTCAATGCCCAATGATGAATACTTTTTTTTTTTTTTTTTTTTTGGTGTTTGTTGTAGGATGTCTTCTAAGTCTTTACAGAGCTGATCAACATCATCAGCATCAACAGTAGGGACAGAGACTTGCATTACCATGATGCTGAATGGCTTGCCTTGAAAACACACTGAGATCATTCTGTCATTTTTGAGGTTGCTCTCAAGTAGTGTATTTCAGATTTTTGGTTGATAATGAGAACTACTCCATTACTTCTATGGTATTCTTGCCCACAGTAGTAGATATAATGGTCATTTGAATTAAATTTGCCCATTCCCATCCATTTAAGTTCATTGATGGAGTTCACATCTCCAGCTTGACCATGTCCAATTTACCTTGATTCACAGACCTGATATTCCAGGTTCTTATGCCATACTGTTCTTTGCAGCATCAGATTTTATTTTCATCCCCTGACACATCCACAACTGAGTATCACATCCATTTTGGCCCAGCCCCTTCATTCTTTCCAGGACTATTAGTAGATCTCCACTCTGCCCCACTAGTATATTGGATACCTTCCAACCTGGGGGACTCATCTTTCATTGTTATACCTTTTGGCTTTTAATACAGTTCATGAGCTTCTCATGGCAGTACACTGTGGTGGCTTGCCGTTCCCCTCTCCAGTGGATCACGTTTTGTCAGAACTCTCCACAGTGACCCATCCATCTTGGGGGGCCCTACACAGCACGGCTCATGGCTTCACTTCAAGCCCCTCTGCCACAACAAGTGCTGTGGCTCACGATAAATGAAGCACTGATGCCTGAGCCACCATGGCAATTGTACAGAAAGTTATGAAAAAACTCAGAATTAAGCATGGTGGTATAAAAACAAAACTGGAAAAAAAAAACAGGTAAATATTTCCAAAAGGAGAGTGTTTATCTGGCAATAGTGAATAAACACGTGAGCAGTGTTAACCTCGCTGTCCTGTGTAGGCAGAGCTGATCTAGGAGATAACACTACAGCAGCAGCGGGGATAATAGGATCCCAGAAAGCAGGGGAAGAGGTGAGAGCGAGGCAGGAACAGGGACCAAATTCTTGAATTAACCAACAATGTCAGCATAGAAGCAGGATATTCTAACTGTAAGGGGTTTATGGAAATGGTTAATAGATGGTGATGTTTCTAGAGGCAAGGTAGATGGACAGGCAGCAAGAATGTTGCTTAGTATTATATTAATAGACCAAAATGAATGAGTTGAAGGCTGAGGTCAGCTGCCTAGTAGAAAGTTACCATCCCTAATCTAGTTTCCAGACCTGAGCCAATTCTCACACCCAGAACTCACTTGCTGAAGAGAACCTAAGCACTCTGAGGACAGACCCTGGAATACGGAGCAGTTGTGTTCCACAGTAATTCCCTACATCATTCCATGTGGCTGCCAATGGCCATTGTTCTTATTTCACTCACTGATGAAAGGGGAAATCTAGATCCTTCTAGGTCTATGGATACATGTCAGATTTGACCCTGATGCCTGCCTGCAATCACAAATCCCCAGTGTAAGTGAGGCATATGAGGAACAGAAAATAATGAGCATCCTGTCTTAGGGCCAAATATATCTCATGGCTTCAGTGTATCTACATATTCTCTTGGTGGCAATTTTTCCACCTAGAGTCATGGCTATAGACATATCTAGATTTGGCAAGAATCGGCATGTTGATTTGTGTGTGTGTGTGTGTGTGTGTGTGTGTGTGCACGTGTGGAGTAAAAATGTTTTAGTAAGAAAGGTTTAGTGGAAGACCCTGAGAAAGCCTTCAAAACTCAGCCAAGACAGAGTATTAAAGGCAATATTGTGTCCTGGGGATAATGAAAGAAATTAATGTCATCCTCAAAGACTTACAGGATGCAAGCGTGGTGGTCACATCATATAGCAGTTAATTCTCCACTGTGGTTCTTGCAGAAACTGGCATGATAGTTCCCAGTGATAATGAGACATCTGTAACTCTCAGTCTGGCTATTTTCTTTTCATTTCCTATCTTTATCTTTCTACCTACAAAGTTCTCTCTTTTAATTCCAAGTAACCTAGAAGTTTGCCCTAGTATTTTTGGAACATAATTTTGATTTGGATACCTGCAGAGTGAGACCCAAAACCTTGGACTTGAACTCTCTATTTATTTTGGTCTCTTCATTCCTAGCCTTAGTTCTGTGAGAAGCCATGTGGTCAGATGATCTCAAAGTCATCCTGTGCTTGGCAGATCTAAGGTGCTCCCAGTGTTCCCTCCTCTGGTAGCAATACCTCTGTATAATACTCACTTTTGGAACATGAGCAGGAGTAGTGACTCTCTGGTAACATTTAGGAGATTAATAAACGTACATTTTGGGATCACGGGGAAAAAAGATATGAGGGACCCATAGTCAGCTGTCTCAGGACTGGCTGTCCAGGCCAGGCTACGGAAGCAGAGATTCCAGAAGGAGAATAAGTGACCTGCATCCCTTTCCTACCTGAGAAGTTCCTCCTCTAGGTCTCAGCCTCCACAGGCCCTGCCCTCAGACAGGAGAACAAGGAGGAAGAGACCATCAGCAGAGATTCTCATCCTATCTGGAATGTGAAGGAAACTGTCTGTAAAGAGGACCGGATGGAAAGTGAAGAGACAAACGCCCGCAAATGGACACCTGATGACCAAACCCTCCACTGTCAGACCCCACGGCTAGGAACATGAGGGTAACATCGCCAGGCTCCCTGTGCTGCCCCCCACCCCCAGCCCAGTTCTCCCTTCCTCCAGCTCACAGTAATGTCCCAGGAGCCAAGGGTGACACTGTAAATACATCTCTGCTCATCTCACAACAGACCATCATGAACACACACTCCTGGGAACCCTTTCTCCTGATATGTATGAATTCACTGTGTGCAGCACCCAAGTACCACTGATCTCACGGGAAGGAAGCTGGTGTGTGTCTCCCAGGACAGTGAGATGGGGAGCTCCAGGGCTGCGTGGGGGGCCCTGCAGGGCTGCGTGGGCTTCTCTGGTGGCTCAGATGGTAGAGAAACAATCCCTCAAGGCAGGAGACTCGGGTTCGATCCCTGGGTCCGGAAGATCCCCTGGAGAAGGACATGGCAACCCCCTCCAGTATTCTTGCCTGGAGAATCCCATGGACAAAGGAGAATGGAGGGCTACAGTCTGTGGGGTTGCAAAGAGTCAGAAACGACTGAGTGGCTGACACCTTAACCTCAGGGCGGCCCTGCAGCACGAGGCTGTCCAGGCATCCAGGGCCCCGTGACCTTTCCTCTCTGCTCTCCCTGGGATGTTGCCCGTGTTGGCATGGACCAAGGAACCTAAGACCACGTTCATGGTTTGGGAGCAATCAGGGAAAGCAGGGAAGGAGGAAAGGTTTCTTCCCTTGAAGATCAAAATTCAAAAATTTCATATGCTTCATTATATTGGCCAGAAATTAACCATGAAGAGAAGTAGTCTCAGAAAGATTGGAGAACGAGTATATTTTAAATCTGGATGACTTCGTCTAGAAAAATTCTATTATGGAAGATGGAGGATTTTCCCTATACTTAAAATCAGCACTGGAGAGTCATTATTATCAATATCTTAAACTGAATTAGATTTGTATTTTAAAAATAGAATAGTCTCAGAATATATTGCTAATTAATAACAAAGTTGTAGATAGAATGTATGGAAAATAGACACTCTCTCTAGAAGACTGTCTAAACTGTAACACTTACCTTGTCCAGGGAGGGGATGTGAAAAGATTTTGGATGGGATGGTAGAAATTTACTTTTCACTGTAATCCTTTATGTCATATGAACTTTTTAGACTCTATGCAGGTATGAATCAGTTGAAGAAAACCCCACTCCTATTTGCTCATCATTTGTTATATTGTTACAGGCTCTGTACTGGGTCTCAGTGAGTGACACACCAAGGGATTCACAGCCGGGGTGGAATGAGATGTAAATGCAACACAGTCTGTAATTAGTTGTTGGGAAACAGCTTCCAGGAGGAAGGGAACTGATGGAGAACCTCCTGTGTGCCAGGAGTGGCGCCCCCTGCTGGGGACATGAAAAAAACTGAGGTCTATGCTCTGGTCACCTAAACCTCTTACCCTGATGAGGGTCAGTGCCAGCCCATGACTTCCCTGGACCCCTGCTAATCTCTGTTGCCTTTGTGTGGGAAGTGAGCTGAGGGGTTGAGACAAGACCTTGCCCCACGTGGTCCAAAACTTACTGTGACCCCCGCCTCAGGGCTGGTGTGTGGGGGCTGGGTGGGCTCTGGAGGGTCGGTGGTGACAAAGCAGGGAGGGCTGAGGCAAGACCTTGCTGAGCAGCATCCAAAGACCAAGACGCCAGAACTGGCAGTTTGTCTGTAACCAGCCCGATGCCAGGACAGTCCTGTAGGCAGCAGGTGATGGGATCCAGCACAGGTAAGCAGGACCAGGACCAGGAGGTGAGACTCTGTGTAACCTCTCCAGGTAAGAGCCTCTTCAGAGACTCTCCTCACCTTTTTCTTCTTCTTTCAGGGGTGCTGGCGGGGGGAAGGGGGCAGTTTCTAACACTTTTATGTTTCACAGTTTTTAAATTTTGCGATTAGATGAGTTTGCTGCCAATTCACTATTTTGGACTTTATTGAGGCTTTCTGTATTGTATGCTGTGAAGTTTTGGACAGCTCCAAACATTCGAAAAGAAGCTACGTTCTCTCTGTCTTTGGAATAGAATTTGATATATGTCCATGAGGTTTTCCTTAGTAATTACATTACTTAGGTATTTTGTCTTCATGCTGATTTTTTCACTTTTTGATATGTCATAGACTAGAAAAAGTCACCCAAACTTTCCTTTTAGTAATGAGTTTTTGCCCATTTTTCTTGTATTTTGATAGAATACACTGTGGGCAAAAACTCATCGCTAAAAAGAAACTATATAGACCTAATATATATATATTAGGTCTTTCCAGGGGCACTGGTGGTAAAGAACCCACCTGGCAATGAGGACATAGAGATGCAGGGTTGATCCCTGGATCAGGAAGAGTCCCTGGGGAGGGCATGTGACTCTACTCCAGCATTCTTGCTTGGAGAATCCCATGGACAGAAAAGCCCGGCAGGCTATTGTTGATAGGGTGGCAAAGAGTAACATGACTGAAGTGACTTTGCATGCATGCATATTGCTTTTTATATTTTGATATTTTTTCCCTGTATGATCCTTAGGGTGAGTTACATCTTGATGATTATAATCTTTAGTACCATAAAATAGCCTCTCTTTCATTAATAATTTTTTTTTTGCCTTGAATCTAACACTTTTTGATAATAAGATCAAAACCACAGACTTTTTGCATTTTGGGTTTAGTTTATATATCTGCCTCGCTATACCTTCAATTTTAAATTTAATGCTTTTAAAAATGTATATTTAAAACTTAATTTTAATTTGTCTAGTTCATATCTTCAGGTAATTTCTTTAGAATTTGAAGTATCAGTAGAATGTTTCAAAGAGTTTCAAAGAAGGAAAATGCCTTTATTTCTTTTTGAATACTGTCTATAAATGACATTTTGGTGGGTAGAGAATCCTTGGATCATGACTGTTTCTTCACAACTCTATATTCCACTCTCTGCCTCTGACCTTGAAACCGAGCACTTGGAAAACCCTCTTTTCCTCTCTGTGTCTTTGGGCTACTGTCAGTGCTTATGTGTACATGCAGGCGGTGATGGTGGGAAATCACACCTTTCTCTCAGGAGTTCTCACTGTGACGTCATTACTCTAGATATCCTGGAAGAAGTTCTGGGTTGAAAAGCTGATCAGTCCTGCAATCAAAAATCGGGCAGAAGAAAGTTCAGATATACTTCTTTCTTCAGAGAAAGGACTCAGAGAATTCAATCATAAAGGAGGGGGTTCTGAGCCTAGAAACCCTCGTTCTTTCTCTGTAATGTGTCCTCAGGTTGTGAGCGTGGCTGTGACTTCTCAGAGTTCCTTGCTCTTTGTGTGTGTCATTCACACCAGGCAGGAACGCTGGGGAGGGAATCTAAGTCCAAACCACATGATAGTCTAAGAACAGAACCTAGACTAAAATACAGTCACAGCCAGAGGTCTCCAGATGGTAAAAAGATATTCCATATCTAACAGTGAGGTAAAAAGAACACTGGGAGAGTGTCTCAAAACACTGAGAGTACGAGTGAGGCATTTCCTCAAATATTAAAAATATAATTACTACATGGTAGCATTCCCACTTTCCAAAGAATTAATAGCAGAATCTCAAAGAGATCTTCACACTCTCACATTCATAGCAGCATTATTCACCACAGATGGGATGTAGGAACAGCCCACACGCCCATCGATGGGTGAATGGAGAAACAGAACGGGGCACATGCAGATACTGGAATACTACCCAACCTGAAAAAGGAAGGAAATTGTGCCATGTCCTCTATCATGGATGGACCTCGAGGACATTAGGGTAAGTGAAAGGAGCCAGTCACAAAGAGACAAGTAATACACGGTTCCAGGCATATGAGGTCTCTAAAGTAGTCAGATCCATAGGGACAGAAAGTGGTTAGTGGTGGCCAGGGTTTGAGAGGAGAGGGGAATGAGGAGCTGCTGTTTAATGGGTACAGAGTTTCAACTTTTCAACATGGAAAAGTTCTGGAAATCAATTGCATAGTTATTTAAATATACTTAGCATTAATGATTAATGATTAGCTGACTCACTGGAAAAGACCCTGATGCTGGGGAAGACTGAAGGCAGGAGGAGAAGGGGATGACAGAGGATGAGATGGCTGGATGGCATCACCGATACAATGGCCATGAGTTTGAGCAAGCTCCTGGAGTTGGTGATGGGGAGGGAAGCCTGGCGTGGTGCAGTCCATTGGGTTGCAAGGAGTCAGACATGACTGAGTGACTGAACTGAACACTAATGAACTAGACATTTAAAAATAGTAAAGATGGTAAATATCATGTGCTTTTACCACAATAAAATTTTTTTAGCAATTTAAAGAATACTGGGAGAATGAATCTCAAAGACGTACCTGTGAGAGTGGAGAGAAACACTGTGGTTTAGGACTAGAAGTTTCAGACTTAGTTTAACAACAGTTGGAGGTATGGCCAAAGGTACTCTTAACGAAGCACCAGGTGGGTTCAGCACTTGTTGGTATATATGCTTACAAGAACCAATTTAGACTGCACAGCTCTGAGTATCTCCTGAATTGCTTTCTGTATTTCACTTGAACTTTCATGGTGCCCTGTCATTGTCTAAAGTTATATGAGCCAATGTAAGAGAACCTGACCTAGAAGCTGTGGTGTTAAAATTGCTTCTTGTTGGGAATCCCCTGGTGAGCCAGTGGATAGTACTCCATGCTTTCACTGCTGGCGGCCTGGGTTCAGTCCCTGGTCTTCCCACAAGCCAAGTGGTGTGGCTAAAGAAAAAAAAAAANAATAAATTTTATGTCAGCTGTGTTTTGAGATGGTACAGATACATACTTAGCTTAGTATTAAATTCGCAGTCTTACCTATAAGCAGCAGAAAACAAATTTGGCTAATTTTAGAACACAGGAAATTTGTCAAACATCACTGGGGCATGTGGATTGCAAAGAGAGAGGGATACTTGTGCCTGCCTGCTTGCAAATTCTGGAGGCACATGACCCCCAGAGAGCTGGGAGCTGCAGTGAGAAGGGGAGGAGGTGGAAGAGTCAGCAAGACTTGAGAGGCTCATAGGGATTGACGGCATATAAATAAAATACATGCATAAGTCCAAGCCAATGGAGAGTGAATATGATCTGGTAGGGAGCAGAGGATGAAGAAGTGATTATCATCAATGGGAGTGGAGCCAGAGGTGTGTTTGGCAGTAGCTATCCTGGTGGATTCACAGACCCAACTGATGAGTATAGTTCTCCTGGATAGAGAAATGAGAATGAAGAGTTGAGGAGGGAATGGGCTCAGGAAATTAGTGGATGGAATAGGCCCCAGTTCTTCACAGAACTAACTCCTATATCAAAACCTGGCATAAGTGTACCAGATTGCCAGAGTATAGGATGCCTGCCTGGGCCCCAGCAACAACAAAAAAGGTTAGGGAAGGATGTTTTCAGCTTCTGTAATAAGACATGGTTTCATCAAGACTCATGTCATTCAGCATTCTCAAGGCATGAGAGCAGAGGTTAGGTGCCAAAGAACTTCCCATACTTAAACTCCTGGGCTCAAGATGTGGGGAAATTTGCTCTGATAGCTCAGTTGTTTAAGAATGTTTTGTTGAGGGACTTCCTTGGTGGTACAGTGGGTAAGAATCTCCCTGCCAATGCAGGGGACAGGGGTTATGATCCCTGATCCAGAAAGATTCCACAATGCACAGAGCCGCTGACCCCACGTGCAGCAGCTTACTGAAGCGCCTGGGCCCAGAGCCTGTGCTCCGCAACAGGAGANAATATGATCTGGTAGGGAGCAGAGGATGAAGAAGTGATTATCATCAATGGGAGTGGAGCCAGAGGTGTGTTTGGCAGTAGCTATCCTGGTGGATTCACAGACCCAACTGATGAGTATAGTTCTCCTGGATAGAGAAATGAGAATGAAGAGTTGAGGAGGGAATGGGCTCAGGAAATTAGTGGATGGAATAGGCCCCAGTTCTTCACAGAACTAACTCCTATATCAAAACCTGGCATAAGTGTACCAGATTGCCAGAGTATAGGATGCCTGCCTGGGCCCCAGCAACAACAAAAAAGGTTAGGGAAGGATGTTTTCAGCCTCTGTAATAAGACATGGTTTCATCAAGACTCATGTCATTCAGCATTCTCAAGGCATGAGAGCAGAGGTTAGGTGCCAAAGAACTTCCCATACTTAAACTCCTGGGCTCAAGATGTGGGGAAATTTGCTCTGATAGCTCAGTTGTTTAAGAATGTTTTGTTGAGGGACTTCCTTGGTGGTACAGTGGGTAAGAATCTCCCTGCCAATGCAGGGGACAGGGGTTATGATCCCTGATCCAGAAAGATTCCACAATGCACAGAGCCGCTGACCCCACGTGCAGCAGCTTACTGAAGCGCCTGGGCCCAGAGCCTGTGCTCCGCAACAGGAGAAGCCCTGGCAGTGAGAGGCCAGGGCGCTGCCTCTAGAGTAGCCCTCTCGCTCTCTGAAAGCAGAGAAAGCCCACGTGCAGCGGTGAAGACCCAGCGGAAGGGGAAAAATTAATTAATTTTTTAAAACAACCTTTCTCACTGAGGAAAGATTGCTTTCCCGGGCCAGGAGCAAGCAACCCATCCCGAGCCCTCCCTCCCCTGCTGGCCTTTGGACCCCAAGAGGCAATATTCCTCTGCCTCTGTGACCTCGGGGATTCCCTGATGGCTCAGTCAGTAAAGAATCCACCTGCAGTGTANCCCTGGCAGTGAGAGGCCAGGGCGCTGCCTCTAGAGTAGCCCTCTCGCTCTCTGAAAGCAGAGAAAGCCCACGTGCAGCGATGAAGACCCAGCGGAAAGGGAAAAATTAATTAATTTTTTAAAACAACCTTTCTCACTGAGGAAAGATTGCTTTCCCCTGCCAGGAGCAAGCAACCCATCCCGAACCCTCCCTCCCCTGCTGGCCTTTGGACCCCAAGAGGCAATATTCCTCTGCCTCTGTGACCTCGGGGATACCCTGGTGGCTCAGTCAGTAAAGAATCCACCTGCAGTGTAGGAGCACCCCCCACCCCAGTGCAAGAGACCACCTGCAGCGCAGCAGCCCCAGGTGTGATCCCTGGAAATGGCAAGCCACCCCAGGATTCCTGCCTGGGAAATCCTAAGGACAGAGGAGCCTGGCAGGCTACAGACGCCAGAGTTGCAAGAGTCAGACATGACTCAGCAACTAAACCACCACCACCACCAATATCCCAGGGCCAGGAACCAGACACCTAAAGACCACCTCTAACCCTAAGCCTGCTGAAATTATTCANAGAGACAGCCACCTGCAGCGCAGCAGCCCCAGGTGTGATCCCTGGAAACGGCAAGCCACCCCAGGATTCTTGCCTGGGAAATCCTAAGGACAGAGGAGCCTGGCAGGCTACAGACGCCAGGGTTGCAAGAGTCAGACGTGACTCAGCAACTAAACCACCACCACCACCAATGATCCCAGGGCCAGGAACCAGACACCTAAAGACCACCTCTAACCCAAAGCCTGCCGAAGTTATTCATACCAGCCAATCCTAATCTGTTTACCCTGCCCTCCCTTGACTTTCCTAAGGAGACCCACTAAAGGTCCTAGCCTTTATCTTCCTTTCATCTTTGCCAAGCTGACAGATTTTAATTTTTCTTTCTACTTTTCCTTTCATAGTCTCATTTTTCCCATTTATTAATAATAAATTTTTGGTATTTGCATTTCTTCTTTTCCAAATTGTTTGCTTCTAATTTTATTTTTCACTTGCAATGTAAGAAGTTTAAAATATTGAATTTAAGGAAGAAGAAAAATCAGTCTCCTGACCCCAGGGAACAGGTGTGACACTCACAGCTAGACCTCGGTGTTATTTGAAGCTAGCCTGGTGCTCACAGCTAGGCCATGTAATTCTCTTTGGAATAAACTATTTTAAAAAATACCAATATCAAACAAGGATACAGTGAAACCAAAATAAAGTGACACAAAATAAGACAAGACCATACATCATTTTGCTTAAGTGCAGAGAACACAGGGTACAGTGCAGCTCAGAAAGTACTGAACATCCCGTCCTGGGTGACAGGAGTGACGGCTGCTCTTTACCAATTTCTGCTTTTCCCTTGCTCCAGTCTGCCCTCCTTATAGAGAAGACTGATTAGGATNTGCAGAGAACATAGGGTACAGTGCAACTCAGAAAGTACTGAACATCCCGTCCTGGGTGACAGGAGTGACGGCTGCTCTTTACCAATTTCTGCTTTTCCCTTGCTCCAGTCTGCCCTCTTTATAGAGAAGACTGATTAGGATACCCAGTCATGTAACTGACCATGCTTCCAGGCAATACTCAATTTAAGTAAACCTTTCTTTTATCCAACCAAAGCCCAAATTCCATAATAACACATTCTTTCTTATACTTTCATTCTAAAATGCCCTATGATTTCCCACGGTGCGTGCTGTCTTGTGCTGTATAAGTAGTAAACACGGTGTGTTCAACTAGGTGTGTACCTGGCAGTCTCTGGCTGAAACATGTCGACACATGCTAACCTTTTGTCTGTCAGATTTTTTATGTGTCTTTGAATTTGATTATGGACATGTGTGTGCATGGTTTTAAGTTTGTAATTGCCATAGAAATTTATTTTTTCATGGTGGTTTTAAAAAAATCTTTGTGTCAGGCTTAGAAAATTCTTCATTCTACAACTGTGAAAATTCTGTGTATATTTTCATTTAAAGTGAGATGATGAGGAGGATGGTGTCCAAGGGTGAAAGGAGACAAAAAGCTGAAACTCTGGGCAGGTACCACTTTACACACACTATGGGGAGGAATGACAGGTAAAGAATTCTAAGGTGGTGGAATGCTAGAGTTTACATCTTCTGCTTTATATTTCATAACTACGTAGGACCTATAGGTATTTTATAATGCGATATCCAATAAGTACTTTCTTGTGGCTAAGTGAAGACATAAGTGCTTGCTTATGTTTACCAGGTTAGCAAAAATGACATCAAGAGTCTCAATGTAATATAGACCAAAATTGGTTCAATGATGGGTATTTTTGAAAACCGATGAACTTGAAGTTATAGATTATATTTTGGTTAATGTCTGTGCACTCTAGATGTTAAAGAAAATGAAAGCATTAGTCGCTCTATCATATCTGACTCTTGGCAACCCTCTGGGCTGTAGCCTGCCAGGCTCCTCTGTCCTTGGAATTCTCCAGTCAAGATTACTGGAGTGAGTAGCCATTCCTTTCTCCAGGGGATCTTCCCAACCTAGAAATGGAACCCAAGTCTCCTGCATTGCAGGCAGATTAAATTTCTGGACTCCTGGACTTCAAGGTGATGTCTAAGACCCACAAAAATAAATGTATAATTTCAGTGTACTTCAGTCTATGAGTCATACAGTGTCTCGGGAGAATGAAAACTAAAACACTTAGATATGCTCTGTCAGCTGTGGTAGCAACTAGGCACATCTTTGTGTGTGTGGGGGGTCACTCTTTGTGACCCCATGTACTGTAGCCCACCAGGCTCCTCTGTCTTTGGAATTTTCCAGGCAAAGTTACTGAAGTGAGCAGCTATTCCCTTCTCCAGGGGATCTTCCCAACCCAGGGGTGAACCATGGTCTCCTGTGCTGCAGGAGGATTATTTACCATCTGAGCCACCAGGGAAGCCCACTAGCCACATGTGACTATTTAAATTTAAATGAAATTAAGTAAAAATTCAACTGCTCAATGACATTAGCCACATTTAAAGTGCTCAGCAGCTCAGTAGCTCAGTAGCTAGCACCTACCACATGGAAAGTGCAGACCTCGAACTCGGAGTAGCACTATTATGTCTGCTATTATTGGCCTTCAAATAAGGTGCATTAGACCCTTTTAAAACCAAAGGGCCAATATTATTTCTCACACAGATCACATTTCTGTCTGGGATTGTTATGCCCAAGTTGCAAAATCTCCCAGTGGGCACCAGGGAGCCGATATCCGATGCAAAAGCAAGAGAGTTTTTATTACCAAGCTCAAGCTGGGGTTCCCACTAGCGGCTATAGGGAGGAGCCCTGAGCTCTGGGTTACATCACTTATATAGGGTATTCTCCTGCCAGAAATTTGAAAAACGGGCGTTTCCAGGTTGAGAGATGTCTAATTGGTTACCTTCTGTTGAAGGGTTAGGTGTTGGGTTATGATTGGTTCCCATTTCCCCGGGCTGGCCACAGGTTCTGATTGGTCCATGGGTAGTGGGGTGGGGTTAAGGGATTTCTAAAGGCTCTTGGATTTCCAAAGGCGCTTTTCCTGGAACCTCACAAAATGGAGTAGCTTAGATTCTTCAGGATATGGATCAATATTAAGCTGGCATCAACAAATTCATTATTTAACTTATATGCTGAGTACATCATGAGATACACTGGGCTGGAAGAAGCACAGCTGGAATCAAGATTGTGAGGACAAATATCAATAATCTCAGATATGCAGATGACACCATGCTTATGGCAGAAAGCAAAGAAGAACTAAAGAGCCTCTTGATGAAAGTGGAAAAAAAAGCTCAACATTCAGAAAACTAAGGTCATGGCATCTGGCCCCATCACTTCATGGGAAATAGATGGGCAAACAGTGGAAACAGTGTCAGACTTTATTGTTTGGGCTCCAAAATCACTGCAGATGGTGATTGCAGCCATGAAATTAAAAGATGCTTGCTCCGTGGAAGAAAAATGTATGACCAAACTAGACAGCATATTAAAAAGGAGAGACATTACTTTGCCAAGAAAGGTCCATCTAGTCAAGACTGTTTTTCCAGTAGTCATGTATGGATGTAAGAGTTGGACTATAAAGAAAGCTGAGCCCCAAAGAATTGATGCTTTTGAACTATGGTGTTGGAGAAGACTCTTGAGAGTCCCTTGGCCTGCAAGGAGATCCAACCAGTCCATCCTAAAGGAAATCAGTCCTGAATATTCATTAGGACTGAATCTGAAGCTGAAACTCCAATACTTTGGTCACCTGATGCAAAGAACTGACTTATTTGAAAAGACCCTGATGCTGGGAAAGATTGAAGGTGGGAAGAGAAGGGGATGACAGAGGATGAGGTGATTGGATGGCATCACCGACTCAATGGACATGAGTTTGTGTAAACTCCGGGAGTTGGTGATGGACAGGGAGGCCTGATGTACTGCTGCAGTCCATGGGGTCGCAGAGTCGGACACGACTGAGGGATTAAACTGAATGGTAATGAACAAATTCAGAATGGGTCATGAATGAATTTCTCACTCTTGTCTTCAGGTACAAACAGTTCGCATTCCAAACGGGAAACAAACACCTGTCATCCAACTCCCTGTCTATATGGAGAAACTCTGGCATCAAATTTCTAGGGGTAAGTTCTCTTTTAGAAGAGCCAAGAGGCAGAGTCGTAATAAGTAAAGGTTTGGGAGGCAGGGAGTCCAGTTCCAGAAGAGGTATTCTCAGAAGTGAAGAGGAGGTCTGACTCTTAAGACCCCATGGACTGTAGCCTTCCAGGTTCCTGTGTCCATAGGATTCTCCAGGCAAGAATACTGAAGTGGGTTGCCATTTCCTTCTCCAGGGGAATCTCCCTGACCCAGGAATCAAACCTGGGTCTCCTGCAAGGCAGGCAGATTCTTTACTGACTGAGCTACAAGGGAAGCCACCAGCTTGTAGTCTCCCTGCTTTACTCAGAACAGAAATTCTCAAAGTCTGGTCTATGGAACCCTTGAAGTCTCTGAGATCCAGTTATGGGTCAAAACTACTTTCATAACATTACCAAAAATTTATTCACTTTTTTTTTAGTTTATTTACTTTTATTTTGGCTGTACAGGATCTTCATTGAGGCACTGGGGCTTTCCCTAGTTGCAGAGCCTGGGCTCTAGAATGTATGGGCTCATTAGTTGCCCTATGGCACGTGGGATCCTAGTTCCCCAACAGAGACTGAACTCACATCCTCCATCACTGGAAGGTAGATTAGTAACCACCGCTCTACCAGGGAAGCCCGTACCTTTTTCACTGTGCTGACATTTGCTCTGAGATAAAACTTAGCAGAAATAAGGGTTATTTCATCAAACAGCAATAGCAGTTATTGTATTCTTCACCACCATTCAGTTGCAGAATAGAAAAGCAAGTTTCACTGGAAAATACCCAGGTTGTAGTATTAAAAAGTATTAAGTTGCTACAGTCACCAGTCTTAAGTCCACATTTTAGAATATTTGATAGGATGAAATGGGAAGTACACATAAAGTCCTTCTGCTATATTCTAAAGTACCACGTCCCAAGGAAAATCATTATTCTGAGTTGATTAGCATCTTTTTTATGGAATGCCATTTTTACTTTGAGAATGAAGAACAGGAAAACTATGATTGTTTACATTTAGTTATTTTGGCATAATGAATGGGAGCGTCTCCCTTCTAGAATATCAACTGACACTATTTTTTGCCCATGAGAAAATGCAAGCTCTTATGAGAAAATTAATCTTGACAGCTTCCCAGTACCGGCAAACTTTTCTAGTGTCAACTGTGCTGATATTAACAAATGTGATTGTTTGATAATCTTAAATGTTAACACTTTAAAATCTATACAACTTGGTGAAACAATGCACCACTTAAAAAAATCACGCATTAGTACAATATTCACTCAATGTTCAGGACAGACCTTACATTCCTATGCAACAGATTTGGAAATACTCAGTGACAGTTACAGGTTATCACTGAAAATAAGACGCTACCTTTAAGCCGCTACCACTTGTTTAGTGTTGTATCAAAGTGGGAACCACAATTATCTGAAAACGTTATTCAAGATACTTCGGTTACCTATTTGTGTGAGGCTGGATTTTTTAATATACTCAATCAAAAAGATTAAATACAGAAGCAGATATGCAAAGTCTTCCGTCTTTTAATGAGATATACAAGAAAAGAATGTAAACGTTTGAAAGAATGTAAAATCTAGAAAAGATCACTTCTCACTCTACTGTTTTAAAAATAGTGATTTTTTTTTCATAAAAATGTCTTTTCATGTAATGGGTTATTAATATAATAGTTGAATCAATAGATTTCTGTTTATATTTCTAACATGGTAAATGTTCACAGATGTAACCCACATAAATGGTATTGTCTTTGAGGTCCCGGGTCCTAAGCCCATAGACAGATTCTGAAACTGCAAGTTTTGTCAACTGCTGACTTACCCAGACCCTGGGCCAGGACTCAGGGAGACAGAGATAACAGAGTCCTCCAGGCAGGAGCAGCACGGTCAGGGCTAAGTCCCAGGTCCACGAGCAAGGCGATCAGGATCTTAGGCCAGAATGTGATGTCTGGGGCATGGGAAGGCAAATGTCGAGTAGGGGGATGGATTCCCCAACTCTCTGGAGTTTCACTTTCTCTTCTCTCAAACTGTCGGGTCTTTCCGCCTGGATACTCATGACGAATTCCCAGTTCTCACTCCCATTGCGTATCCGGTTTCTAGAAGCCAATCAGAGCCCGTTCTTGGTTTTAGGGTCTCTGCCAGCCTGCCTGCAATGATTTTCGCCTCGGACTCCGATGGTGGGGGCTTTAGGAGCTCAAGCATACCTCTATTCTAAGAGTCCCTGCCTCTGACCAAAATCTCGGGGAGGGGTGCTCTGCAGTGGAGAGGAGCAGGGGAATGCCCGCGGAGGCGGAGGACCCCCAAGAAAGGGGGATTTCCTCCACCCCACCCTCACCCGCCGACAGACCCCACACATATCTCGGCTCAAAAGAGCCTGCAGTGCTTTTTTCGATTTTGTGTGTGTGTGTGTGTGTGTGTGTGTGTGTGTGTGTTGCGGGGGAGGGTTTGTTCCAGAATCGGCTGATTCTGCGCAGGGGAGGCCTGGCTCAGCTGCGCCCTGTGGGAGCCTGGGCAGCCTCCCTCTCTGGGACCCCTGACCCCAAAGCCTGAGGTCACCCTCGGAGCCAGAGTTAGATTTGAAAGTGGAGGCATCAGGCCTCAGGGACTCAAACAACGGCTCTCTGTCTGTTAGGTCCACGAAGGGGATGAAGAGGCAGGAGGCTGGGGTCCTGGGCTCTTAGGACTCAGGGCAAAGGAGTACTCTTCCAGGCTTCAAAGGGTGGGAGGCATGTGATGCCTGGAGATGAGGGGTACCCTCCTTGGTGTCCTTGAGTGTAGGTCTAGGGAGGCGGAAGGGTCATTTTCCTGCCTCTGGAAAATGTTAGGGGGACCCCTGGCCCCCACTCATGCCTGATCTCCTTGTTACCCTTGTGGCCTCCAGGCTCCCCTCCAGGCCCTATCCTTTGGTCTCCAGGAACCATCTTCATGGCCACCAGCTGGGCAGGTCTTTTTCCCAAGCTGTTGGGCCAGTCTTTCTGACACAGTGGTCCCCGCTGTTTTAGCAAGTAAGTGGACAATGTCCCAGTAGCCCCTGTGAGTTGAGGATGGGCTCTCCCATCCTTGAGTCTCACTGCCCCACACCCTACCACAGCATCATGTATGGGGGTGTGGAGTGGGGACTGAGGTGGGGGTATTTCTTTGGAAGAAGGAATTCTTTTAATTCCCCACGCCTTCTCCTTTTCTCTTTTCCCTTCTTCCACCTGTACTTGAGTCACACCATAGCTGTATGGATGTGAGAATTGGAGTATAAAGAAAGCTAAGAGCTGAAGAACTGATGTTTTTGAACTGTGGTGTTGGAGAAGAATCTGGAAAGTCCTTTGGACTGCAAGAAGATCCAACCAGTCAATCCTACAGGAAAGCAGTCCTGAATATTCATTGGAAGGACTGATGCTAAAGCTGAAACTTCAATACTTTGGCCACCTGATGCAAACAGCTGACAATTGAAAAGACCCTGATGCTGGGGGAGATTGCAGGCAGGAGGAGAAGGGGATGACAGAGGATGAGATGGTTGTATGGACGTGAGTTTGAGTAAACTCCGGGAGTTGGTGATGGACAGGGAGGCCTGGCTTGCTACACTCCATGGGGTTGCCAAGAGTCAGACATGACTGAATGACTGAATTGAACTGAACTGATACATGTAATTTCAGAAAAACACCGAAAACATAAGTACAGTTTATCACCAAAATACAGAGCTGACACCGGTGTGTTTATCATCCAGGTGGAAAATAGAGCCTCTACCAGTACACAGGCCAGAAGCCCCTGTGTCTCTCCCCACACAGACCCCACCTCCCTGCGCTCATCTGCACTCAGTGACCCTCCCCACCCTCTCCTCTAGGGTTCCTCCCCCACCATACCCGTGGCCTCCATCCCATAATGTCAGTGTTTCCTGCCTCTCTGCACT
The DNA here is from genome assembly GCA_006410735.1 of Raphicerus campestris. NCBI lineage: Eukaryota > Metazoa > Chordata > Mammalia > Artiodactyla > Bovidae > Raphicerus > Raphicerus campestris. Next base: position 390,613 of record SJYW01025963.1, read on the forward strand.
TCTCCAGGAGCCTCCCCACCTTTACAGGCACTTTGGGATCCCCTCTCTCTCCTCTTCTTTCCCTCTTTTACCGAATTCTAGGAATGGAGTTCCCAGAATTGATTCCCCAGAGGGAGAGTCTATAAGTGTGGCAGTAGCCAGAAGAAGTGACAGTATTTGGGCTTCAAGTTCCCATCCCTTGATAATGAGGACAACTTGTATGTTGGTGGGCTCCACCCTGGACCTGGTATTACAGCCTGGATATCTGATCCTCCCTGAGGTCAAAGTCCTTGGTTATTTAATGGGGAAAGAAATGTCCACGTCAGCGTGTATTTTGGGTGACAATTCAGGCTTTGAACTTGACGCTGGATGGACACCAGCTTGTGTGCACAGCACTGACCCACTGCTGGGAGCCTAAGGACAGCCTAGGCAGGTCTCTGGTAAGGAGTTCACAGGGGAACTCAGGTGTCCAGTCATCAGCCCTGTGGCCTCACGGGGGCATGACCACTCTTTCCTCTCCAGTTCTGCACAGGGAAGGCAGAGGATGCTTGTGGTCTGAGTCAGACAGAGATGGCTACCCTGGCCCAGGGAGGGGGTGAAGGTGCTTTCTGAGCAGCTCTGGGGTCAGGCTCAAGGAACAGCAGGGATTGGAAGAGAGGAGAGCTCTGGAACCCTGCTCTGTATCTCTGGTTTCCACCTTTACTCTCCAATCTCCTGTCTGAAGCTCCTTGACGAAAACATCCTGGAAAGTTGATAATTGCTTCTTCCACTTCCTGTTCATTTCTAGTTGATATTAAAATGTTTTCGTTTTAGGATAGTTTGAGATTTACCAAAAAGTAGCAAAGTTAGTAGAGAGTTACTTACTATATAGCCCACACCCTGTGAGGGCATTTTATACTACCATCATACATTCCTCACAGCTGATGACCAATATTGACACAGTGTTACTAAACTCCAGAATTTATTTGGACTTCATTAGTTTTCCTTTAACCTGATCGAGGATCCCATGAGAGACACATATTAAGTCTGGGAATCATGTCTCCTTCAGGCTCCTCTGGCTGTGACAGTCACACAGACTTCTCTTGTTTTTGATGACTTTGATGTTTTGGGGATTACTGCTTGAAGACACAGTAGAACATCTTTCGATTTGACTGGGCAAAGGGTTTTTGGGAAGAGGACCACAGAGATGAGTGACAGTCTCCAGTCACCAAGGGTATGCACTGTCCACTTGAATATCACTAATAAGTTAATTCATCACTTGGCTAAGGTACATTTCCCAGGTTTCTTTGTGAACTTCTATTTTTACTTTCCCACTTTTCACCCTGTGATCTTTAGAAGAAAGTCACTATGTGCAGCCCACACTTAAGGGGCGCTCTGATATGCACATTGGTGTGCAGAGGTTTGTGCAAATGTAAGTTTTCAAATGAGTTGGAGAAATACTAGATTGATCAGTGGACGGGATGGAGAGTTTCTGTGTAGCTTCGTTAGAAACTGCTGACTCTCATTTCTGGTGGCTGCGCTGCTTCCTATTCCTGCCCCAGTGAGTGAGGGTTTCTGGTGCTCCGCATCCTTCTGTAGCTCCAGCCTTGGCATCACCAGTTCTTGGACTACAGATGTGCCATCAGGTGTGATGCACATTGCTGTCTTTTTAATTCACCTTTCCTAACAACATAAAATGTTTAGCATCTTTTCATATACATTTCCATTGTTACATCTTCTTAAAAAGTGTCTCTTCAGCCTTTATTTTTAAATTGTTATTTTCATTTTGTTGAGTTGAAGCGTTCTATATATATGCTTTTGAACTGTGGTGTTGGAGAAGACTCTTGAGAGTCCCTTGGACTGCAAGGAGATCCAACCAGTCCATTCTAAAAGAGATCAGCCCTAGGTGTTCTTTGGAAGAAATGATGCTAAAGATGAAACTCCAGTACTTTGGCCACCTCATGTGAAGAGCTGACTCATTGGAAAAGACTCTGATGCTGGGAGGGATTCGGGGCAGGAAGAAAAGGGGACGACAGAGGATGAGATGGCTGGATGGCATCACTGACTCAATGGGCATGAGTTTGAGTGAACTCCGGGAGATGGTGATGGGCAGGGAGGCCTGGCGTGCTACGATTCATAGGGTGGCAAAGAGTCGGACACTACTGAGCAACCGAACTGAACTGAACTGATATATATTCTGAAACAAAATCCTTTATCACATTTCCCTGATGGGCTTCCCTTGTGGCTCAGAAGGTAAAGAATCTGTCTACAATGCAGGGGACCCAAGTTTCATCCCTGGGTTGGAAAGATGCCCTGGAGAAGGAAATGGCACCCCACTCCAGTACTCTTGCCTGGAAAATCCCATGGACGGAAGAGCCTGGTAGGCCACAGTCCACAGGATCGCAGAGTCGGACATGACTGAGTGACTTCACTTTCTTTCTTTCACTTTATCAGATATATGAATTTATAATAATTTCTCCCAGGCTGTGGCCTGAGCTCTTCTATTGATATAACAGTATTCATTAATGAACAGTGTACTTTTCTAGAAAGAAAAATGAGAAATTTCTAACTGCACTTGTTTCTGAGTAGAGGATTTGAGTGAATGGGGAATGAGGGGAAGAACATGAATTCTTTATTTTTGTATATGCTTGAGTATCTTTTAATTCTCTTGTGTGCTGGTAAATAATGCTTTCAAAAATTACATGAAAATCCCTTACATTTGTAAACACTTGACAGGTCACCCTCAGCTCATACACTAGGATGTACATTCTGGTCCTCTAGCTGGGTTGGAGCTCACCACGTGTCTGTGTTGTTCTCCTGTTGGACATAAGTCATCCCACAGAAGATCAGCATCAGACAAGGACATCTGAGTGCATGACACAGAGAGACAAAACAAGACCAGGACAGCATTCTGTCCAAGCACAGAGCAACCAGGCAACACGGTGCGCCTCACCGTGGACCAGACCTCTCCCTGTGCTGACCCAGAGACCACTGCCTCCTCTCAGTCACAGCTGCCTCCTCGCTCTAGTCTGCCCTCCCTATAGCAGAGGCTCACTGAGGGGCCCACGCATAGAATTGCCCCCACTTCCTGACCACACCCAGTCTAGACTGAGCCAGTCTCGCATAGACGCTTCTCAAAATCAAAGGCCACATCCTCTATATCAGTGGTCCTCAGTGTTTTGGCACCAGGAACTGATTTCATGGAAGACAATTTTTCCATGGACCAGGGGTGGGAGGAATGCTTTCAGAATGATTCAAGCNCCATCACTTCATGGGAAATAGATGGGCAAACAGTGGAAACAGTGTCAGACTTTATTGTTTGGGCTCCAAAATCACTGCAGATGGTGATTGCAGCCATGAAATTAAAAGATGCTTGCTCCGTGGAAGAAAAATGTATGACCAAACTAGACAGCATATTAAAAGGGAGAGACATTACTTTGCCAAGAAAGGTCCATCTAGTCAAGACTGTTTTTCCAGTAGTCATGTATGGATGTAAGAGTTGGACTATAAAGAAAGCTGAGCCCCAAAGAATTGATGCTTTTGAACTATGGTGTTGGAGAAGACTCTTGAGAGTCCCTTGGCCTGCAAGGAGATCCAACCAGTCCATCCTAAAGGAAATCAGTCCTGAATATTCATTAGGACTGAATCTGAAGCTGAAACTCCAATACTTTGGTCACCTGATGCAAAGAACTGACTTATTTGAAAAGACCCTGATGCTGGGAAAGATTGAAGGTGGGAAGAGAAGGGGATGACAGAGGATGAGGTGATTGGATGGCATCACCGACTCAATGGACATGAGTTTGTGTAAACTCCGGGAGTTGGTGATGGACAGGGAGGCCTGATGTACTGCTGCAGTCCATGGGGTCGCAGAGTCGGACACGACTGAGGGATTAAACTAAATGGTAATGAACAAATTCAGAATGGGTCATGAATGAATTTCTCACTCTTGTCTTCAGGTACAAACAGTTTGCATTCCAAAGGGGAAACAAACACCTGTCATCCAACTCCCTGTCTATATGGAGAAACTCTGGCATCAAATTTCTAGGGGTAAGTTCTCTTTTAGAAGAGCCAAGAGGCAGAGTCGTAATAAGTAAAGGTTTGGGAGGCAGGGAGTCCAGTTCCAGAAGAGGTATTCTCAGAAGTGAAGAGGAGGTCTGACTCTTAAGACCCCATGGACTGTAGCCTTCCAGGTTCCTGTGTCCATAGGATTCTCCAGGCAAGAATACTGAAGTGGGTTGCCATTTCCTTCTCCAGGGGAATCTCCCTGACCCAGGAATCAAACCTGGGTCTCCTGCAAGGCAGGCAGATTCTTTACTGACTGAGCTACAAGGGAAGCCACCAGCTTGTAGTCTCCAGGCTTTACTCAGAACAGAAATTCTCAAAGTCTGGTCTATGGAACCCTTGAAGTCTCTGAGATCCAGTTATGGGTCAAAACTACTTTCATAACATTACCAAAAATTTATTCACTTTTTTTTTAGTTTATTTACTTTTATTTTGGCTGTACAGGATCTTCATTGAGGCACTGGGGCTTTCCCTAGTTGCAGAGCCTGGGCTCTAGAATGTATGGGCTCATTAGTTGCCCTATGGCACGTGGGATCCTAGTTCCCCAACAGAGACTGAACTCACATCCTCCATCACTGGAAGGTAGATTAGTAACCACCGCTCTACCAGGGAAGCCCGTACCTTTTTCACTGTGCTGACATTTGCTCTGAGATAAAACTTAGCAGAAATAAGGGTTATTTCATCAAACAGCAATAGCAGTTATTGTATTCTTCACCACCATTCAGTTGCAGAATAGAAAAGCAAGTTTCACTGGAAAATACCCAGGTTGTAGTATTAAAAAGTATTAAGTTGCTACAGTCACCAGTCTTAAGTCCACATTTTAGAATATTTGATAGGATGAAATGGGAAGTACACATAAAGTCCTTCTGCTATATTCTAAAGTACCACGTCCCAAGGAAAATCATTATTCTGAGTTGATTAGCATCTTTTTTATGGAATGCCATTTTTACTTTGAGAATGAAGAACAGGAAAACTATGATTGTTTACATTTAGTTATTTTGGCATAATGAATGGGAGCGTCTCCCTTCTAGAATATCAACTGACACTATTTTTTGCCCATGAGAAAATGCAAGCTCTTATGAGAAAATTAATCTTGACAGCTTCCCAGTACCGGCAAACTTTTCTAGTGTCAACTGTGCTGATATTAACAAATGTGATTGTTTGATAATCTTAAATGTTAACACTTTAAAATCTATACAACTTGGTGAAACAATGCACCACTTAAAAAAATCACGCATTAGTACAATATTCACTCAATGTTCAGGACAGACCTTACATTCCTATGCAACAGATTTGGAAATACTCAGTGACAGTTACAGGTTATCACTGAAAATAAGACGCTACCTTTAAGCCGCTACCACTTGTTTAGTGTTGTATCAAAGTGGGAACCACAATTATCTGAAAACGTTATTCAAGATACTTCGGTTACCTATTTGTGTGAGGCTGGATTTTTTAATATACTCAATCAAAAAGATTAAATACAGAAGCAGATATGCAAAGTCTTCCGTCTTTTAATGAGATATACAAGAAAAGAATGTAAACGTTTGAAAGAATGTAAAATCTAGAAAAGATCACTTCTCACTCTACTGTTTTAAAAATAGTGATTTTTTTTTCATAAAAATGTCTTTTCATGTAATGGGTTATTAATATAATAGTTGAATCAATAGATTTCTGTTTATATTTCTAACATGGTAAATGTTCACAGATGTAACCCACATAAATGGTATTGTCTTTGAGGTCCCGGGTCCTAAGCCCATAGACAGATTCTGAAACTGCAAGTTTTGTCAACTGCTGACTTAACCCAGACCCTGGGCCAGGACTCAGGGAGACAGAGATAACAGAGTCCTCCAGGCAGGAGCAGCACGGTCAGGGCTAAGTCCCAGGTCCACGAGCAAGGCCATCAGGACCTTAGGCCAGTATGTGATGTCTGGGGCATGGGAAGGCAAATGTCGAGTAGGGGGAGGGATTCCCCAACTCTCTGGAGTTTCACTTTCTCTTCTCTCAAACTGTCGGGTCTTTCCGCCTGGATACTCATGACGAATTCCCAGTTCTCACTCCCATTGCGTATCCGGTTTCTAGAAGCCAATCAGAGCCCGTTCTTGGTTTTAGGGTCTCTGCCAGCCTGCCCCCCCCCCGATGGTGGGGGCTTTAGGAGCTCAAGCATACCTCTGCTCTAAGAGTCCCTGCCTCTGACCAAAATCTCGGGGAGGGGTGCTCTGCAGCGGAGAGGAGCAGGGGAATGCCCGCGGAGGCGGAGGACCCCCAAGAAAGGGGGATTTCCTCCACCCCACCCTCACCCGCCGACAGACCCCACACATATCTCGGCTCAAAAGAGCCTGCAGTGCTTTTTTCGATTTTGTGTGTGTGTGTGTGTGTGTGTGTGTGTGTGTGTGTTGCGGGGGAGGGTTTGTTCCAGAATCGGCTGATTCTGCGCAGGGGAGGCCTGGCTCAGCTGCGCCCTGTGGGAGCCTGGGCAGCCTCCCTCTCTGGGACCCCTGACCCCAAAGCCTGAGGTCACCCTCGGAGCCAGAGTTAGATTTGAAAGTGGAGGCATCAGGCCTCAGGGACTCAAACAACGGCTCTCTGTCTGTTAGGTCCACGAAGGGGATGAAGAGGCAGGAGGCTGGGGTCCTGGGCTCTTAGGACTCAGGGCAAAGGAGTACTCTTCCAGGCTTCAAAGGGTGGGAGGCATGTGATGCCTGGAGATGAGGGGTACCCTCCTTGGTGTCCTTGAGTGTAGGTCTAGGGAGGCGGAAGGGTCATTTTCCTGCCTCTGGAAAATGTTAGGGGGACCCCTGGCCCCCACTCATGCCTGATCTCCTTGTTACCCTTGTGGCCTCCAGGCTCCCCTCCAGGCCCTATCCTTTGGTCTCCAGGAACCATCTTCATGGCCACCAGCTGGGCAGGTCTTTTTCCCAAGCTGTTGGGCCAGTCTTTCTGACACAGTGGTCCCCGCTGTTTTAGCAAGTAAGTGGACAATGTCCCAGTAGCCCCTGTGAGTTGAGGATGGGCTCTCCCATCCTTGAGTCTCACTGCCCCACACCCTACCACAGCATCATGTATGGGGGTGTGGAGTGGGGACTGAGGTGGGGGTATTTCTTTGGAAGAAGGAATTCTTTTAATTCCCCACGCCTTCTCCTTTTCTCTTTTCCCTTCTTCCACCTGTACTTGAGTCACACCATACCTGTATGGATGTGAGAATTGGAGTATAAAGAAAGCTAAGAGCTGAAGAACTGATGTTTTTGAACTGTGGTGTTGGAGAAGAATCTGGAAAGTCCTTTGGACTGCAAGAAGATCCAACCAGTCAATCCTACAGGAAAGCAGTCCTGAATATTCATTAGAAGGACTGATGCTAAAGCTGAAACTTCAATACTTTGGCCACCTGATGCAAACAGCTGACAATTGAAAAGACCCTGATGCTGGGGGAGATTGCAGGCAGGAGGAGAAGGGGATGACAGAGGATGAGATGGTTGTATGGACGTGAGTTTGAGTAAACTCCGGGAGTTGGTGATGGACAGGGAGGCCTGGCTTGCTACACTCCATGGGGTTGCCAAGAGTCAGACATGACTGAATGACTGAATTGAACTGAACTGATACATGTAATTTCAGAAAAACACCGAAAACATAAGTACAGTTTATCACCAAAATACAGAGCTGACACCGGTGTGTTTATCATCCAGGTGGAAAATAGAGCCTCTACCAGTACACAGGCCAGAAGCCCCTGTGTCTCTCCCCACACAGACCCCACCTCCCTGCGCTCATCTGCACTCAGTGACCCTCCCCACCCTCTCCTCTAGGGTTCCTCCCCCACCATACCCGTGGCCTCCATCCCATAATGTCAGTGTTTCCTGCCTCTCTGCACTTCTCCAGGAGCCTCCCCACCTTTACAGGCACTTTGGGATCCCCTCTCTCTCCTCTTCTTTCCCTCTTTTACCGAATTCTAGGAATGGAGTTCCCAGAATTGATTCCCCAGAGGGAGAGTCTATAAGTGTGGCAGTAGCCAGAAGAAGTGACAGTATTTGGGCTTCAAGTTCCCATCCCTTGATAATGAGGACAACTTGTATGTTGGTGGGCTCCACCCTGGACCTGGTATTACAGCCTGGATATCTGATCCTCCCTGAGGTCAAAGTCCTTGGTTATTTAATGGGGAAAGAAATGTCCACGTCAGCGTGTATTTTGGGTGACAATTCAGGCTTTGAACTTGACGCTGGATGGACACCAGCTTGTGTGCACAGCACTGACCCACTGCTGGGAGCCTAAGGACAGCCTAGGCAGGTCTCTGGTAAGGAGTTCACAGGGGAACTCAGGTGTCCAGTCATCAGCCCTGTGGCCTCACGGGGGCATGACCACTCTTTCCTCTCCAGTTCTGCACAGGGAAGGCAGAGGATGCTTGTGGTCTGAGTCAGACAGAGATGGCTACCCTGGCCCAGGGAGGGGGTGAAGGTGCTTTCTGAGCAGCTCTGGGGTCAGGCTCAAGGAACAGCAGGGATTGGAAGAGAGGAGAGCTCTGGAACCCTGCTCTGTATCTCTGGTTTCCACCTTTACTCTCCAATCTCCTGTCTGAAGCTCCTTGATGAAAACATCCTGGAAAGTTGATAATTGCTTCTTCCACTTCCTGTTCATTTCTAGTTGATATTAAAATGTTTTCGTTTTAGGATAGTTTGAGATTTACCAAAAAGTAGCAAAGTTAGTAGAGAGTTACTATATAGCCACACCCTGTGAGGACATTTTATACTACCATCATACATTCCTCACAGCTGATGACCAATATTGACACAGTGTTACTAAACTCCAGAATTTATTTGGACTTCATTAGTTTTCCTTTAACCTGATCGAGGATCCCATGAGAGACACATGTTAAGTCTGGGAATCATGTCTCCTTCAGGCTCCTCTGGCTGTGACAGTCACACAGACTTCTCTTGTTTTTGATGACTTTGATGTTTTGGGGATTACTGCTTGAAGACACAGTAGAACATCTTTCGATTTGACTGGGCAAAGGGTTTTGGGGAAGAGGACCACAGAGGTGAGTGACAGTCTCCAGTCACCAAGGGTATGCACTGTCCACTTGAATATCACTAATAAGTTAATTCATCACTTGGCTAAGGTACATTTCCCAGGTTTCTTTGTGAACTTCTATTTTTACTTTCCCACTTTTCACCCTGTGATCTTTAGAAGAAAGTCACTATGTGCAGCCCACACTTAAGGGGCGCTCTGATATGCACATTGGTGTGCAGAGGTTTGTGCAAATGTAAGTTTTCAAATGAGTTGGAGAAATACTAGATTGATCAGTGGACGGGATGGAGAGTTTCTGTGTAGCTTCGTTAGAAACTGCTGACTCTCATTTCTGGTGGCTGCGCTGCTTCCTGTTCCTGCCCCAGTGAGTGAGGGTTTCTGGTGCTCCGCATCCTTCTGTAGCTCCAGCCTTGGCATCACCAGTTCTTGGACTACAGATGTGCCATCAGGTGTGATGCACATTGCTGTCTTTTTAATTCACCTTTCCTAACAACATAAAATGTTTAGCATCTTTTCATATACATTTCCATTGTTACATCTTCTTAAAAAGTGTCTCTTCAGCCTTTATTTTTAAATTGTTATTTTCATTTTGTTGAGTTGAAGCGTTCTATATATATGCTTTTGAACTGTGGTGTTGGAGAAGACTCTTGAGAGTCCCTTGGACTGCAAGGAGATCCAACCAGTCCATTCTAAAAGAGATCAGCCCTAGGTGTTCTTTGGAAGAAATGATGCTAAAGATGAAACTCCAGTACTTTGGCCACCTCATGTGAAGAGCTGACTCATTGGAAAAGACTCTGATGCTGGGAGGGATTCGGGGCAGGAAGAAAAGGGGACGACAGAGGATGAGATGGCTGGATGGCATCACTGACTCAATGGGCATGAGTTTGAGTGAACTCCGGGAGATGGTGATGGGCAGGGAGGCCTGGCGTGCTACGATTCATAGGGTGGCAAAGAGTCGGACACTACTGAGCAACCGAACTGAACTGAACTGATATATATTCTGAAACAAAATCCTTTATCACATTTCCCTGATGGGCTTCCCTTGTGGCTCAGAAGGTAAAGAATCTGTCTACAATGCAGGGGACCCAAGTTTCATCCCTGGGTTGGAAAGATGCCCTGGAGAAGGAAATGGCACCCCACTCCAGTACTCTTGCCTGGAAAATCCCATGGACGGAAGAGCCTGGTAGGCCACAGTCCACAGGATCGCAGAGTCGGACATGACTGAGTGACTTCACTTTCTTTCTTTCACTTTATCAGATATGTGAATTTATAATAATTTCTCCCAGGCTGTGGCCTGAGCTCTTCTATTGATATAACAGTATTCATTAATGAACAGTGTACTTTTCTAGAAAGAAAAATGAGAAATTTCTAACTGCACTTGTTTCTGAGTAGAGGATTTGAGTGAATGGGGAATGAGGGGAAGAACATGAATTCTTTATTTTTGTATATGCTTGAGTATCTTTTAATTCTCTTGTGTGCTGGTAAATAATGCTTTCAAAAATTACATGAAAATCCCTTACATTTGTAAACACTTGACAGGTCACCCTCAGCTCATACACTAGGATGTACATTCTGGTCCTCTAGCTGGGTTGGAGCTCACCACGTGTCTGTGTTGTTCTCCTGTTGGACATAAGTCATCCCACAGAAGATCAGCATCAGACAAGGACATCTGAGTGCATGACACAGAGAGACAAAACAAGACCAGGACAGCATTCTGTCCAAGCACAGAGCAACCAGGCAACACGGTGCGCCTCACCGTGGACCAGACCTCTCCCTGTGCTGACCCAGAGACCACTGCCTCCTCTCAGTCACAGCTGCCTCCTCGCTCTAGTCTGCCCTCCCTATAGCAGAGGCTCACTGAGGGGCCCACGCATAGAATTGCCCCCACTTCCTGACCACACCCAGTCTAGACTGAGCCAGTCTCGCATAGACGCTTCTCAAAATCAAAGGCCACATCCTCTATATCAGTGGTCCTCAGTGTTTTGGCACCAGGAACTGATTTCATGGAAGACAATTTTTCCATGGACCAGGGGTGGGAGGAATGCTTTCAGAATGATTCAAGCACAGTATTTTTATTGTACACTTTATTTCTAATCTAATGTTGGCACTGATCTGACAGGAGGCACTGGGCCAAGCTCAGAGTCTAGGGACTCCTGGCTGTATATGTTCTAACACCTTACAAGGACACTATCTATCATCCCTGATACTATGTAATCTTCCTCTCTGTACCCAGTATAAATCCAACTTGATTGCCCATAGATTTGCTTTTGGTGATCTTTGGCTGAAGAAAATTGAGACATGTTATCTGTTTGCCAAAAGTTTTTATGTGTCTCCATTGGAATAGGGGCATATGTTTGTATCCTGTGAGTGTCTGATTGACAAAGGAAAGATTTCTTTGTTTTGATGGCTTTTAATCTTTGGGTCATAAAACTCTTCATTCCACAAGTGTAAAAAATTCATGTATATTTTTGTCTATGAGAGAGGGGTCCAAGGGTGAAGAGGAGCGGAACTGATTGAATTTGGGAAGAAAGTATAGCAGGAGCAGTAAGTAAAAAGTAATAAGGTGCTGGATTCTAATGTTGCATCTTCTGCTTCACAACTTTACATGTATATACAAGTCCTACAAGTATTGATATCTGTTGTGTTCAATAAACACTTTCTCTTGGACTAAATGAGGACTTCTGTGTCTCCTTATGTTTACCAAGTTAAGGAAAACACCAAGAGCTCAAGGATTATATCCAGTGATACACAGTTTAGAATACTTACAACCTTAAGGTGATAAACCATGGTTTGGCTAATGTCCGAACACTTTATCTGTTAAAATACACATTAAAGAAATTTTCAGAGCACATTGTATTTTAAAGACCTGCACAGACAAATCCATGACTTCAGTATTAAGATTATTTTAGTAGGCATCAACCTATGAGTCACACAGGATCTTTTAGGGGAAAGAGACAGATGTGCATTGGAGAAGGAAGTGGCAACCCACTCTAGTGTTCTTGCCTGGAGAATCCCAGGGATGGGGGGGGGGACCCTGGTGGGCTGTCATCTATGGGGTCGCACAGAGTCGGACACGACTGAAGCGACTTAGCAGCTGCAGCAGCAGATATGCACTGACCAATATGCTAGCTGGTAGCCACATATTGCTATTTAAATTTAAATAAATAAAAGTGCTCAGCACAACAGTTACTTCAAGCTACTGGCTACCTGAGTGGACAGCACAAACAGAAAATTCTGTCACCACAGAATGTTCTGTTGGAATAGACTGCTCTTCATGATTTGTGGACCTCAAATCAGGTAGGTCCATTAGACCACATGAGATGAAAGGGCAATATTATTTTTCTTAGACACTATGTCAGACTTCTGTCTGGGATATGAATATATATTAAGCTGGTGTATAACAAAATCAAACTAGGTTATGAGTGGGTCTGGCTCCTTCAGGTACAAACTGTTCCCAGTTCCAACATTTACGACCTTAAGTTGATAAACTATGGTTTGGCTAATGTCTGAATACTCTGTTAAAATACACATTAAAGAAACTTTCCAACCATGCTGTATTTTAAACACATATCTAAGTCCTGCACAGACAAATCCATGACTTCCATATTATTTTAGTATGCATCAACCTATTAGTCACACAGTATCTTTTAGGGGAACGAGATGGGAGATTAATTAATAACATTCTAGATATGCATTGACCAATATGCTAATAGCCACATATTACTATTTAAATTAATATAAATGAAAGTGATCAGCACAACAGACACTTT
>SJYW01025965.1:0-34326 GCA_006410735.1 Raphicerus campestris
TCTTTGTGACCTCATGGACTGTAGCACACCAGGCCACGCTGTCCATCATCAACTCCCAGAGCTTACTCAAACTCATGTCCATTGAGTTAGTGATGCCATCCAACCATCTCATCCTCTGTCATCCCCTTCTCTCACCTCAATCTCTCCCAGCATCAGGGTCTTTTCAAATGAGTCAGCTCTGCATATCAGATGGCCAAAATGTTGTAGTTTCAGCTTCAATATCTGTCCTTCCAATGACCACCCAGGACTGATCTCCTTTAGGATGGATTAGTAAGATCTCCTTGAAGTCTAAAGGACTCTCAAGAGTCTTCTACAACATCACAGTTCAAAAGCATCAAATATTTGGTGCTCAGCTTTCTTTATAGTCCAACTCTCACAACCATACATTACTACCGGAAAAACCATAGCTTTGACTAGACGGACCTTTGTTGGCAAAGTAACGTCTCTGCTTTTTAATATGCTGTCTATGTTGGTCATAACATTTCTTCCAAGCAGTAAGCGTCCTTTTATTTCATGGCTGCAGTCACCATCTGCAGTAATTTTGGAGCCCAAGAAAAAGTCTACCACTATGTCGCTCATTATTAGAGAAATGCAAATCAAAACTGCAATGAGATATCACCTCACACCAGTCAGAATGGTCCTCATCAAAAGTCTACAAACAATAAATTTTGGAAAGGGTGTGGAGAAAAGGGAACATTCTTGTACTATTGATGAGAATGTAAATTTATGCAACCACTATGGAAGACAATATAGAGTTTGAAATTTTTCCTTAAAAAACTAGGAATAAAACCACCATATGACCCACCAATACCACTGCTAGGCATATACCCCGAAGAAACCAAAATGAAAGAGGCACATGTATCCCATTGTTAATTGTAGTGCTATTTACAATAACTGAAACATGGAAGCAATCTAGATGTCTGTCGACAGATGAATGGACAAAGAAGTTGTGGTATATATACACAGTGGAATATTACTCAGCCATAAAAAGTAATGCATTTGAGTCAGTTCTAATGAGGTGGATGAACCTAGAACCTATTATACAGAGTGANTAGATGTCTGTCGACAGATGAATGGACAAAGAAGTTGTGGTATATATACACAGTGGAATATTACTCAGCCATAAAAAGTAATGCATTTGAGTCAGTTCTAATGAGGTGGATGAACCTAGAACCTATTATACAGAGTGAAGTGAGTCAGAAAGAGAAAGATAAATACCATATTCTAATACAATATATGGAATCTAGAAAAATGGTACTGAAGAATTTATTTACAGGGCAACAACGGAGAAACAGACATAGAGAATAGACTTATGGACATGGGGAGAGGGGAGGGGAGGATGACATGTATGGAAAGAGTAACATAGAAACTTACATTACTATATGTAAAATAGATAGCAAACAGGAATTTGCTGTATGGCTCAGGAAACTCAAACAGGGGTTCTGTATCAACCTAGAGGGGTGGGATTTTGAGGGAGGTTCAAAAAGGAGGGGATATATGCATATCTGTGGCTGATTCCAAAGAAGGAAATGGCACCCCACTCCAGTACTCTTGCCTAGAAAATCCCATGGATGGAGGAGCCTGGTAGGCTGCAGTCCATGGGGTCGCTAAGAGTACGACTGAGCGACTTCACTTTCTCTTTTCACTTTCATGCATTGGAGAAGGAAATGGCAACCCACTTCAGCATTCTTGCCTGGAGAATCCCAGAGACAGTGGCCCCCCGTCTATGGGGTTACACAGAGTCAGACACAACTGAAGCAACTTGTTCATAGTGATGCTTTCTAAGGCCCACTTGACTTCACATTCTAAGATGTCTGGCTCTAGATTAGTGATCACATCATCATGATTATCTGGGTCGTGAAGATCTTTTCTGTACAATTCTTCCGTGTTGAGGTTTGACAGAGAACAACAAAATTCTGTAAAGCAATTATCCTTCAATAAAAAAAAACACATTAATTTAAAAAAAGAGAAAAAAAAAGAGAAGAAAGGATATGCCTATTTCTAAAAACTTACACCTTTATCACAGGACTGGATAGGAATTTAAGCTCTCTAGTGAGCCATGATTTGGAGATGTGTATATATCATATATATATTATATACGTATGATGTATATATATCAATATCATATATATATGATATACATTATATATAATAAAGGAACAGTGAATAAATGATAGGAATATCATTTATATTGTATATTCCTATCATTTATTCACTGTTCCTTTATTGATTATGATAAATGGAATAGGGGAAATATTTCATTTAGAGCATTGGAAGGAACCATATATTTTTAGGCACAATGGAAGTTTTTAAGCAGAAAGATATATTTACACCAAATAATCCTTCACCCCAACAATAAAACCTTTTACATACGGACACTAAACCACAGACTTCAATAATTAAATGGACACCATGAAAAAATACTTTGCATAAGAATAATCTGACATAAATTTCTGTTGCATCATACTTAAGGTCTTATCTGACTCTAGGTCTTATTATGTCAAACTCTGTATTGAAATCGTTGTTTCATATTGATACCAATTAGAGACATGCATTTTATGCTCCGCTTTCTCAGTAACTCCTGTAGAGAATGTGACACTGAGCTAAATAGAGAATAGTACCCTGAGGAGTGTAAAATCAGATGACCAATTAGGAAATATACATCTGTTCATGTCTACATTTCTAGAAAGAGAAATTATGATAGTGATGTTCCAAGGTATGATGAATTAAAACAGTAACAAATTATAGTTTCATATTTTATTCTCCTATGAAATTATATAATTGGTTTAGTTACCAAGTTAGATTTTTCATAGAAGTAGCACAAACTATGTTTATTCTTTTAATAAAAGGAAAAAAGTTTAATCAGCACAAAGCATTTCATTTCAGAAGAATTTATTCTTAAAAATGTGTGAAGGCTCATGAGATAAATGGGAATTTACATATGTTTCACACAACGTTTGAATCAATTTGAGAGAGCAGAAAAATAACAAAAGAAAAAACTTAGATGACAGAGAAAAGTAAATAAAGGATGTTTTTAAAATTGTAGAGAGAAGTGAAATCCAAGAAATGGAAATACCAGGTAATAAAATGAGGAAGCAATTTCTAGTACCATAATCTAAACAAAGAATCTCACTATCTGACTCTGAGACTTTGAGCCCTGCTATCATTCTTCAGCCCGAGGTAGATGGGCCTTTTCTAAAAGTTTCCATCCCAAAGAATCTTTTCAGAGCTCTCTTTATGTCTTTGTTTCTCAGACTGTAGATGAAGGGGTTCAGCATGGGTGTGACCACAGTGTACATCACCGATACGATAGCACTTATGTGTGAGCTGTGGGTAGCAGTGAAGCTAAGATACACTCCTAAGGCTGAACAATAAAATAAGGAGACAACAGAGAGGTGAGATGCACAGGTGGAGAATGCTTTATACTGTCCCTGAGCAGATGAGATTCCACAGATAGAGGACACTATCTTAGAGTAAGAGTAAAGAATACCAGCCAGGGGAACACCCCCGAGAATTACAGATCCAAATGACACCATTATGTTATTGAGAAAGGGGTCAGAACAGGCCAGTTGGATGAGCCATGTGATTTCACAGAAAAAGTGGTGGATTTCCAAGTCTGAACAGAAAGACAATCGCAAAATCATTAAACTCTGTAACAAAGAATACATAGAACTCAACACCCAGGACAGCAGCACTAGCAGTCCACAGAGCCAGGGGCTCATGATGACTGTGTAGTGCAATGGATGGCAGATGGCCACATACCGGTCATAGGCCATCACAGTCAGGAGCAGGTCATCTAATCCTGCAAAGAGTAAGTAAAAATACACCTGGACGATGCAGCCTTCATAGGTGATGACTTTCCTCTGTGTCTGAGTGCTTTGCAGCATCTTTGGGATGGTAGTGGAGGTTAAGCAGATGTCTACAAAGGACAGGTTGGAAAGGAAGAAGTACATGGGGGTGTGGAGGTGGGAGTCTGAGCTGACAGCCAGGATGATGAGTAGGTTTCCAAACACAGTGATCAGGTACATGGAGAGGAAAAGCCCAAAGATGAGGGGCTGAAATTCTGGTCCCTCTGAAAGTCCTAGAAGAAGAAATTCTGGGATTTGTGTTTTGTTCCCTGGCTCCATGTGATGAAGTGACTATCGGGAAAAAAGAAAATAGCATGAAGAATTTTCACCCAGACACAACTCACATCATTGAAACACTATAATTTCAATTTTGTTGGCATGAAATTGATGTTAATATGTTGTATGTAGATAAATTCTCCATGACGTTATACTCCACTTCACCTCTGAAGAGAAATTTTTGTCCCATTCTCAGTATATTTCCAAATGATTCATGTGTTTACAGTTTGAATGAGAAATTCTTTCATGCATTTG
Source organism: Raphicerus campestris (assembly GCA_006410735.1). Taxonomy (NCBI): domain Eukaryota; kingdom Metazoa; phylum Chordata; class Mammalia; order Artiodactyla; family Bovidae; genus Raphicerus; species Raphicerus campestris. Next base: position 4,380 of record SJYW01025965.1, read on the forward strand.
AGATACATATTGAGAGCAAACTTGTCCCAAGCCATACAGAGAATAAGTAGAGGTGCCTAAAAACAAATCTCCCACAATCCAAGGATGGTGAAAGATGATAGTCAAATAAATATATGATATGTTAGAAGGTGACAGGTGTTATGAAGAAAACAAAAACATGTATAAAGGAAAGAATAGTAGGTGGCATTATTTTATACCAAGTTCCAAGGGCTGCAAACAAGGGGTTATTTGAAGAGATGTCAAGGAAGAGAGAGAAGTACCTAGTGAGATACCAGGAGAAGTGTGTGTCTGGCAGAGGGAACAGCCACTGCAAAGGACCTGAGGAAGATGCTGGTTCCACATGTTCAAAGGCAAACAAGAAAGCCAGCAGGGCAGGGGGATAATCAAGAGTGGGAGTGATTAGAGATGATGTCAGGGTTGCTGAGGAACAAGGTGGCCTCCCAGCTAGAGCTGACACTTCAGTCCACAGAGAATCCCTCTTTTCACATTGTTCCCAGCACTTTATGGTTTTAGTTGCAAAGGCTTCCTGTGAATTAAAGCAGATCATAGTCTCAGTTCCATCTTTGAGTTCTGGCCTCTGTCACCTTACTATATCACCTTAATGTATGAGTCCTAGTGCCTGTGCTTTAAGACCTGATCCCACTCCACCATGCACAGACACACCATGGATTCTGGGCTGTGTTTCTGTCATGAATTTCTCAACCAGACTCACCCGCCTTAGGACAGGGGTGGTAACCACTCCAACTAGTCAGATCAGATTAATTTTCTCATAAGCAATGTTTAAATGGCACCCATAAATTCCAGATAATAAACTTCTGGGGGAATAATAAAGTTGGGATTCCTTTTAGGTACAGCCAATTTCTGCCCTGTATTTAAAGAAACATGAAATGTTAGGGAGAAATAAAATGAAGGGAAAAGATCTAAGAAACTCAAATCATCCCCAAAACAATTTGACGAAGAAAAGCTTCCTTGGATTAGCAACCTTCCAACCTCAGCTATATCTCTTTGATGCTCAGGATAAACCAGAAAGAAACATATCTTATTTCCAAGGACAGAAGCAGTGATACGTGTATGATGTGAAAAACCATACAGATTTGATACCCCAAGAGAAAAATAAATAAAGGTCACAAATTCAACAATTCAAAAATAAAAACATAGAAAATATGACAAAAGTTATGTATGTATTATATGAGACTGTAGAAGACATCTTTCCTGTGCGTTTCTATATAGTTTGATCTTTTTTGTGCATTCTGATACTGAATGAGGCAAGCCCCATCTCTATTTTCTTATAGGTCATAATTTGTTTATTACTCTTGGGCTTAATGTTTTCAGTTTTTTAACTAATCCAATGGGCACACTTCAATTCTAGTTCTGGTCTTTGTGCAACAGGCAAAGGCCTTTCCAGACCAAACTCTATATAGCTTGAGCAGGTAATGAAAATTCTTTCTCTTATTTTGGATAAATTTCTTTACATGAGTTAAACCTGAAGACACTATATTTTATTTCAGTGTACTGTGACATTGTCACTATATTGAAAGATACTAATCATTAAAGACTTAAATTGCCTTGTTCAATTCTTGTTTTCCCAAGTCTGTGGATATATTTGCATTTATTTAAAAAACACACTTAAGAAAATGAGAAATTATGAAATGACAAAATATGGCTAAAATATGAAACCTGTCGAAAGTATAATTTCCTATAACTGTATTAAAGAAAACTGAATGGAACAGCAAAAACTGATTGAAACTTGACATACACTAGGGGTGAAAGTGAAATTGCTCTGTCGTGTTTGACTCTTTGCGACCCCATGGTCTATAGCCTACCAGGCTCCTCCATCCATGGGATTTTCCAGGCAAGAATATTGGAGTGGGGTGCCATTTCCTTCTCCAGGGCATCTTCCCGACCCAGGAGGGGGTCAAATCTGAGTCTCCCGTATTGTAGGCAGACACTTTAGTGTCTGAGCCACCAGGGAATTAATAGGACATAAATGTAATAAAACATTTATGACATGAATTAATAATAAATTTAGAAAAGACCTCAACTCAAGAGAACATAACATACAANTACCATAATCTAAACAAAGAATCTCACTATCTGACTCTGAGACTTTGAGCCCTGCTATCATTCTTCAGCCCGAGGTAGATGGGCCTTTTCTAAAAGTTTCCATCCCAAAGAATCTTTTCAGAGCTCTCTTTATGTCTTTGTTTCTCAGACTGTAGATGAAGGGGTTCAGCATGGGTGTGACCACAGTGTACATCACCGATACGATAGCACTTATGTGTGAGCTGTGGGTAGCAGTGAAGCTAAGATACACTCCTAAGGCTGAACAATAAAATAAGGAGACGACAGAGAGGTGAGATGCACAGGTGGAGAATGCTTTATACTGTCCCTGAGCAGATGAGATTCCACAGATAGAGGACACTATCTTAGAGTAAGAGTAAAGAATACCAGCCAGGGGAACACCCCCGAGAATTACAGATCCAAATGACACCATTATGTTATTGAGAAAGGGGTCAGAACAGGCCAGTTGGATGAGCCATGTGATTTCACAGAAAAAGTGGTGGATTTCCAAGTCTGAACAGAAAGACAATCGCAAAATCATTAAACTCTGTAACAAAGAATACATAGAACTCAACACCCAGGACAGCAGCACTAGCAGTCCACAGAGCCAGGGGCTCATGATGACTGTGTAGTGCAATGGATGGCAGATGGCCACATACCGGTCATAGGCCATCACAGTCAGGAGCAGGTCATCTAATCCTGCAAAGAGTAAGTAAAAATACACCTGGACGATGCAGCCTTCATAGGTGATGACTTTCCTCTGTGTCTGAGTGCTTTGCAGCATCTTTGGGATGGTAGTGGAGGTTAAGCAGATGTCTACAAAGGACAGGTTGGAAAGGAAGAAGTACATGGGGGTGTGGAGGTGGGAGTCTGAGCTGACAGCCAGGATGATGAGTAGGTTTCCAAACACAGTGATCAGGTACATGGAGAGGAAAAGCCCAAAGATGAGGGGCTGAAATTCTGGTCCCTCTGAAAGTCCTAGAAGAAGAAATTCTGGGATTTGTGTTTTGTTCCCTGGCTCCATGTGATGAAGTGACTATCGGGAAAAAAGAAAATAGCATGAAGAATTTTCACCCAGACACAACTCACATCATTGAAACACTATAATTTCAATTTTGTTGGCATGAAATTGATGTTAATATGTTGTATGTAGATAAATTCTCCATGACGTTATACTCCACTTCACCTCTGAAGAGAAATTTTTGTCCCATTCTCAGTATATTTCCAAATGATTCATGTGTTTACAGTTTGAATGAGAAATTCTTTCATGCATTTGAGATACATATTGAGAGCAAACTTGTCCCAAGCCATACAGAGAATAAGTAGAGGTGCCTAAAAACAAATCTCCCACAATCCAAGGATGGTGAAAGATGATAGTCAAATAAATATATGATATGTTAGAAGGTGACAGGTGTTATGAAGAAAACAAAAACATGTATAAAGGAAAGAATAGTAGGTGGCATTATTTTATACCAAGTTCCAAGGGCTGCAAACAAGGGGTTATTTGAAGAGATGTCAAGGAAGAGAGAGAAGTACCTAGTGAGATACCAGGAGAAGTGTGTGTCTGGCAGAGGGAACAGCCACTGCAAAGGACCTGAGGAAGATGCTGGTTCCACATGTTCAAAGGCAAACAAGAAAGCCAGCAGGGCAGGGGGATAATCAAGAGTGGGAGTGATTAGAGATGATGTCAGGGTTGCTGAGGAACAAGGTGGCCTCCCAGCTAGAGCTGACACTTCAGTCCACAGAGAATCCCTCTTTTCACATTGTTCCCAGCACTTTATGGTTTTAGTTGCAAAGGCTTCCTGTGAATTAAAGCAGATCATAGTCTCAGTTCCATCTTTGAGTTCTGGCCTCTGTCACCTTACTATATCACCTTAATGTATGAGTCCTAGTGCCTGTGCTTTAAGACCTGATCCCACTCCACCATGCACAGACACACCATGGATTCTGGGCTGTGTTTCTGTCATGAATTTCTCAACCAGACTCACCCGCCTTAGGACAGGGGTGGTAACCACTCCAACTAGTCAGATCAGATTAATTTTCTCATAAGCAATGTTTAAATGGCACCCATAAATTCCAGATAATAAACTTCTGGGGGAATAATAAAGTTGGGATTCCTTTTAGGTACAGCCAATTTCTGCCCTGTATTTAAAGAAACATGAAATGTTAGGGAGAAATAAAATGAAGGGAAAAGATCTAAGAAACTCAAATCATCCCCAAAACAATTTGACGAAGAAAAGCTTCCTTGGATTAGCAACCTTCCAACCTCAGCTATATCTCTTTGATGCTCAGGATAAACCAGAAAGAAACATATCTTATTTCCAAGGACAGAAGCAGTGATACGTGTATGATGTGAAAAACCATACAGATTTGATACCCCAAGAGAAAAATAAATAAAGGTCACAAATTCAACAATTCAAAAATAAAAACATAGAAAATATGACAAAAGTTATGTATGTATTATATGAGACTGTAGAAGACATCTTTCCTGTGCGTTTCTATATAGTTTGATCTTTTTTGTGCATTCTGATACTGAATGAGGCAAGCCCCATCTCTATTTTCTTATAGGTCATAATTTGTTTATTACTCTTGGGCTTAATGTTTTCAGTTTTTTAACTAATCCAATGGGCACACTTCAATTCTAGTTCTGGTCTTTGTGCAACAGGCAAAGGCCTTTCCAGACCAAACTCTATATAGCTTGAGCAGGTAATGAAAATTCTTTCTCTTATTTTGGATAAATTTCTTTACATGAGTTAAACCTGAAGACACTATATTTTATTTCAGTGTACTGTGACATTGTCACTATATTGAAAGATACTAATCATTAAAGACTTAAATTGCCTTGTTCAATTCTTGTTTTCCCAAGTCTGTGGATATATTTGCATTTATTTAAAAAACACACTTAAGAAAATGAGAAATTATGAAATGACAAAATATGGCTAAAATATGAAACCTGTCGAAAGTATAATTTCCTATAACTGTATTAAAGAAAACTGAATGGAACAGCAAAAACTGATTGAAACTTGACATACACTAGGGGTGAAAGTGAAATTGCTCTGTCGTGTTTGACTCTTTGCGACCCCATGGTCTATAGCCTACCAGGCTCCTCCATCCATGGGATTTTCCAGGCAAGAATATTGGAGTGGGGTGCCATTTCCTTCTCCAGGGCATCTTCCCGACCCAGGAGGGGGTCAAATCTGAGTCTCCCGTATTGTAGGCAGACACTTTAGTGTCTGAGCCACCAGGGAATTAATAGGACATAAATGTAATAAAACATTTATGACATGAATTAATAATAAATTTAGAAAAGACCTCAACTCAAGAGAACATAACATACAATGACCCAGAAATTTCTGGCAAATAGCAGATGCTTTGTTATAATGTTTTGAACGATTAGGAATTAGGTCCCTTTAGATATGAACATTATCCTATGGGACAGTTATATTCAATTTGTTTGGAAAAGGCAGGATTGTTGAATAAAAGCTGGAATAAATGGCCATCTATCTAGGAGGAAATTAAGTAGTTCCTTATCTGACACATCTTTTTAAAAGGGACTAAAGACTCAAGTGTAAAATTAAGCAGTCCATTTTAGACAAATATAAAAAATTACATTGGAACTTCATTTCTACTGATATCAGAAACACAGATAGTTTTAAAATCTGGATTCTTCAGTCTCTGCCCTATTGGATATTCTCTGCTGGATCCTTCTCTGGGGTGGAGTCTGTCCTGTAAATTGCAGGATGTTTAGAAACATCATTGCCCACCACTTACCACTTATCAGTTTGACAGCAAATACTATCTACAAATATTTCTTAAAAGACCGTGGGGGACACCCTTAGTGGAGAAATGCCTTATTAAATTAAAAATCTCAAAATATTTTTGAAACTGTGATATAATAGTCGCTTATTGATAAATAATGTTATAGACCACCAAATGTGTGAGCCACACCATGTGATATTATACAGATATTAAAATAATGAACCACCATTATACTGGTTGATTGGAAGCAAGTCCCTGAAGTATTATTGAGAAAGAAACAAAAGAGGGACAAACTGTAGAAAACATTAAACATAATGACGATTTGCCACTAAAATATAAAAACCATTTATGATGTATTCAGGATTATATTGATGCATTTGTTTAAAAGTATATAAGTATGTATAAGAACACATTTTAGAAAGAAATTTTTCAAAACCTAAGAACTTATGGAACAAAGTATATTGGTGAGAGTGCAATTATGTTAAGGGTACTGTTTCCTGGGCAGTGTGCTATGTGCTAAATCACTTCAGTCGTGTCTGACTCCATGCAACCCTATAGACCGTAGCCTGCCAGTAGCCTCCATCTGTCCATGGGATTCTCCAGGCAAGAAGACTGGAGTGTGTTGTCATGCCCTCCTCCAGGGTATCTTCCCAAACCCAAGATCAAAACTGCATCTCTTAATTCTCCTGCTTTGGCAGACAGGTTCTTTACCACTAACACCACGATAATAAATTGAATAATAAAATTGAATGAAAACCTACAACTAACTGATAAAAAGACATAAAAGAGTAAAAATTTAGCAATATTAACATGGATCACTAATTCAAGATCAAATTTATAATTTTATCTCATATGTAGAGAGAGGAATTCAAATATGGCTATAGAATGTAAGTCAAATAGTAAAGAATTATAGTCAGAGGTGATGCAACTTTTAGGAAAAGATTTAATCAGAAGGTCAAATGGAATAAAAATAAAAACAGATGAAAAACTCTTAATAGAAGTAAATATGTATAAGAAGTTATTTATCAGCAGTAAAGGTGCTAAAGAACCCCCACTTTCTTTTCTGGCTTACATCAAGAGTTAACACTTTAAGAATGCTAAAGTGACAACAAAAATATTACGGTAAGAAAAATAACAATAAAGAATAATGAATGGTATGTACTACACAGCATGGCAACTATAGTTCATAACACTTTTTTTAGAATAATTGTAAGGTGCTAAGAGACAGTATATCCTAAAAACTCTCCTCACAAGAAATAAATTGTAACTATGTGTGGTGACATGTTAAGAAGATTTACTGTGGTGATCATTTAGCAATATAAACAAATATTGAACCATTATGCTGTGCACCTGTAATGCATATATTGTCAAAAGTTAGTTATACCCGAATTCTTTTGGGAAAGCAATGGAGGAAATGTTGGCAGATTTGGCCAACAAAATTTATCAATTCTTATACAATCCCACAAATACATCTATGCATATATAAAAGAGCTAAATCACAAATTTAAGTTTTTTGTTAAAAAATAATCCTTCCTATCAAAGAATGAAATTTTAAAAAGGAATAACAACACCTGATACCACTGTATAAAACAAAATAGTTATAGAGACATTTTTTTAATAGAGCAACACTGCATGGCTAGATCTATTTAGCCTGACAGATAATAAAATAGTTGCCAAGAGATCAGCCCTGGGATTTCTTTGGAAGGAATGATGCTGAAGCTGAAACTCCAGTACTTTGGCCACCTCATGCAAAGAGTTGACTCGCTGGAAAAGACTTTGATGCTGGGAAGGATTGGGAGCAGGAGGAGAAGGGGACGACAGAGGATGAGATGGCTGGATGGCATCCTGGACTCAATGGACGTGAGTCTGAGTGAACTCCGAGAGATGGTAATGAACGGGGAGGCCTGGCGTGCTGCGATTCATGGGGTCACAGAGTCGGACACGACTGAGCGACTGAACTGAACGGAACTGAAACCTAGCTACCATACATCCTTACACTTATATAACTAAGGTTTTGGTTTTATTTTTCCTCTCTCTCTCTTAAGTGAACACAAAAACAAGAGAAGATACTGCAATGTGTGTGTTTCCTACACGGCTATTGAAAGTGTATATTTGCAAACGGTCTTCAGTTTAGATCTTTCTCCTCTATGTAGAGGCACAGTGTAATATGCCCCATCTTACAATAAAATGAAATGCCCTCACCTCACTGACTGACCGTCTATAATTAATACCCTATTTGTCTACTCCTGTTAATTAACAAGAACCTTGGACTCATGTTCCAGTTTTACTGGATGCAGTTTATCCCTCCTATTCATTCTTCTCTTGGGCTTCCACTAGCATGATTTAATTGTCAACAATGACAATCTCATTTTCGAGTTCACTGTTCCTTTTCAGCATCATAAATAAATGGATCTTCAGGAGACCCAGCAAGCAACCATGGTGTCCTCTGCCTCAGGGCTATGCTGGATCGGTGATCTCAGGTACATTCCTGGTTTCCATCCTTCTGATCCTCTTCTGCAGTGTCTGTGAAGCTCTCAGACTCACCTGTTTGGGAGGTTTGTCTCACTTTGTCTGGGAAATTTCCCTGTGAAAGTCAAAGTTCCCCCATAAGTAGCTGGTGATGCAGACTCATGTCCTGTCTCTGTACAGGACAGCTAAGATGATCAAGCATTGGTCTTCCATCCAGATGTAGGACCACAAAAGCAGTGAACACATACTATCCCACCAAAGAGGAACAGGCTGAGAGACTGCAGCAGAGGAGATGTTTACATCTACTGTGTCAGCTCATTAGACATGTTTTCCCTTTGTTACTCCACCCTTTAAGTTCGTTATTGCCCCTGGTGACACTGGTCTGGACAGAATGCATTTTTTTTCTTCTGATTCTCTGTTCCTAAGAGACTCCATTATAAGTTAGGTAAATTCAGTTTCCTCACTCATTTACCTTTACCTCTCCTGCTTCCAAAGCTCTAAGGCTCCCGACACCTCATCACATCCCTGAGTTTAAGTTTTTTCAAAAGTATAATACTGACAATTGGTCTTGACTAGGTCCTTTGGGTCTTCAATGCTTTGATCTGTTGTGGGAACACAACCCAAGAAGTCTCTGAATATGACAATTAACCCTTTTCAAACAGGGGATAACTTTGCCCCTTTAACATAAAACTTGGGTATTATAATCCTTGGTTACAAGCAAGTTTTGCAAAGCCTAAATTGATTTCCTACTTACAGCAGAAGTTAAACAATACACCTGCGAATGCAGAAAATGTAATTATGAGACACAGGTAGGATCCTGGATCAGGAAGATCTCCTGGAGAAGGCCCACTCCAGTATTCTTTCCTGGAGAATCCCATGGACAGAGGAGTCTGGCAGGCTACAGTCCATGGGGTCACAAAAGAGTCAGACAAGACTTAAGTGACTTAGCACAAAACAGCACACATACTGCTTCTAGGAACTGAGTTTAACCCTTTGAAGTTATTCAATGAACTTCCCTTGTATAACATCATTTTATGTTATACTCTGATCTTTAATAGGGGGAAATTTTAATTATTCTGGAGAGATTTTGCCCCCCTTAGCTGGTACAGAGAATTTCACTTTGTCTAAATGTAAATGTGGATCTGACTCTGAGGCCTTTGGAATTTAAGATAGGAAAAATAAGTTATTGTTAAAATACTTTAAATCTCTGCATTAACATTTCTACATTTTTTCTAATTTACGTTCATTCAAGCATTCATTTTCTTATTTCTATCCTTCCAACTTTCTCTCATGTTTTCTTTCAGCACAATGGATGGAATTACTAATGAAGCAGTGCATTTAAATCTATGTAGGCATGGGTATTTATTTCAGAGAGAGTGTATACAGATGCAGACACATATACATATTCCTAAACTTGAATAATGTTTGGGGACTCAGCAAAGTATTTACATACATTTTATGTATTCATCACAACCTCCAAGTAAAAGTTAGGATTTATCATCTCACATTTTCTTCCGAAAGATAAAACTGAAACTTAGGGCAATTTCGTTATTAACAATAACATTACAAATAAATTAAAATTTATTATGGACCTTTTAAAATTATACAAATGGAACCATGTATATTGGTTTCTGAAATTTATAAAATTGTACATTTTAAAAATGTGTAGTTTATTATATTTAATTGAACTTTAGTGAATTAGTTGAGAATTGAACCTAGATGTCCATCAGCAGACAAATGGATGAAAGCTGTGATACATATACACAATGGAGTATTACTAAACCGTTAAAAAGAATACATTTGAATAAGTTCTAATGAGGTGGATGAAACTGGAGCCTATTATACAGAGTGAAGGAAGCAAAAAAAAAAAAAACCAATACAGTATAATAATGCATATATATTTTATATATGGAATTTAGAAAGATAGTAATGATAACCCTGTATGCAAGACAGCAAAAGAGATACAGATGTATAGAACAGTCTCTTGGACTCTGTGGGAGAGGGCGAGGGTGGGATGATTTGGGAGATGGCGTTGAAACATGTACATTATCATATGTGAAATGAATCGCCAGTCCAGGTTCTATGCATGATATAGGATGCTTGGGGCTGGTGCACTGGGATGATCCAGAGGGATGGTATGGGCAGGGAGGTGGGAGGGTGCCTGGAGCCAGTGTGAGGAATCCCGCCCATGACAGGGTCACGTGGAAGGAAGTCTGGCATAGCACGGCATGATCAAACTTCAGGGGTTCCCCACGGCATTTCCTGAGCATCCACCCCCTACAAAAAAATATGAATCTGCACTCTGCTTTTCCACTCTTCTGATATTCTCTGGGAAAAAGTCATCTCAAGGCTTTAGTCTTCTGCACTTGAATGGGTGTTTCCATCCAAAAACCCCTCTGATGGCTTTCTAGCCTGCCTGCAGGACTCATACAGCTGCGCATGTGATTGTTTGAGGCCTCCTGACCTCAGGAGGCACAGGAAGCTTAAAATATCCTAGGAATGTAGGGGCTTCTGAGGAGCCAAAATCATTAGAATAGGACTGATTAAAGGTTTCATTTGTTGAGCCAATACTTGCTGCCAAATTTTTATATCTTTTATTTGTTGATACAGTTGGTATATAGAAAAACCAAGTAGCAACATTAGATCTTTGAGTTAAGTACCTTCTTTGTTATAACCCACTGTGCCTTTGTTCTATAGAGATGTAACTTTAGTGCTTTAAGGAGATGCAGATTAGAGAAAAACACTTCAGGGGAAATGAGATTAGCATTCATTAAGAAAGAGAGCCAAAAAAGTGTTAGCAAGCCTCCTGGTCAGGAGATAATGTAAATCACCTGAGACCTTTTGTATACAAGAAGATATACAGAAAGGGTCAGGACTGCTGCCCCTGCATAACTCTGCATATTCCATTATGTACAACTTGGGGTATATAAGCTGATTTTGAAAAATAGTTTTTGGAGTCTTGCACCGATGCTGAGCTTCCCCATGTCCTTCTTTTCTCCCCTTTTTCGGCTGAATTCCCTTGGAACGTCGAGGCTCATCATGTCTACTTACTTGTCCCGGCCTCTAAGATCTGTAAGAAAAAGAGTCTAAGGCGGGACACTCTCCGATATTCAAACAGGAGCCAGTGGCCCAACGTAGAGTTCCTTTATTGGCTTTCCACATAACCAAGTTATTCAGCCTCTTTTCTCTGCCTAAATTTCCTACTATACTATTTCTTCCTGATCTAATCTTATATTAATAAATAAATAAGTCTTTCCTCGCCAACGCCGTCCCCGCTTCAAATTCTCTGGACCCACCAGGGCTGGACCCCGGCAGAAGAGGGTTTCAGGATGGGGAACACATGTACACCCATGGTGGAATCATGTTGATGTATGACAAAAACAATACAATATTGTAAAGTAATTAGCCTCCAATTAAAATAAATAAATTTATATTAAAATAAATAAATAAAATGACACAATGTGGCAACTCTGGGGGGAAAAAAAAGAATTAAAATTTTCTGCTTGTGCATTATTAAGGGTAGTATTTTCAGTTCAGCTCAATTCAGTTCAATTGCTCAGTGTCCACATCTTTGTGACCCCATGGACTACAGCATGCCAGACCTCCCTGTCCATGACCAACTCCCAGAGCTTACTCAAACTCATGTCTATTGAGTCAGTGATGCCATCCAACCATTTCATCCTCTGTCATCTTCTTCTCCTCCTGCCTTCAGTAATTTCCAGCATCAGGGTCTTTTCCAAGGGTAGTGTATTAATCACACTAAAACTGATGAGAGACAGCTCCTCTAACTGATAAGAAAGCAAAGTGGCGTATATGGATTTAGGAACAGTGAAATTCAAATATAGTAATTAACATTTGAGGAATACAAGGTTGTTTTCCTTATAAACGAAAAGACTGTTGTTCAATCTCTAAGTTAAGTCCGACTCTTTGCAACCCCGTGGACTGTAACATGACAGGCTTCTCTGTCTCTCAGAGCTAGCTCAAATTCATGTCCTTTGAGTCAATGATGGACTCTAACCATCTCATCCTCTGCCACCTCCTTCTCTTTTTACCTTCAAACTTTCCAAGCTTCAGGGTCTTTTCCAATGAATCAGTTCTTCACATCAGGTGGCCAACGCATTGTCACTTCAGCTTCAGCATCAGTTCTTCCAATGAATATTCAAGGTTGATTTCCTGTAGGATTGACTGGTTTGATTTCCTTGCAGACCGAGGGGCTGTCAGGAGTTTTCTCCAACACCACAATTGGAAAGCACCAGTTCTTTGACGCTCAGCCTTCTTTATGGTTCAACTCTCATGCAGTCACCATCCTCAATAAATTAAAGACTATCCTACTTACATAAAGGGAAGAAATTGACATAAAGTGGTTCAAAACAGAACACCACTACAGCTGAACACACCATCGTGGAGGAGCCTTTAAAACACAAAATAGAGTGACAGCTGACAGTAGATCCATGAGGAAACAATCATAACTCAGGTCAACTCCCCATCATAGAAACTCATTACATAAAAAATTCATTATACTAAATCATTTACTTTTAGGATGACTTGTTATGTAGCAACAGTTAACTGATATATATTAATCCAAGTGAACAGAACTGAGAGAATTATCATAACGTGTTGCTTTATTTCTAGGCAATTGTTATGATATCTGAATAGCATTCATGACTTCTCTATTATTCAAGTTTATGCCATACAATTTTATTAGAAAGGAATTCCATATAGTTTTCCTTGTAGGTAAGCAAGAAAGTTTAAAAGGATATGCCTATGTGTGAGAAACATATACCTTTATCACAGGAAAGTGAAAATATGGAAGTCACTCAGTCTGACTCTTTGTGACACCATGGACTGTACAGTCCGAATTCTCCAGACCAGAATGCTGGAGTGGTAGCTTTTCCCTTCTCCAGGGAATCTTCCCAACCCAGGTCTCCCACATTGCTGATGGATTCTTTATCAGCTGAGCCAAAAAGGAAGTCCAAGAACACTGGAGTGGGTAGCCTGTTCCTTCTCCAGTGGACCTTCCCAACCCAGGAATCAAACTGGGATTTCCTGCATTGTGGATTCTTTACCAAATGAGCTATCAGGAAAGGCTATTTGTCACAAGACTAGAAGGGAATTTAAGGTCTAATGAGCCATAATTTGGATATATATATTATAAAATTATATATATATATAATGTATATCATATAAATATGATATTTATATTATTCATTCACTCTTTCATTGATAATAACAGAAATGGAATGGGGGAAATATTTCATCTAGAGCAATGGAAGAAGCCATTTATTTGTAGGCAACAATGGAAGTTTGCAAGCAGAAAGATATAATTATATCTTTTATATATATTATATATATGCCAAAAACTCTTTCACCCCACAATAAACCCCTTTACACAGAGATACTAAATTACATACATCAATAAGTAAGTGGACATCATGAAAAAATAATTTGCAAAGATATAATCTGACACAAATTTTTGCTGCATCATACTTAAGGTCTCTCTGATTCTAGGTCTTATTATGTCAAAGTCTTGAAATTTCTGTTTCACATAGACAGAGACATGAATTTGATGATCAGCTTTACCAGCAACTCCTATAGAGAATGTAGACACTAAGTTAAATAAAGAATTGTACCCTGTGAAGGAGTAAAATCAGATGACAATTTATGAAATACACTATCAGTTAACATCTATATTTTCAAAAAATCAATTATGGTAGTGACATGTCAAGGTATGAAGAACTAAGGTATGATAAACTGTAGTTCCACATTTTACTCTCCTATGAAATTATGTAATTGGTTTGGTTTCCAAGTTAGTTTTTTCCCACAGAAGTAGCACAATTCATAATTATTATTTCAGCAAAATAATAAGTGACCTTATTACGTCACTCAGTATAAAGTATATTTCAGAAGAATTTATTCTTAAGAAATGTGTGAAGCATCATGAGATAAATGGGAATTTACATATGTTTCACATATGGTTTTGAATCAATTTGAAAGAGTAGAAAAATAACAAGAGAAAAATCTTAGATGACAGGGAACAGAAAAGTTAAGAAAGGATGCTTTTAAAATCATATAGAGAAGTTGAAATCAAAGAAATGGAAATACCAGGCTATAAACTGAAGAAGCAATTGCTATTATCATAGTCTAATCAAAGAATCACATATCCCCCTATGAGGCTTTGACCTTGCTAACATGGGCAGTTTTTCAGCCCAAGGGCAAATGGCCCTTTTACAAATATTTCCATCCCAAATAATCTTTTCAGAGCCCTTTTTATGTCTTTGTTTCTCAGACTGTAGATGAAGGGGTTCAGCATGGGTGTGACCACAGTGTACATCACCGATACGATAGCACTTGTGTGTGAGCTGTGGGTAGCAGTGAAGCTAAGATACACTCCTAAGGCTGAACAATAAAATAAGGAGACGACAGAGAGGTGAGATGCACAGGTGGAGAATGCTTTATACTGCCCCTGAGCAGATGAGATTCCACAGATAGAGGACACTATCTTAGAGTAAGAGTAAAGAATACCAGCCATAGGAACACCTCCGAGAATTACAGATCCAAAATATACCATCATGTTATTAAGAAAGGGGTCAGAACAGGCCAGTCTGATCAGCCATGTGATTTCACAGAAAAAGTGGTGTATTTCCAAGTCTGAGCAGAAGGACAGTTGCAACACTGTTAAGCTGTGTAACAGAGGAAAGAGGGCACTCACGATCCAGGACACCAGCACCAACAGTCCACAGAGCCGGAGGTTCATGATGACTGTGTAGTGCAGGGGGTGACAGATAGCCACATACCGGTCATAGGCCATCACGCTGAGGAGAAAGTCATCTAATGCTGCAAAGAGTAAGTAAAAATACACCTGGATGATGCAGCCTTCATAGGTGATGACTTTGCTCTGTGTCTGGATGTTCCACAGCATCTTTGGGATGGTGGTGGACATAAAACAGATATCTACAAAGGACAAGTTGGAAAGGAAGAAGTACATGGGTGTGTGGAGGTGGGGATTTGAGCGGACAGCCAAGATGATGAGTAGGTTTCCAATCACAGTGATCAGGTACATGAAGAGGAAAAGCCCAAATATAAGGGGCTGCAATGCTGGCTCCTCTGAAAGTCCCAGAAGGAGAAATTCTGAAATTTGTGTCTTGTTCTTGGATTCCATGTAATTAAAGTGACTACTGGGAAAAAAGAAAATAGCATGAATAATTTTCAAACAGGTGTAACTCACATAGCTGAACTTCTATAATTTCTATTTTACTGGCAAGAAATTGATGTTAATGAGTTGTATATAGACAAATTCTCCTTGAAGGTATACTCCATTTCACCTCTAATTAGATACTTTTGTCTCATTCTCAGCATATTTCCAAGGAGTTCATGCATTTACAGTTTTAATGAGAAAGTCTTTTATGCCCTTGAGAAACATTATGCTGACAGTCAACATGTTTCAAGTACATATAGGGGATAAATAGAGATACTTAAAAACAAATCTTTCATGATCCAAGGGTGGTGAAAGATGATATTCAAATAAATACAGAATATGTTAGAAGGTGACAGGTGTTATAAAAACAAAAACATGTATAAAGGAGAGTGTAGTAGGAACATTATTTTGTACTAAATATTCAGACAAGGCTTACAAACAATGGGTGCTATGAAGAGACATCAAGAAAAAAGAGAGAAAGTCCTAGCATGATACCAGGAGAAGTGTGCGTCTGGCAAAGGGAATAGCCACTGCAAAGTAACTAAGGAAGAAGCTGGTCACATGTTCAAATGCAAACAAGGAAGCCAGTGGAATGAAGAAATAAGCAGGAGGGGAGTGGTTAGAGATGGTGTCAAGGATGCTGAGGAGCAAGGTGGCTTCCCTGCTATAGCTGAACCTTCAGTCCATAGAGAATCCCTCTTCCATGTTGTTCCCAGAACTTTATGGATTTAGTTGCAAAGGAGTCCTGTAAATTATATCAGATCATCTTCTTAGTACCATCTTTGATGGAGTTTTGGCCTCTGTCACCTTATTACGTTACCTTAGTACGTCACCTTAGTATGTGAGTGCAGGTGCCTTTGCTCTAACAACTGCTCTCACTCCACAAGGCACAAGTATACACACACACCGTAGCCTCCTGGGCTGTGTTACTGTCATGAATTCTCACCCAGCACCACCTTCCTTAAGCCACGGGTGGTGACACCTCAAGCCTGTCAGATCAGATTATCTTTCTCCTAAAGGATGTTTAAATAGTACCTAGAAATTCCAATTCACAAGCTACGGAATAATACAGTTGAGATTCCTTTTAGCTACAATGACTTTCTGCCCTATATTTAAATAAATATACAAAGCATGGGAGAGAGAGAGATAAATGAAGGGGAAAGATCTAACAAGCTCAAACAGCCTCTAAGACAATGTGGTGTTCTTGATTTGGCAACATTCCAACTTCAGCTATATCCCTTGATAACCAGGAAATATCAGAAAGAAAAATACCTCTTTTCCAAAGACAGAAGCAATGGTATCTGTAGGGTGTGAAAAACCATGCCAATTTGCCCTGTCTCTGGTTTTTCTTTTTTTGTTTGTTTTTAATATTGATCATTTTTAGTCTTTATTGAAAATGTTCCATTATGCCTGTTTTATGTTCTAAATCTTTAGCTGTGAGACATGCAGGATCTTAGCTTCCCAACCAGGGATTGAACCCATAGCCTGTGCACTGGAAGGCAAAGTCCTAACCACTGGACAGCCAAGAAAGTGCCCTTATCTCTGTTTTCTTATGAGATATATTTTATTTGTTATTCTTGGGCTTAGTGGTTTTAATTTTTTTCATAAATCCAGTGGGGACATCCTAATTCTAGTTCTGATCTTTGGACAGCATGAAAGGGCTTTTCCAGACCATACTCTGTGAGTCCATGAGGTCATGAAAATTCATTATCTTCTTGTGGATAAATTTCTTCACATGATTTAAGCCTAGGGACACTGTTTTATCTCAGTATACTGTGATGTTGTCACTATAATGCAAGATTCCAAGCATCAGTGATTTCAGCTCCCTTGTTTACTTCTTATTTTCCCATATGTACATGATTACATGTGCATTTATTTTAAAAACACAATTAAGGAAATTATAAATTATGAAACAGAATGGCAAAAATGTTAAACCAGTTAAAAGAGTGATTTCATATATATGCATTAAACAAACTGAATGGAATATCAAAACCGTTGTTTCAATCAATTTTTGATGTTCCATTCAGTTTATAGCAGTAACAGAACAATCAAAACAATCATTAATAATGAATTAATAACTAATTTAGGAAAGACCTTGACTCAAGAGAATCTAATATATAATCTACCTGGGAATTTCTAGCAAATAGCATATGTATTGTTAATATTTGTTGAATGATTAGGAATTAGATCCCCTTAGATATGAACACTAGTGTATGGGAAGATTGTACTTCAATTTGATAGGAAAAGGCTGGATTGTTGAATAAAATTCAGAATAAAGGGCCATCTATCTGGAAGGAAATGAAGTAGTTTCTTATTTAATACATCTTTTTAAAAAAGACAAAAGTCCCCAGTGTAAAAGTTAACAGTCCATTTCAGATGATCATATAAAACATAAAATCTGTAATTGAGAAAACTATTATTATCAAGGGAGAAAGTCAGAAGTAAGAAGAAAAACAAATTTAACTACATAAAAATTTAAAACATTTTATGGTCAAAAATACCCACCCCAAAATCAATCACAGAACAATATTTTATTTAAAAAAATCATTGTAAATGCAGTTAACTGTTGAGAAGAAGGCATGAAGTATATGTAGATGTACAGTAATAATAAGAAATAACTTGCTAATTGAATATACAAATCTTTGTTCAAAGTGAGTACTAGTTTAATAAACAGGAAGATATCTAATTCACAACCTTCAGCCTGGGATAAAACTTAATGTTGATTGAGGTTGAAACTCTTAAACATGTATTACAGACATAAAGGGAACTCTTTAATTTCGCTGGCAGAGATATGAAATAGAGTACATTGTGTAAACCACCTAAGACAGCTATTGATAATAGAAACACAAATATTCTTTAACTCATGGTTCCTCCATCTCTGCACTACTGGGTATTCTCTGCCAGGTCCTTCTCTGTGGTGGGGTCTGTCCTGTACATTGTAGGGTGTTTAGAAGCATCCTTGCCCACCACCTGCCCTTCATCAGTGTGACAGCAAAAAATGTCTACTGATATTGCTCAACGTCCCCTGAGGGATAGTTACCCTTGTTTTAGAAGTGCAATGTTAAATTAACAATCTCAAAATAATTTTGTAGCAGTGATATGATAGTCCTTATTGCTAAATAATGGTACAGACCATCGAATGTATGAGTCACACAGCCACACAGCCATGGAATATTATATGGACACTGAAATAATGAGCCAGCATTATTACTAGTTGTTTAGAAGCAAGTCCCCGAGTTGTTGCTGAGAAATAGACAAAAGTGGATAAATTGTAGAAAAACATTAAACATACTAGCCACTTATCAGTAAAACATAAAGAAATTTAATGATGTATTTAAGATTATATTTATACCTTTGTATAAAAGTATGTGGATATGTATAAGTGCATATTTTAGAAGGGTATGTTTAAAGGAAACTAAAAACTTAAGGAATAAAAAATACTTATTCCATAAATAAAAACTGACAGAATAATAAATATACTTAACCTTATGAAGCAAAATAAGATAAAATGCATTGCTTCCTGAACACCTGTAGGTAAAAAATTGAATGAAAATCTACCACTAACTAAAAAAAAACACATAAAAGAGTAAAAATTTAATGATACCAGCATTGGTCTCTAATTCAAGTTGAAACTGCCAAAACAGGAAAATTAAAGAATATAACAGGACATTTACAATGAGGAGACAGAACGGTACCAAAGTTGTAATTTCATCTCATATTGAAATAGATGGACTCAAAGACACTTACAGAATGTGAAGGCAATGTTTAATATGGTAAAGAAGTGAATACCTGTGGTGGATTCACATTGATGTATGGCAAAACCAATACAATATTGTAAAGTAATTAACCTCCAATGACAATAAATAAATTTATATTAAAAAAAAAGTATGTTCAGAGCTGATGCAACTTTTGCAAATAGATTTAATTAGAAAACTAAAAGGAATAATAAGAAATAACAGTTGTGAAACTAGAAGTAAATGTGCATAAAGTGCTACTTATTATTAATCACTAAAGAGGCTGCAGAACTCTCACTTTCCATTTTGGTTTACAACAAGGATTGAACCGTCAAGAATATTAAAGTGATAACTGAATTCATTCAGTAAGAAAAGTGACAATGAAAAAGCAAGAAATGGGGTGTACTGTACAGTGTGGTGACTATATATAGCTCATAGTACTTTATAGCATAAACTGACTGACAGATTTGACACAAAAATTGGTCCAAAATTTGACCCAAAAAATGAGTTATTATACAATCCCCAGGTTTCCCTGGTAACTCAGCGGTAAAATATGAATCTGCCAATGCAGAGACCTGGGTTCGATCCCTGGGCCAGGAAGATCCCTTGGAGGAGGGCATGGCAACCCACTCCAGGATTCTCACCTGGGAAATCCCATGGACAGAGGAGCCTGGTGGGCTATATTTCATGGGGTTGCAAACAGTTGGACACAACTTGGCGACCAAACAACAACATATCATCCCCACAAATGTATGTGTGTGTGTGTGTGTATATATATATATATATATATATATATATATATACAAAGAATGACTTGACATTCAATTTTTGTTAAGAAAAAGAAAAGGAAAACAATTTCTTCTTTCAAAGGATTCAATTAAAAATAAAAAATAAGCGACAGCACTTTATAAAGCAGAATTNCTCTTTAATTTCGCTGGCAGAGATATGAAATAGAGTACATTGTGTAAACCACCTAAGACAGCTATTGATAATAGAAACACAAATATTCTTTAACTCATGGTTCCTCCATCTCTGCACTACTGGGTATTCTCTGCCAGGTCCTTCTCTGTGGTGGGGTCTGTCCTGTACATTGTAGGGTGTTTAGAAGCATCCTTGCCCACCACCTGCCCTTCATCAGTGTGACAGCAAAAAATGTCTACTGATATTGCTCAACGTCCCCTGAGGGATAGTTACCCTTGTTTTAGAAGTGCAATGTTAAATTAACAATCTCAAAATAATTTTGTAGCAGTGATATGATAGTCCTTATTGCTAAATAATGGTACAGACCATCGAATGTATGAGTCACACAGCCACACAGCCATGGAATATTATATGGACACTGAAATAATGAGCCAGCATTATTACTAGTTGTTTAGAAGCAAGTCCCCGAGTTGTTGCTGAGAAATAGACAAAAGTGGATAAATTGTAGAAAAACATTAAACATACTAGCCACTTATCAGTAAAACATAAAGAAATTTAATGATGTATTTAAGATTATATTTATACCTTTGTATAAAAGTATGTGGATATGTATAAGTGCATATTTTAGAAGGGTATGTTTAAAGGAAACTAAAAACTTAAGGAATAAAAAATACTTATTCCATAAATAAAAACTGACAGAATAATAAATATACTTAACCTTATGAAGCAAAATAAGATAAAATGCATTGCTTCCTGAACACCTGTAGGTAAAAAATTGAATGAAAATCTACCACTAACTAAAAAAAAACACATAAAAGAGTAAAAATTTAATGATACCAGCATTGGTCTCTAATTCAAGTTGAAACTGCCAAAACGGGAAAATTAAAGAATATAACAGGACATTTACAATGAGGAGACAGAACGGTACCAAAGTTGTAATTTCATCTCATATTGAAATAGATGGACTCAAAGACACTTACAGAATGTGAAGGCAATGTTTAATATGGTAAAGAAGTGAATACCTGTGGTGGATTCACATTGATGTATGGCAAAACCAATACAATATTGTAAAGTAATTAACCTCCAATGACAATAAATAAATTTATATTAAAAAAAAAGTATGTTCAGAGCTGATGCAACTTTTGCAAATAGATTTAATTAGAAAACTAAAAGGAATAATAAGAAATAACAGTTGTGAAACTAGAAGTAAATGTGCATAAAGTGCTACTTATTATTAATCACTAAAGAGGCTGCAGAACTCTCACTTTCCATTTTGGTTTACAACAAGGATTGAACCGTCAAGAATATTAAAGTGATAACTGAATTCATTCAGTAAGAAAAGTGACAATGAAAAAGCAAGAAATGGGGTGTACTGTACAGTGTGGTGACTATATATAGCTCATAGTACTTTATAGCATAAACTGACTGACAGATTTGACACAAAAATTGGTCCAAAATTTGACCCAAAAAATGAGTTATTATACAATCCCCAGGTTTCCCTGGTAACTCAGCGGTAAAATATGAATCTGCCAATGCAGAGACCTGGGTTCGATCCCTGGGCCAGGAAGATCCCTTGGAGGAGGGCATGGCAACCCACTCCAGGATTCTCACCTGGGAAATCCCATGGACAGAGGAGCCTGGTGGGCTATATTTCATGGGGTTGCAAACAGTTGGACACAACTTGGCGACCAAACAACAACATATCATCCCCACAAATGTATGTGTGTGTGTGTGTGTATATATATATATATATATATATATATATATACAAAGAATGACTTGACATTCAATTTTTGTTAAGAAAAAGAAAAGGAAAACAATTTCTTCTTTCAAAGGATTCAATTAAAAATAAAAAATAAGCGACAGCACTTTATAAAGCAGAATTGTAGAGACATTTTTAAATAGAAAAAGTTAACCTCATTATCATACATCTTTTCACCTATGTAACTAAGGTTTTTTTCCCCTTACGTGAATACCTAGTGTGAGAGAAGGTACTGTAATGTGTGTGTTTATTGCACAACTGTTGCAAGGATGTCTTTGCAAACAGTCCTGGGTACAGATCTTTCTCTTGCATGTAGAAACCGAGTCTAATATTCCCCATCTTACAATAAAAAGAAATGCTGTCACTTCACGGTGCATCCCACACAGGTAATATCCTGTCTTACATTTCCTCTTCTATTGGGTTTCCAGAAGATTTAATTGTCAAAACTGACATCCTTGTTTCCAAGTGCAATGGTCACTTTTTTTACATCATAAATAAATGCATTATTATGAAAAGTAGCAAACAACCACAGAGATCTCTGCATCTGGGCTATGCTCAATTGGTCCTCAGGTGACCTTAGGTACACGTTCCTGGCTTCCATCCTCTCTGATCCTCCCCTCTAGTGTCTGTGGGACGCTCAGACTCACCTGCTTGGGAACTCTGGGTGGATGATTTCTCTGTGAAGGTCAAATTTTCTCCCTAATTAATTGACAAGGCAGATCAAAGTTTTGTCCTCAAATAAGAAAACAGGAAAGAATAAAAACCAAGCATTAGTCTCCCAGCCAGATATAGGACTGCAAAAGTAAACAACCACATCCTATATAATCAAAGAGGCACAGGCTAAGGGACTGTAGCAGAGGAAATGATTACAGCTTCCTGTGTCAGTTCATTAGGCATGTTTTCCTTTTGTTAATTCAGCTTCTAAGCACATGATTTCCCTTAGAGACACTGGTCTGGATAGATTTTTTTTTTTCCTACTGATTCTCTGTTCCTAGGAGACTGTATTATAAGTTAGGTGAAATCAGTTTTTATAGCTCCTTTGACTTTACCTCTCCTACTTCCAGAGCTCTAAGCCTCCCAACACCTCATCACATCCCTGATTTCAAATTATCTCAATAATATAACATGGACAATTTGTCTCAACTAGGTCCACAGGGCCTTCAAAGCTTTGGTTTTTGTTGGGAACACAACACCTGAAACCTCTGAATATGACTATTCCCTTTTTCAAAGGGGATAACTTTTTTCTTTAATATAAATCTTGGATATTATAATCCTTGGTTTCATGAAAATTATTGCAATGCCAATAAGGATTCCTGACTTCCCTGGTAGTTCAGACTGTAAAGCATCTGTCTACAATGCAGGAGTCCTGGGTTCAATCCCTGGGTTGGGAAGATCCCCTGGAGAAGGAAATGGCAATCCACTCCAGGACTATTGCCTGGAAAATCCCATGTACAGAGGAGCCTGGTAGGCTACAGTCTGTGGGGTCGCAAAGAGTCGGACACGACTGAGTGACTTCACTTCACTTCACTTCACTCATATCAGGAGTTAATAGCTGTCATTTAAGAGTCCTCAGTATAAAATATTTGTAACTATGAAAGACATATATACATATTGTTATGCAATAAACTGTGGAAAATTCTGGAAGAGATGGAAATACCNGAGGAGCCTGGTAGGCTACAGTCTGTGGGGTCGCAAAGAGTCGGACACGACTGAGTGACTTCACTTCACTTCACTTCACTCATATCAGGAGTTAATAGCTGTCATTTAAGAGTCCTCAGTATAAAATATTTGTAACTATGAAAGACATATATACATATTGTTATGCAATAAACTGTGGAAAATTCTGGAAGAGATGGAAATACCAGACCACCTGACCTGCCTCTTGAGAAACCTATATACAGTTCAGGAATTAACAGTTAGAACTGGACATGGAACAACAGACTGGTTCCAAATAGGAAAAAGAGTACATCAGGCTGTATATTGTCACCCTGCTTATTTAACTTCTATGCAGAGTACATCATGAGAAACGCTGGGCTGGAAGAAGCACAAGCTGGAATCAAGATTGCAGGGAGAAATATCAATAACCTCAGATATGCAGATGACACCACCCTCATGGCACAAAGTGAAGAGGAACTAAAAANGTGTACACCTGTGGCTGATTCATGTCGATGTATAGCAAAACCAATACAGTACTGTAAAATAGAATAAAGTATTAAAAAAAATGAATTCACCTAACTTATAATGATGTGTCTTAGGAACAGTGAATCAGACAGAAAAAAATCCATTCTGTCTAGGAGTGTCTCCAATGGAAATCATGTAGTTAGAGGTTGGAGTAACCAAAGGAAACACACATAATGAGCTGACATAGTAAGCTGTAAATATCTCCTCTTCTGCAGTCGCTCAGCCTCTCCAGTTTTGTTGGGGAGGACCTAGTTCTTGCTTTTGAAGTTCTGCATCTGTCTGGCAACCAATGCTTGATTTCATCACTTCCTGTTTTCTTATTTGGGGACAAAATTCTGTCTGCATCAGTAATCATTTAGGGAGGAATTTTGACTTCTACAGGGAAGAAGTGATAAAATCTGCAGGCAGGTGAGTCTGAGAGCTCTATAGATACTGCAGGAGAGCATCAGAGAGGATGGAAGCCAAGTGCGTGTACTTGAGGTCACCTGAGGACCAATCTATCATAGCCTAGAGGCCAGAGGTCATTGTAGTTGTTTTCTGGTTTTCCTAATATTAATGTCTTATATATGATCTAAAACTAAAGTGAACCTTGCACTTGAAAATGCAAGCGTCAAGGTTGACAATTAAATGGTAATATTGGAAGCTCAGATGGTATGGTTGTGGTGGTTTGATCAATAAGTTGTGTCTGACTCTAGTGACCCCATGGACTGTAGCCTGCCTGGCTCCTCTGTCAATGGGATTTTCCAGGCAAGAGTACTGGAGTAGGTAGCCAGTTCCTTCTCCAAGGGAGCTTCCCACCCCAGGGATCAAATCTCTGTCTCCTGCATTGACAAATGGATTCTTTGCTTTCTGAGCCACCAGGCAAATCCTTTTAGTAGGAATAGAAGGCATAAAATGCTTCCAGTATAATTAGAAAGTAAGTATTGTTTATGAACAGGAGGAAACAAATAGGGAAAGTCCTTAAGGAAAACAAATCTTCTACTGTTTTATATGCTTCATATAAAATATGTCCAATTTCTGCTGTATTTTATCTATTTCTGATTTTAAATTGGTAGTTTATGTTCCAATTTTTAATTTTCCTCTTAGTATATTCACACTGTAAGATCTTTTAAGTCATATCTATATCACTGTTTATGTCCTTGGCAGAAATATATTTTTCTTTATTACTTTTTTCTGGGTATCCAGGAGATGTCACTGGAATTGGAATATTGATGAAGCAGGGGAACTTTTCTTTATTTCATTGTCTCAGTGGTCATTTGAGTTTACTGGATATTTTTCCCCTTAATGTCCAAATGTCCATTTCATTTCTCTCTCTTTCTTTCACTCTCATACTTTTCATTCTTTTCTAAATACTAAGCAGAAATTGGGCATAACAAAAGTGAACTCCAAGTTTATTGTTTCATGGGAAGTTTATAAACTGGAATTTCTGGGTAACAATTATATATTCTTTCAGAGAATAATAATTTGATCTGACCAGCCAATCTGTAAACACTTATAGCATAGGGAAGGTGGATCTGGGTAGCCAATGATGGTAGTAACACAAACCAGAAAGACATGATTGTGAGTGTGTGTGTGTGTGTGTGTGTGTGTGTGTGTGTGTGTGCCTTCCCTTGTGAATGGAAAATGGTTCTTAAAGCGGAGGCACCTGAACTCATATATTAAGATGACTTATAATACAGAAGTCAGAATTCACTCAACTGATAGGACTAAGTAGGGTATCTGATATAATTCATAAGATGGTTTTACAACTAAATTCATAAGGTGCAAGGAACCACATGGAAGAGGGATTCTCTATGTGCTGGTGTCAATTGTAGCAGGGAGGCCACCTTGCTCCTCAGCATCCCTGAGACAATTTCTAATCACCCCCCCTCTTGATTATTCCTCTGCCCCACTGGCTTCCTTGTTTTCATTTGAACATGTGGAACAAGTATCTTCTTTAGGTCCTTTGCAGCTCCCTCTAGCAGGCTCACAGTTCTCCTGACATCACACTAGCTCCTTATCTCTCTTTCTGGAGGAAAGTATTCAAACATCATCTCATTCATTCTCTGGTCTTCCCTAAGCACTTGGGACAAAGTAACACCTCCTACCACTCTCTCCTACACACGGCTGTTTTTCTTCATAGCATCTGTCACATTCTGACATGTTCTATCATATTTTATTTGAATATCCTCACTCACCCTCCTTGGATCATCTTGGCTGTCAGCTCAGACTCCCATCTCCACACCCCCATGTACGTCTTCCTCTCCAGCCTGTCTTTTGTAGACATCTGCTTCACCATCACCACCATCCCATCCAGATGCAGAGCAAAGGTATCATCTATGAAGGCTGTATTACCCAGATGTATTTTTATATTCTCTTTGCAGAATTTGACGACATTTTCCTGAGTGTGATGGCCTATGATCGGTATATGGCCATCTGACACATTTGTTCTACATGGTCATCGTAACCCCCTATCTTTGTGTATTGCTGGTTCTGATATGCTGGGTGTTGATTGCCTTGTATCCCTTGCTACATAGCTTAATGTTGCTGCAATTGTCCTTCTGTCCAGAAATGCAACACCCCCCCCCCCCCCCGCCCCCGCCACTTTTTCTGTGAACTCCATGAGGTGGTACAACTTGCCAGTTCTGACAACTTTCTTAATAACATAGTGATGTATTTTGCAGCTGTCCTGATGGGTGGTGGTCCTTTTGCTGGTATCCTTTACTCTTATTCTAAAATAGTTTCCTGCATATGTAAAATCATATCAGCTCAGGGAACGTATAAAGCGTTTTCCGCCTGTGTGTCCCACCTCTTGGTTGTCTCCTTATTTTATTTTACAGCCTTAGGAATGTATCTTAGCTCTGGTGCTACTCACAGCTCACATTCAAGTACAAACGCCTCTGTGATGTACATTGTGGTCATACCCCTGCTGAACACCTTCATCTACAGTCTGATAAGTCAAGATATAAATGAGGCTCTGAAGAGAGTCTACTTCATGCCAACTTTAAAAGACCAAATACCCTAGTACCCTGGATTGCCTAGCTCAAAGCCTCTGAACCAGAAATAGTGATTCTTTGATCATTGTGGAATAAAATTTGCTCTATGCAGGTCAGGAAGCAACAGTTAGAACTGGACATGGAACAACAGATTGGTTCCAAATAGAAAAAGGAGTACGTCAAGGCTGTATATTGTCACCCTGCTTATTTAACTTCTATGCAGAGTACATCATGAGAAACGCTGGGCTGGAAGAAACACAAGCTGGAATCAAGATTGCCGGGAGAAATATCAATAACCTCAGATATGCAGATGACACCACCTTTATGGCAGAAAGTGAAGTGGAACTAAAAAGCCTCTTGTTGAAAGTGAGAGAGGAGAGTGAAAAAGTTGGCTTAAAGCTCAACATTCAGAAAACGAAGATTATGGCATCCAGTCCCATCACTTCATGGGAAATAGATGGGGAAACAGTGGAAACAGTGTCAGACTTTATTTTGGGGGCTTCAAAATCACTGCAGATGGTGACTGCAGCCATGAAATTAGAAGACGCTTACTCCTTGGAAGAAAAGTTATGACTAACCTAGATAGCATATTCAAAAGCAGAGATATTACTTTGCCGACTAAGGCCCATCTAGTCAAGGCTATGGTTTTTCCTATGGTCATGTACGGAAGTGAGACTTGGACTGTGAAGAAGGCTGAGCACTGAAGAATTGATGCTTTTGAACTGTGGTGTTGGAGAAGACTCTTGAGCGTCCCTTGGACTGCAAGGAGATCCAACCAATCCATTTTGAAGGAGATCAACCCTGGGATTTCTTTGGAAGGAATAATGCTAAAGCTGAAACTCCAGTACTTTGGCCACCTCATGTGAAGAGTTGACTCATTGGAAAAGACTCTGATGCTGGGAGGGATTGGGGGCAGGAGGAGAAGGGGACGACCGAGGATGAGATGGCTGGATGGCATCACAAACTCGATGGATGTGAGGCTGAGTGAACTCAGAGAGATGGTGATGAACAGGGAGGCCTGGCGTGCTGAGATTCATGGGGTCGCAAAGAGTCGGACACGACTGAGCGACTGAGATTAACTGCACTGAACTTGTTTCCCAGGATTTCCATTTTTCTTTTTATCTTTGGATTCAGCATCCTTATGCAATTATAGGAACTCTCTTTATCAAGCTTTTCCCTCAGTCTTATACATAAGCCATTTTGTATTCAAAATTTTCAAAAATTTCCTACCTTTGGGTCAAAAATGTTTGTAGATTCCATCCTTTGTTGGGGCATCATAGATTTATTAAGAATAGTTACTTCTTTAAAAAAATAAATTTATTTATTTTAATTTGAGGTTAATTACTTTACAACATTGTATTGGTTTTGCCACACATTGGAGAGGGCTAGGGTGGGATGATTTGGGAGAATGGTATTGAAACATGTATAATATCATATATGAAATGAATAGCCAGTCCAGCTTCGATGCATGATACTGGGTGCTTGGGGCTGGTGTGCTGAGAATAGTTAATTCTTAAATGACAGTCATCTCAAGTAATTTTCTATTCCCCTGAAGTAATAATTATGGTTGTATTATTCATTTAAAAATACACTTAACAACCAGGATAATTTATATTATTTTATTACAGTTTGTTGTGTCAGTGATATAGAAAAACAACTGTCAAGTTACAGGAGGATTTCTGACCATGGAGAGTCAGAACCCTTTTCTTGTTCAAGGGTCAACTTGTATGTGTGTCTCTTTCTATATATAGACATATATGGTGGTGGTTTAGTTGCTAAGTCGTGAACAACCCTTGTGATCCCATGGACCGTAGCCAGCCAGGCTCCTCTGTCCATGGGATTCTCCAGGAAATAATATTGGATGGGTTGCCATTTCCTTCTCCAATACACCCACACACATACATACACACATATATATACATGGTCTGTTTTGGCCAAAAGATCTTTCACGTGACATATTGTGTGTGAGTGTTTGTGTATGTGTGTGTACGTAACATACATTTTGCTGTGCAGGAGGATCTAACAACTCTGTAAGTCAACTTTACTCTAAAAAAAATTGAAAATATAAAATGATAATTTTCCAGTAACCAATCTTAATGTCATGGAAGATTATTATCAAACAAGTAGAGAATTCAAGATAATGTCATGAAGTTATTCAAGAAGCTGTAAGAAACCACAGGTGATTCTTCTTTGACAGTAATCTTAGCCATGTTTTTGTATATATCTCTCCTGGAAAAGGAAATAAAAATAAACAAATGGAGTACATTTGTTTGCACAGTTAAAGAAAGCACCAATAAAACAAACTATCCACGGGAAAATATATTTATAATGTATATATCCAATAAGGGATTGTTATCCAAAAATATAAAGGATTGAATCAACTTAATATTAAAAACCAAATAACTATTAAAAGTAGGCTGAAAATATTCAATAGGCATTTTCCCAAGGAAGACATACAGATCTTCATAGAAGAGTATGTGTATTTTGCAGTTTTAGGATTTGAGGTCCCATAGTAGCTCAGCTGGTAAAGAATCCATCTGCAATGCAGGAGACTCTGGTTTGATTTCTGGATTGGGAAGATCCCTTGGAGAAGGGAAAAGTTGCCCACTCCAGTATTCTGGCCTGGAGAATTCCATGGACTGTATAGTCCATGGGGTTGCAAAGAGTCAGATATGGCTGAGCAGCTTTCACTTTCAGATACCTCTTCAGTCAAATGGACTGTTCATAACTTTAGATGCATGTGTAGAGTACATTATTAATACATCATAGTGCAAACATCAGAGAATAAAGTTTCATGAAAATAAAATAAGACAATCCACATAAGATTCCAAGCTCATTGCATGGTACACCATTAGATGGAAACATAATCTAACTGACTTTTTTTTTTTTT
>SJYW01025965.1:41008-107729 GCA_006410735.1 Raphicerus campestris
AAAATCCCATGTACAGAGGAGCCTGGTAGGCTACAGTCTGTGGGGTCGCAAAGAGTCGGACACGACTGAGTGACTTCACTTCACTTCACTTCACTCATATCAGGAGTTAATAGCTGTCATTTAAGAGTCCTCAGTATAAAATATTTGTAACTATGAAAGACATATATACATATTGTTATGCAATAAACTGTGGAAAATTCTGGAAGAGATGGAAATACCAGACCACCTGACCTGCCTCTTGAGAAACCTATATACAGTTCAGGAATTAACAGTTAGAACTGGACATGGAACAACAGACTGGTTCCAAATAGGAAAAAGAGTACATCAGGCTGTATATTGTCACCCTGCTTATTTAACTTCTATGCAGAGTACATCATGAGAAACGCTGGGCTGGAAGAAGCACAAGCTGGAATCAAGATTGCAGGGAGAAATATCAATAACCTCAGATATGCAGATGACACCACCCTCATGGCACAAAGTGAAGAGGAACTAAAAAGCCTCTTGATGAAAGTGAAAGAGGAGAGTGAAAAAGTTGGCTTAAAGCTCAACATTCAGAAAACTAAGATCATGGCATCTGGTCCCACCAGTTCATGGGAAATAGATGGGGAAACAGTGGAAACAGTGTCAGACTTTATTTTGGGAGCTCCAAAATAACTGCAGATGGTGATTGCAGCCATGAAATTAAAAGATGCTGGCAAAACCAATACAATATTGTAAAATAATTAGCCTCCAACTAAAATAAGTAAATTTAAATTTAAAAAAAAAAGAAAAAATAATAAAAATTTAAAAGTAATAATAAAAGATGCTTACTCCTTGGAAGGAAAGTTATGACCAACCTAGATAGCATATTCAAAAGCAGAGACATTACTTTGCCAACAAAGGTCTGTCTAGTCAAGGCAATGTTTTTCCTATGGTCATGTATGGATGTGAGAGTTGGACTGTGAAGAAGGCTGAGTGCCGAAGAATTGATGCTTTTGAACTGTGGTGTTGGAGAAGACTCTTGAGAGTCCCTTGAACTGCAAGGAGATCCAACCAATCCATCCTAAAGGAGATCAGTCCTGGGTGTTCACTGGAAGGACTGATGCTGAAGCTGAAACTCCAGTACTTTGGCCACCTCATAAGAAGAGTTGACTAACTGGAAAAGACTCTGATGCTTGGAGGGATGGGGGCAGGAGGAGAAGGGGATGACAGAGGATGAGATGGTTGGATGGTATCATCGGCTCGCCGGACATGAGTTTGGGTAAACTCCGGGAGTTGGTGATAGACAGTTGGTGATGGCGTGCTGTGATTCATGGGGTCGCAAAGAGTCAGACACGACTGAGTGACTGAACTGAACTGAAAAAGATACTACTAATCTCCTATATCCCGCAAGACAGAACCCAATAGAAGTAATGTTCCTTCCTCAAATGCCAATTGCCAACAGTAAGAAAACCTATTCTAGACCAGAGCTCCAATAAGCTCATTATTATGGCTTATTGGGTCT
This sequence comes from Raphicerus campestris, assembly GCA_006410735.1. NCBI lineage: Eukaryota > Metazoa > Chordata > Mammalia > Artiodactyla > Bovidae > Raphicerus > Raphicerus campestris. The sequence goes on from SJYW01025965.1 coordinate 42,492, forward strand.
CTAGCAGACACAGGAACTGCCTTTCAAACAAGTTCTTCGGTACTGATGAAAGTGTAGGTCTTGGTCTGTGGATCACAGTTTGAGTAGCAAGACAGTAGTCCTGCGTTAGAGTCAACTACACACAGTTTCAGTCTCCTCCACCAAGGATCCTTATGTAACTTTTAAAGATATGGGTTTTTAATTCACTTTATAGGTCATGATAAATTATGTATTAGATCGCTGAAATATAATAGCTCTTGAGTAACCTGAAATAAAATATATATTAAGAAGGCTTGGTAGCAGGCAGAATGTGAGTGAGTGAAAGTCACTCAGTCATGTCCGACTCTTTGTGATCCCATGGACTATATAGTCCATGGAATTCTCTAGGCCAAAATACTGGAGTTGGGTAGCCTTTCCCTTCACCAGGGGATCTTCCCAAACCAGGATCAAACCCAGGTCTCCAGCATTGCAGGTGGATTCTCTACCAGCTAAGCTATCAAAGAAGCCCCACAAGATATCTCAAGTTAAATGCAAAACAATTTGTTCCACAACTTGAGAAAAGATAGATAGTTACTTTTCAAAAAATGAGTTTAATCACAAAATAAAATAATACAGATTAGGATAGTTGGATATGAAATAACATAGCAATATGCATAATATCTAGACCTTACTACTAAAGATGCAGAAGAATATTCCATGTTTAAAAGGAATAAGGGGAACACAATGTGACCAACTGATAGATTTGATTAAACACAATTTATAAACTCTCACACAACCCCATTAATGGAATTACACCTACATAGAAGAATTAAATGTCAAACTACAAACTTGATGAAAAAAGTCCTAATTTTTGAAAGAATGCAAAAAGAAAAGACACTCAGATTCCAAGACACAAAGCAAAATTCTTGCAAAGATGATTTGCATACAGAAAGTTAATAGCTAACAAACCAAACGTGTTTTGGTGGTGTTTTTCTGTTGCTAAGTCATGTCCAACTCTTTTGTAACTCCATGTACTGTAGCCCACCAGGCTCCTCTGTCCATGGGATTCTCCAGGCAAGAATACTGGAGTGTGTTACCATTCCATTCTCCAAGGGATCTTCTTGGACCAGGGATCGAACCCACATCTCCTGTATTGGCAAGCATATTCTTTACCACTGTGCCACCAGGGAAGGCTTAGCCATCCTATAATTAAATAATTACCAAGTAATACTCCTTGGCATACCTGTTCGTGCATATTACATACAATGCTCTTTTTCATGCGAATATCAATGTGGTAGGCAATACTATGAAATATGTGTCCCAAATATTGCACTTGCAACATAGCATCTACCTCCATGGGTCTGGATTCTTCTCATAAATGCAGGACATGTTGAAACATTGAGGCTGAACAAATTTTTAAATACCCTCCCTTCAATACTCACAACTCCAGTCCTAATACTCTGCTTTCCTACTCCCATGAACTGCAAAACTCCTCAGATATGTTCTGTTTTTACCAGAGCCACTTTATTCCTTCCATTCCTTCTTCATTCTCATCCAACTGTAATTCCATTCCCATCACTTATTTGTCAATAATGATGCTTGTATTACTGAGTCAGCAGATACTAATCTTTTCATGGATTAAATCAATCAATTTTAAATGTAATAGTCAAACTAGGATAAAAATAGCTGGCAGTCTCTTGGGTCTGAGTTAGGCTGCTTAAGTTCTCAGGTAGCCATATTTATGACTTGAAAACCAGGAAGCATGTCCTGTCTACCTAAGATTGCAGAGGAGATATTTGTGACTCCCTGTGTCTGCTCATGAGGCACTGCTTTCACTGTTACTCTCACCTCTGCTCACATCATTGTCCTCAGGGCCACTAGTATGGATGGAAAGATTTTATTTTTTTTCCTGCTGAGACTCTGTTGCTTGGAGCCCACACCGAAAGACAGGTGAATCCAGTCTTTATTACTTTTTATCCATGAACTTTCCTGCCTCCCAAAGTTTTAGCTTCACTGCTATGCTGTGCTGCACTTAGTCACTCAGTCATATCCGACTCTTTGTGACCTGTAGTCTGCCAGGCTCCTCTGTCCATGGGGATTCCCCAACTTATTGCAATATTGAGTTAATGGTTTCCCCAAATCTGAAACTGTGGAACCTTCGTTGACCAGGTTCCAAGGATCTCCAAAGTATTGTCCTGTGGTGGGAAAGTCTCCTGAGATTTCTAGTAAATTGGGAGTCCCTTTGTCAACAAGAGATAGAGGTATGTTCTTTTGATATAAATACATGAGTATTATAATCATTGGCTTCATGATTATTTTAATAAATTAACTAGGACATTCATGTTAATGATACAAGTTAAGAAGTGCCATTTAGTGCTTCATTAAAAAAAAAAAAAGTCAGTTAGATTATGTTTCCATCTAATGGTGTACCATGCAATGAGCTTGGAATCTTATGTGGATTGTCTTATTTTATTTTCATGAAACTTTATTCTCTGATGTTTGCACTATGATGTATTAATAATGTACTCTACACATGCATCTAAAGTTATGAACAGTCCATTTGACTGAAGAGGTATCTGAAAGTGAAAGCTGCTCAGCCATATCTGACTCTTTGCAACCCCATGGACTATACAGTCCATGGAATTCTCCAGGCCAGAATACTGGAGTGGGCAACTTTTCCCTTCTCCAAGGGATCTTCCCAATCCAGAAATCAAACCAGAGTCTCCTGCATTGCAGATGGATTCTTTACCAGCTGAGCTACTATGGGACCTCAAATCCTAAAACTGCAAAATACACATACTCTTCTATGAAGATCTGTATGTCTTCCTTGGGAAAATGCCTATTGAATATTTTCAGCCTACTTTTAATAGTTATTTGGTTTTTAATATTAAGTTGATTCAATCCTTTATATTTTTGGATAACAATCCCTTATTGGATATATACATTATAAATATATTTTCCCGTGGATAGTTTGTTTTATTGGTGCTTTCTTTAACTGTGCAAACAAATGTACTCCATTTGTTTATTTTTATTTCCTTTTCCAGGAGAGATATATACAAAAACATGGCTAAGATTACTGTCAAAGAAGAATCACCTGTGGTTTCTTACAGCTTCTTGAATAACTTCATGACATTATCTTGAATTCTCTACTTGTTTGATAATAATCTTCCATGACATTAAGATTGGTTACTGGAAAATTATCATTTTATATTTTCAATTTTTTTTAGAGTAAAGTTGACTTACAGAGTTGTTAGATCCTCCTGCACAGCAAAATGTATGTTACGTACACACACATACACAAACACTCACACACAATATGTCACGTGAAAGATCTTTTGGCCAAAACAGACCATGTATATATATGTGTGTATGTATGTGTGTGGGTGTATTGGAGAAGGAAATGGCAACCCATCCAATATTATTTCCTGGAGAATCCCATGGACAGAGGAGCCTGGCTGGCTACGGTCCATGGGATCACAAGGGTTGTTCACGACTTAGCAACTAAACCACCACCATATATGTCTATATATAGAAAGAGACACACATACAAGTTGACCCTTGAACAAGAAAAGGGTTCTGACTCTCCATGGTCAGAAATCCTCCTGTAACTTGACAGTTGTTTTTCTATATCACTGACACAACAAACTGTAATAAAATAATATAAATTATCCTGGTTGTTAAGTGTATTTTTAAATGAATAATACAACCATAATTATTACTTCAGGGGAATAGAAAATTACTTGAGATGACTGTCATTTAAGAATTAACTATTCTCAGCACACCAGCCCCAAGCACCCAGTATCATGCATCGAAGCTGGACTGGCTATTCATTTCATATATGATATTATACATGTTTCAATACCATTCTCCCAAATCATCCCACCCTAGCCCTCTCCAATGTGTGGCAAAACCAATACAATGTTGTAAAGTAATTAACCTCAAATTAAAATAAATAAATTTATTTTTTTAAAGAAGTAACTATTCTTAATAAATCTATGATGCCCCAACAAAGGATGGAATCTACAAACATTTTTGACCCAAAGGTAGGAAATTTTTGAAAATTTTGAATACAAAATGGCTTATGTATAAGACTGAGGGAAAAGCTTGATAAAGAGAGTTCCTATAATTGCATAAGGATGCTGAATCCAAAGATAAAAAGAAAAATGGAAATCCTGGGAAACAAGTTCAGTGCAGTTAATCTCAGTCGCTCAGTCGTGTCCGACTCTTTGCGACCCCATGAATCTCAGCACGCCAGGCCTCCCTGTTCATCACCATCTCTCTGAGTTCACTCAGCCTCACATCCATCGAGTTTGTGATGCCATCCAGCCATCTCATCCTCGGTCGTCCCCTTCTCCTCCTGCCCCCAATCCCTCCCAGCANTTTTTCACTCCTTCCCCTTTAATTCTCTTGCTTCCAAAGCCCTAAGATTCACAGCATGTCATCATGTCTCTGAGTAAAAAGTTTTCTTAAACTGTAACACTGAGGATTTGTCTTGATTAGGTCCCTCTGATCTTTAACGCTTTGATTTGTGGCAGGGACAAAACCACTGAAATCTCTAAAAATTACTATTCTCCTCTTCAAACAATGGGGATAACTTTGCTAGTTTAGAATAAAAGCACGGATAATATTCTTCATGGAATCACCGTAGTTTCTCCAAGCCAATTAGAAATTTCCAAGTTATATCAGAAGTCAAGAGTTATCCTTTAATTCCTCATTAGCAAATCTGTGTACTTGTAAGAGAGATATTTGTATGTTGATATGCACCATAAACTATCTTAGTGTATTATATGTGTGTCTGTACTGTGCTCAGTCATATCTGAGTCTTTGTGACCTCATGGCTGTAGCCCACCAGGCTCCTCTGTCAATGGGATTTGCTAATCAAGAATATTGGGGTGGGTTGCCGTTCCATTCCCCTGGGTCTTCCCAACCCAGGGATCAAACTGAAATACCCTGTATTGCAGGCAGATCCAACAGGTGGATCAGCCAGTAAAAAATCTGCCTGCAATGCAAGAGATGCAGTATATATATATATATATATATATATGCAGATATATAGATATAATTATATAGTGTGCTTGTGTGTGTGTGTGTGTGTGTGTGCCCCAGCCTAAGATTAGTGGATACTTGGTCACCTGACTGTGAGTCACAGCAGAGGCTCAGACATGAAGCATGGTTTAAGCAGGGTCACAGCACATATCACTGGTGCTTACATGGGCTTCACATCAGAAGCAACACCAATCACTGATGACAGCTTGATGCCACAGCCCACAGCCATATCCATGCCAGAAGTCCATGCATGTCTCAAGTCCCTTGTTTTGCAGCCCCATACCATGGCAAGAACAGCAGCCCTCCTATAGGGACAAAAGAGCTCCAGACCCAAAGATGCTTCTGAGCAGGGACCGGTCAACCACTAATGGTGCTTACACAGGCAGCACATCAGAGGCAGTCTTCATCTTAAGCCCTGCCCAGGCCAACAGGGTCCTTGCCCCACCCTATCTAGAGTGCCACACACTAGCACTTCTTGCTCCAGCACTGCTTCCCTCTGGGTCAACAGTTCTGGTATAGGAGTGGGGAAGCACACACTTAAGGGGAACAAGGTCTTTATATGTGACCCTCAGGGCATCTGCTCTAGCAACTTGGGACCTGCTTCCCTCCCATTAGGCCAGTAATGACCACTAAGCTAGAGGAAGCCGTACCTCATACCTGGCTCAAGCCCTAAACCTTCCATACCTCACAGCCAGATGATTGCAACCAGTACACCTTAAAAGAAAGGCGTGAATTGTGATAACATCAGATCCAGCTCTTCCAATAAAGCCAATGGGCACACATCAATGGTATATGACTGTTCCCACAGAAAGACACCACTTCAAGACTGCAAGAGTTAACTGTGGCACATAATTTCAGATAGACAGACAAAGGTAAGTAAAATAAAAAGACAGAGAAATTTGTCCCAACTGAAATAGCAAGAGATCATGCCTAAAAAACAGCAAATGAAAGAGAAGCAAACAGTTTACCACATTTTGAATTCAATGCATGAGTAAAGATGATATAAAACTCCATTTTTTCAAGCTAAAATGATTCAAGGACTCTTCCAAAAGAAGTTTTGCTTTCAGTATTCACCCTGTGCATTTTGTTAATAAGTGGAATACCATAAAATATTTAATTCTGTGAAAAGAAAGACTTATGAACATAGTGCTAATTTTAACAGGGAACTATAAAATAAAATCTAGTTAGAACTGAACACTACAATAAATGAAATGAACAACAATTAGAAGTAATTAATAGTATAGCAGAAGATACAGAAGAATGCATGTTAACTGAAATATAGAATCAGAGAGACAACTCAGTCAGAAAGGAAAAAATAAATAAATAAATAAAAATAAGAATAGTTTGAGGGATGTTTGACTACATTAAGAACACCAACACTGGCATAATTGGAGTGTCCAGGAAAGAAAAGAAAAAAAAGAAGGTAGTCAAAATGTATTTGATAAACTTGTGGCTGAAAATTTTCCAAACTTGAATAAAAAAGCAAATTTAGTTACCAGAAGCAAAAAGCATCTCCCCAAAATGACAGCAATAAGACTTACACCAAGATGCAGCAATTTAAACCACAGAGTTAAAGATATGGGTTTCTAAAGACAGCAAAAGTAAAACAGTGTTATATAAGATGAAAACATAGAAGTTTAACAGTTGATTCCTTTTTTTTTTTTTCAGAAATTTTGCATGATAGAACAGAGAGGCATGATATGTTTAAAGTGTTGTGAGGGAAAAACCTGCAAACTAAGGCATTCTACCCGGCAAGATTATCATTTATAATTGATGGAGAGATAAAGAACTTCCCAGACAAGCAAAGACTAATAGAATTTATCAATTCTAAACCTACTCTACATGGGAATGATATAATACCTTCTCAAAGAAGGAAAGGAAAAGGCATAACAAGTGGTAAGAAACTAAAAGAAAGAGAAAATCCTGCTAGTAAAGGCAAACATAGAGAAAGGCTGAGGATCAAATCACTTAAGCTAGTATGAAAAGTTAATAGACAAATTCTAAAATCAAATATAGCTAAATTAAGAATAAAGGATAAATAGAGAGGGTCAAATATGGCTTCAAAAACACAAAATTAGAGCAGGGAATTAAAATGTAGTGCTATTGGCATATACATTGGTATAGTGTTATTGGTATAGTGCTACTGGAACTTAAAAGGCAACTCATTTTTAAACATAGACATTGCTGTAGATCATCATATGAAGACACCTTGTTTACCATACATCAAAATCTACACTAGATAAGCAAATACTACAGAGAAAGTAACACAAGCATATCACTAAATAAAATCATCAAATCATAAGAGAAGAAACACAAAGAAAAAAGAAAAACAAAGAACTATACACAATCAGAAAACAAGTTAACAAACGGGCAATGAGTAATATCTACCAAAATCCTCTTAGAGCAGCCAGTAGAGTAAATGCTCTCCTAAAGAGCCAGCTTAAAACTAAATATTAGAAAAAACTAACATCATGACACCCAGCCCCATTAATTCATGACAAATAGAAGGGGGAAAGGTGGAAGCAGTGACAGATTCTTCTTCTTGATCTCCAAAATCACTGTGGACCATGACTGCAGCCATGGATTCAGAAGATGATTGCTTCTTGGCGGGAAACCAATGACAAACCTAGACAGTGTGTTGAAAAGCAGAGACACTACTCTGCCAACAAAGGTGCTTTTAGTCAAGGCTATGGTCTTCCCAGTGGTCACATATGGTTGTAAGAGCCAGCCCCTAGAGAAGGCAGAATGTGGAATAACTGATGCCTTCAAACTGTGCTGCTGGAAAAGACTCCTGATAGTCCCTTGGACAGCAAGGAGAACAAACCAGTCAGTCTTAAGGGACATCAACCCTGAATATTCACTGGAAAGACTGATGCTGAAGCTGAAGTTCCAGTATTGTGGTCACCTGATACAAACAGATGACTCATTGGAAAAGTCCCTGCTGCTGGGAAAGATTGAGAGCAGAAGGAAAAGAGGGCACCAGAGGATGAGATGGCTGAATGGCATTACCAATGCAATGAACATGAACTTCAGCAGACTCTGGGAGATGGTGAGAGACAGGCAGACCTGGCATGCTGCAATCCATGGGGTCATAAAGGGTTGGACATGACCAGGCAACTCAACAACAGACGAAATGCTTTAATAGAAAGACTTTACTCCTAATAAATTCTTCCTAAATCTATGATACTGCTTTAAAAAATGGAATTTCCAAATATTTTTGATCCAAAGTTAGGAAAATGGTGGAGTAGGAAAAAATTTTTAAATGTCTACATATAAGACTAATGATAAAGCTTAATAAGAGAGTTCCTAAAATTGTATAAAGATGCTGAATTCAAAGAAGAAAAGAAAAATGGAAATTCCAGGAAATAAGTGCAAGGAGCAAATTTTATTTCACTATGATCAAAGAACAACTTCTGATTCTAATTCTTTGAGGTATATAATTCAGAGCACTAATATAATTGGCCTTTTATGCTAGGCATCAAATATAATCTCTTTAGAGCCTCTTTTATATCTCTGTTTCTCAGACTGTAGATGAAAGGGTTCAGCAGGGGTGTGACCACAGTGTACATCACCGAGGCAATTATACTTGATGTGAGGTGTGGGTAGTGGCAGAGCTAAGGAACACTCCTAAGGCTGTAAAATAAAATAGGAAGACAACTGAGAGGTGGAACACACAGAAAATGCTTTATTCGTCCCCTGAGCTGATGAGATTTTACATGTGCAGGAAACTATTTTTGAATAAACAGCAAAATGACCACCACCCATCAGGACAGCTGCAAAATACATCACTATGTTATTAAGAAAGTTGTCAAAACTGGCAAGTTGTACCACCTGACTGAGTTCACAGAAAAAGCAGGGGATTTTCACACCTGGACAGAAGGACAATCAAACACCATTAAGCTGTGTAGCAAGGAATACAAGGCAATCAGCACCCAGCATATCAGAATCAGCAGTCCACAGAGCCAGAGGCTCACGATGACCGTGCGATGCAAGGGTGGCAGATGGCCACATACCGACCATAGGCCATCACTGTCAGGAGAATGTCATCTAATTCTGCAAAGAGAATGTAAAAATGCATCTGGATGATACAGCCTTCATAGGTTATGACTTTGCTCTGGGTCTGAATATTCTGCAGCATCTTTGGGGTGGTGGTGGAAGCGAAGCAGATGTCTAAATACGACAGGTTTGAGAGAAAGAAATATGTGGGTGTGTGGATATGGGAGTCAGAGATAGTGACCAGGATAATGAGCAGGTTTCCAAGCACAGCAATCAAGTACATGGAGAGGAAAAGCCCAAAGATGAGGAGCTGCAATTCTGTATTGTCTGAGAATCCCAGAAAAAAAATTCAGAAAATTGTGTATTATTACCTGGTTCTATGTGCTGGAGGTGACTACCAAGAAAAAATGAAAATAACATGACTAATTTTCACACAAATTGGCATAACTCTCATAGATGAAATAATAACATTTCTATTTTGCTGTCAATAAAATATTTTTAATATCTTGTGTTTAGAAAAGTTCTGTTTTATCTCTACTTGGGCATTTTTGCCCCATTCTCAGCATATTCCCAAAGAAATATGCATTCTACAGTTGTGATAAGAAATACTTTCATACGTTGAAGAATATATAGAGAGTGTCAACCTTGTTCAAAACACATATTACTGTTTAACCACTAAGCTGTGTCTGACACTTTGGAGACTGTCTCTAACCCCCTACCCCCGGACTATAGCTGGCCAGGCTCCTCTGTCCAAGGGGTTTCCCAGGCAAGAATACTGGAGTGGGTTGTCATTTCCTTCTCCAGATGATCTTCTCAACCCAGGGATCTAACCTGCCTCTTCTGCATTGTTAGGCAGATTTTTTACCACTGAGCCACCTGGGAAGTCCCTCTAAACAAATATAGGTAAAAAGTACCTATGATGCTAAAAAAAGGAAGCTTTCACAATCCAGTGACAGTGAAAGATGATGTACAAATAAAATATTATATAATATGTCAAGTGATTACAGTTGGTATGAAGAAAACAAAGCCAGATATGTGAAGAAAGCTGAGTGCTGAAGAATTGATGCTTTTGAACTGTGGTGCTGGAGAAGATTCTTGAGAGTTTCTCGGACTGCAAGGAGATCCAACCAGTCCATTCTGAAGGAGATCAGCCCTGGGTGTTCTTTGGAAGGGATGATGCTAAAGCTGAAACTCCAGTACTTTGGCCACCTCATGAGAAGAGTTGACTCATTGGAAAAGACTCTGATGCTGGGAGGGATTGGGGGCAGGAGGAGAAGGGGACGACCGAGGATGAGATGGCTGGATGGCATCACTGACTTGATGAATGTGAGTCTGAGTGAACTCCTGGAGTTGGTGATGGACAGGGAGCCCTGGCATGCTGCGGTTCATGGGGTCACAAAGAGTCGGACACAACTGAGCGACTGAACTGAACTGAACTGAACTGAGGAGGTATTTTCATGTACTGAGTGTTCAGGTAAGGCCAGCAAACAAGGTGATAATTGAACAAAGAGCTCAAGAAAGGGAGTGAAGGGTCTAGTATACTATCAAGAGAAACATGTGCCTGGCAAGAAAATGGCCACTACAAAGGACCTAAGGAAAATGCTTGTTCCTTGCACTTTATGAATTTAGCTGCAAAAGTATTCTGTGAATTAAAGCATCTTCCATCCTTAGTACCCTCTGCTGACTGAGTTCTGGGCTCTGTGATATAGGGCACCTTAATATATGAGTCCAGGTGCTTCTGCTTTAAGAACTGTTCTCATTCCACAAGGCACAAGCACACACACACACACACGCTCGCACACACATGCACACTCACACACACAAACATCATCATCATCATCATCATCATCATACCATGTTCTCCTGGGCTATGTTCCTACCACACATTTCACACCCAGAACCACCTTCCTCACACCATATACCATTATAACTCAAGCTGATCAGATCAGATCATCTTTCTCCTACAGAATGTATAAATGGTACCCAGAAATTCTAGTTCCTAGACTGCCCATAGATCAATAAACTTGGGGTTCATTTTTATGATCACTTTCTGCTCTGTATTTAAAGAAATATAAAAAGTGTGTGTGTGTGTGTGTGTGCGTAAAAGAGAGGCTGGGGGAGAGTGAGGAAAGGAAAATGAAACAGACATTAGAGGGTAAAAGATTTAACAAGCTCTAATGTCCCCTGAGACTATGTGATGAATTAGAGCTTTCTTTGTTTGGCAACATTCCAATTTCGTTCATCTCTCTGCTTGATGCGCAGGAAAAAATAATTTTCAAACAGAAAAATACATATTTACCTTGACAGAACAGTTATACCTTTATAATGAAAGAAACTTGACATATTTGACTACCCCAAAAGAAAAATGGGCAAAGTAAATAAACCCACAAAAATGAATATACAAATGCAAACAGCAACAGTTGAATATGTTTTATATAAAACAGTAGAAGACATTTTACCTGAATCTTTTCCGTTTATTTGACCAGTTTTTTACTGTTCTATAGGGAATGAGGCAAGCTCTTTCCCAGTTTTCTTATGGGGCAACTTGTGTTTGTTATTTTTGGAGTTTATGTATTACCATATTTTTAAAATAAATCTGATGAGCATACCCCAGTTCTATTTCTGACCTTTGTTCAACACACAAAGGGCTTTTCAAACAATACTCTGTAAATTCTGCAGACACCATGTCAATCCATCTTTTTGCCCTGAAAAATTTTCTTCAGAATATTCATGCCTAAAGACATTATATCATGTAAACAATTATTTCATTGTGCTATTACTTCACCATGATAATGCAAAATCCTAAGCATCAGAGACTTCAACTGCTCTGGTCATTTTCAGAAAGATATGTGAATACGTGTGCACTTATATAGAAACACAGGCTTCCCAGATGGTGCTAGTGGTAAAATACCTGCCTGCCAATGCAGGAGACATAAGACACAGGTTCAATTCCTGGGTCAGGAAGATCCCTTGGAGGAGGGCATGCAACCCACTCCAGGATTCTTGCCTGGAGAATCCCATGGACAGAGGAGCCTGGTAGGTTACAGTCCATAGAGTTGCAAAGAGTCAGACATGATTGAAGCAACTTAGCATGCACTCAGGCATACAGAAACATATTTTAATATATATGAAGTTACAAAATAAAGGGAATTGAAGGAAAAATAATTAAATAGTTGCAAGGAAACTATTTTTTAAAAACTGAATGGAGCATCACACAGTAACTCAAACAATATTAAAATAGTAATGATTTAATGATATCCAAAGTGAAGCGGAATGAAAGTGAAGTAGCTCAGTCATGTCGACTCTTTTTGACCCCAAGGACTGTAGCCTACCAGGTTCCTTCCTCCATGGGATTCTCCAGGCAAGAATATTGGAGTGGATTGCCATTTCCTTCTCCAGGGGATCTTCCTGACCCAGGGATCAAACCCGGGTCTCCTGCATTGCAGGCAGACACTTTAACCTCTGAGCCACCAGGGAGGCCAATGATATCCAATGAACTAGTAATTAAATTGGGAAATGTGTAAACATGAATATAATATATAACGTTCCTGAAAAGTATGGCACATATTAGATTCTCAGTTATTGTACATGGAATGAATCAGGAATTATGTCTCTATTATGGCTTCTCAGTCTCAGCACTATTGACATTCTCAGGCAGGTTGTTTTCTGTGGTGGGGTCTGTCCTGTGCCTTGTAGGATGTCTAGAGCATCCCTGATCTCCACCCACAGTTCCCAGAATAACAGACAGATATTTCTACAAGCATTTTTCAGTATTCCCGAGGAAACAAAGTTGCTCCTGCTTAGAACAACAGTTTAACAATCTCAAATATTTTTGCAGGAATGATTTAATAGCAACTCAAAGAGAAAAATTAGGAAACACCATCTGCAGTGAGTAGCACAGCCCCTTATGAAATACTAAACAGCTATTGAAATAATGACCCATATTACATTGCATACTAGTTGACTGGAAGAAACACCTGGGGTATTATTGACCAACAAGGAGACGGCAACACAAGTAGAAAAAAAAAAAAAAAAAAACACTGCACTAAATCACCAAGCATATCTGTGATGTGCATAGGATTCTATTCATGCATTTGTACAAAAGTGTATGAATTAGATATCAGTACTCTGGCCACCTCATTGGAAAAGACTCTGATGCTGGGAGGGATTGGGGGCAGGAGGAGAAGGGGACAACAGAGGATGAGATGGCTGGATGGCTTCACTGACTTGATGGACGTGAGTCTGAGTGAACTCCGGGAGTTGGTGATGGACAGGGAGGCCTGATGTGCTGCAATTCATGGGGTCGTGAAGAGTCGGACACAACTGAGTGAACTGAACTGAACTGGGCTTCCCTGGTGGCTCAGAGGTTAAAGTGTCTGCCTCCAATACAGTAGACCTGGGTTCGATCCCTGGGTCGGGAAGATCCCCTGGAGAAGGAAATAGCAATCCACTCCAGTATTCTTGCCTGAAGAATCCCATGGACGGAGAAGCCTAGTAGGTTACAGTCCATGGGGTCGCAAAGAGTAGGACATGACTGAGCAACTTCACCTCACCTCAGAAGCTCATGTAGAAAGAAAAGTTTAAAAGAAACCAAGCATATATGGGACAATGTTACTGAGAATAAAACTAAGTCATGTGGTAGTGGCTTTAAAGTAACTGAATGTAACAAGATTGAANAGGACATGACTGAGCAACTTCACCTCACCTCAGAAGCTCATGTAGAAAGAAAAGTTTAAAAGAAACCAAGCATATATGGGACAATGTTACTGAGAATAAAACTAAGTCATGTGGTAGTGGCTTTAAAGTAACTGAATGTAACAAGATTGAATGAGTATCTGTAAGTTTCATAAAGATGTGACTAGTAATAATTTAATGATACTAACATTAGGTACTAATTCAATGTTAATTGCCAAAGACTTGGAAATAAAAGAATATAAGAGAAGATATTTTAAAATGCAAGGAGGAAGCAGTATTCAAGTTAATTTTTTTTCTTAAATATACATGGATTCAAATATGTTCATGAAAGACAAAAGTGACATTTAATCAAATGGTAAAAAAAAAAAATTGTACATGGAGTCCAAAGGTAATACAACTTTTAGAAATACATTTAACCAAAAAGGATTAAAAAGAACAATAAGGAAGGAGAGAGTAAAAGTTAGAAACATGTTTAATAGGTGGTTGTGTGTGTGTGGTAAGTTGCTGCAGTCGTGTCTGACTCTTTGCAACCCTATGGGCCACAGCTCACTAGGCTCCTCTCTCCATGGATTCTCCAGGAATAAATACTGGAGTGGGTTACCATGCCCTATCTTCCAGTCTCAGGGATCCAACCTGTGTCTCTCACCTCTCCTGTACTAGCAGGGGGTTCTTTACCACTATCTTCACCTAGGAAGCTCATAATAGGTGATTAATTATCACAAAACTTTATGCAGTAAGACATTCACTGTCATTTTTTTAAAACAAGTATTGTCAAATGAAGAATATTGCAGTGATAGCTCAATTATTCCAATTAATAAAAATGTAAAAACAATGGAAAGAACACGATATGACTGACTGACCACATACATTTTATAAACTACCAAACATTCTCACAAATATCTATACATACATAAAATAACTAAATGGCAAGCATTTTGTGGAAAGAAAATAAAAGCTCCAATTCATTTTGAAAAATGTGAGCAAAGACAGTAATAAAAGCACTCCAACTGCAGCATACAGAGGGTTCTCACAGACAATTTTTGATGAGCAGAGTAATTGTGTAACACACAGATAAATGTATATATTATATATGTGTGTGTGTATGTGTGTGTGTGTGTGTGTGTGTGCTCAGTCGCTTAGTTGTGTCCAACCCTTTATACATATGTAAGCATATATAACTATCCAGCAAAGGGCTTTCCTATTGCCCAGTGGGTAGAGAACCTGCGTGCAGTGCAGGAGGCAGGAAATATAGCTTTGATCCCTGGGTGGGAATGGTCCCACGGAGGAGGAAATGGGAACCCACTCCAATATTCTTACCTGGAGAATCGCATGGACAAGAGGAGATGGCAGGATACAATCTATGGGGTTACAAAGAGTCAGACAGGACTGAGTGACTAAGCACTCCGGCAAAGAGAAGTCACTATCTTTCAAGAAATTTTTAAAATTCTTTTATTTTTAATTCGAGAATAATTGCTTTACACTATTATATTGGCTTCTACCCTACACCAACATGAATCAGCCATTGTATACATATGTTTGCAGGGATGTACTTTCATGAAGCCCTTGGTCCAGATCTTACTCATTAATATGGAAACAGTCAAAAATGATCCATCTTTTTAAAAAATTCTTACTTCACAGTACATCTGATAACCTACTTCTCTACTCTTGTTATTTAGCATGTCATCAGGCTTATGTTCAAATTTTACTGGAAACACTTTATGCCTCCTATTCTCTCTTCAACTTGGACTTCCATTTTTATCATTTAGTTGCAACATCGAACTGTACCTTACTGAGGTCAATGTTTGTTTCTCTTTTTCATGCCTGCTCAGTTGCTCAGTTGCTCATTCACATGACTATTTCCCCCCTAAGAACCTTAGCCCATCAGGCTCCTCTGTCCATGGCATTCTCCAGGCAAGAATCCTGAAGAGGGTTGCATGCCCTCCTCCAGGGGATCTTCCTGACCCAGGGATCAAACCCATGTATCTTATGTCTCCTGCATTGACAAGCAGGTTCTTTGCCAATAGTGCCACCTGTGAAGCCCTTGCTCCTCTTTTAGTCCTAAGTACATACGTTTGTTTATGAATTGGGGCTTCCTAAGTGGTGCTAGTTGTAAATAATCCACCTGCCAATGAAGGAGATGCAAGAGACTTGGGTTCAATCCCTGGGTTGGGAAGATCCCCTGAAGTAGGAAATGGCAATCCACTCCAGTATTCTTGCCTGAAAAATTCCATGGACAGAGGAGCCGAGCAGGCTACAGTCCTTGGGATTGCAAAGAGTCACACACGACTGAATGACTGAACATGCACACACAATAATCATCGTAGAAAACTACCACAGTAATTTCTGGTATCTTTGCTAGGCTGGACTGAATCACAAGTGACTTCAGATACATCTTCAAGATTTGCATTCTATTTCTCTCCCACAGTGTCTACTGGGCTCTTAGACTCACCTAGATGGGAACTGAAAGAAAGGTCTTTGTGTGGAAGTTCAAATGCCTCCTGGAGGGTTGATAATAGAGACTGAAGCTCTGTCCCCACAAGACAGCTGCAGGGAGTGAAGGACTGATTTCCCAGTCAGACTCAGATTTTCAAAGTGAGAGAATCAATTCCTAGGCAGGTTGATAAGTCCAGGGGTCCCCAAGGAGAGAAGGGTTTGGAATTCTCAAGGAGGAAGAAAGGACAAATTTTTTTTTCCTCTACATTCCTTAGGACTATATAGCATAATATATCCTGCTTGAGGACTGCTGCTGCTGTCACTTCAGTCATGTCCGACTCTGTGAGACACCATAGATGGCAGCCCACCAGGCTCCCCATCCCTGGGATTCTCCAGGCAAAAATACTGGAGCGGGTTGCCTTTTCCTTCTCCAATGCAAAAAAGTGAAAAGTGAAAGTGAAGTCGCTCAGTAAGTGTCCGACTCTTCGTGACCCCATGGACTGCAGCCTACCAGGCTCCTCCTCCATGGGATTTTCCAGGCGAGAGTACTGGAGTAGGTTGCCATTGCCTTCTCTGATCCTGCTTGAGGACAGTTTCTGGAAAAAATCTTCTGGCTAATCCTTTTATCTTAAAATGTAGATTATGGGAGTGGGTCTAGTAAGTTCTTTACAACCTCTAGACATTCTTGATTCACTGTAATAACTAATTAAAAAGTATATAACTCCATTGCTAACACTAGCAAGGGGGCACTCTTTCTGCCCCCTTCTGATGTCTATCAAAAGCTTTCTCTATCTCTTTTATACTTTCATAAAACTGTATTACACAAAAGCTCTGAGTGATCAAGCTTCATCTCTGGCCCCAGATTGAATTCTTCTCCTCTGGAGGCCAAGAATCCTGGTGTCTTTTGTGGCTCAGCAACAGTCTTTCAAAAGGAAACATGTTCTGTGGCATCCAAGATTTCTCAGGCTGAGGGGACCACAGCCAAGAGATTTTATAGCTCACTTAGCTTCTCATTAGGTATCTTTTTGCTGTAACACCCATACTCTGTACCTGATTTCCCTGGGGGACAGGGGTCTGGACAGAAAGGAAAATTTTCCTGTTCATTCTTTGTTCCTAAGAGACCAGTTTACAAGGCAGGTGAATTCTGTTTTTATTACTCCTTCCCCTTAATTCTCCTGTGTCCAAAGGTCTAAACTATCCCTGCAATTTATCCCAGTCCAAGCTAAAATTTCATCAAAATCTAAGGTTAGGAATTCTTTGTGTCTCTTATGTTGTCTCACTTACAGGGTCATCATTACTATCTTTCTAAATTCCATATATATGTGTCAGTATACTGTATTGGTGTTTGGCTTCTGAGGGAGAGGGAGAGGGTGGGATAATTTGGGAGAATGGCACTGAAACATGTATACTATCATATAAGAAATGAAGCACCAGNATGCAGCAACAAACTGATAAAATAATCCAAGTGAGCAGCTGAGTGAAATTATAATAATATATGGCTTCTCATTGTAGGCATTTGTTCTGATATTTGAATAGCATTTATAATTACTCAGTTATTCAAGTCTATTTCATATAACTGTATTAAAAACTGAATCCATTCAGATTTTCATATAGGTAACTATGCCAGGTTAAAAGGATATGCCTGTTTGTTCAAAGCTCTGCGACTCTCAATTACAGGACCAGGAGAAATTTAAGTTCCACTTCAGTACTCTTGCTTGGAAAATCCCATGGACAGAGGAGCCTGGTGGGCTGCAGTCCATGAGATCGTGAAGTCGGACATGACTAAGCAACTTCACTTTCACTTTTCACTTTTCACTCTCATGCACTGGAGACGGAAATGGCAACCCACTCCAGTGTTCTTGCCTGGAAAATCCCAGGGACAGAAGAGCCTGGTGGGCTGCCACCTCTGGGGTCACACAGAGTCGGACATGACTAAAGTGACTTAACAGCAGCAGCAGCAGTGAGCTGTACTTTGGAAAGAGATATATATATTTATATTGCTCATTCAACATCTTTTAGTGGTCATGATGAAACTTAAAATGGGGAAGATATTTCATTTTGAACAATGAAAGGAATCATATTTGTAGGCAAAAATGTAAGCTTTTCAAGTAGAAGATGAAAGATGATTCGAAATATGATATAATTACACCAAACAATCTTTCATGCCAATGATAATGCCTTTATATATGGACACTGATCTTACATACATCAGTAAGTAAATTGTACACCAGAAAAAGTAATTTGCATAGTTAAAATATGGTATAAATATGTGCTTCATTTTAGTTAGGGTCATCTTAGACTCTAGATTTTATTACACCAAACTCTTTATTGAAATTGGTGTTTCACATAGACTACCATTGGAGACATGCATTGATGATCAGGTTTTCCAGTGACTCTGATAATGGTGGCTCAGCAGATAAAGAATCTGTTTGCGTGCAGGAGATGGAGGAAATGTGGGTTGTATCCCTAGGTAGAGAAGATCCCTTGGAGTAGAACATGGTAACCCACTCCAGTATTGTTGCCTGAAAAATCCCACAAACAGAGTTTGGTAGGCTACAGTCCACAGGGTCGCAAAAAGTCAGACACAACTGAGCAACTGAGCACACACTGGTAACCAATATGCAAGCTGAGCTAAATAAAGAACAAGATCCTAGCAGGAATAAAATGGAATGCCTTGTTGTGAAACACACTATATGTTAAAGTCTACAATTTGGGGAAGAGAAATTATGGTAGCGATGTGCAAAAGAAACAATGAACAGAAAGTGATAAATTGAGGTTTCATACTTTACACTCTTACGAAATTATGTCATTGGATGGATTCAGTAGTCAAGGTAGATTTTCTTTTCCAAAAGGTAACAGAACTCAGGATTATTCACTCAGTAAAATGAAATAAATTTGATTTGTATACAACATTTCAAAAAGAAATTATTCTTAGGAGATGCACTCAGTCTTATGAGATATATGGGCATTTCCATATATTTCACTTAAGGACGTCAGTCAATTTGGGAGAGTATAAAAATGACAAAGAATAAAGCATAGATGACAGAACAGAAAAGTTAATGAAGCAAATTGCTGAAATTTTATAGAGAAGTTGAAATCAAAGAAATGGAAATAGCAGACAATAAGCTGAAGGAGCAAGTGCCATTTTCACAATTTGATCAAAGAAGCATAATATGTGGCCCTGAGGCTCTAACCCTGCTATCATGTGCATTTCTTTAGCCCAAGGACAAATGATCTTGATATAGTTTCCATACCAAAAAATATTTTCAGAGCCCTCTTTATGTCTTTATTTCTTAGGCTGTAGATGAAGGGGTTCAGCATGGGTGTGACCACAGTGTACATCACTGAGGCTGCAGCACTTGACAGTGAGCTGTGGGTAGCAGCAGAGCTAAGGTACACTCCTAAACTTGTACAATAAAATAAGGAGACCACTGAGAGGTGAGATGCACAGGTGGAAAATGCTTTACACCTCCCCTGGGCTGAAGAGAGTCTATATAGCGAGGACACTATCTTGAAGTAAGAGTAAAGGATACCAGTCAGGGTACCACCACCCAGAAGTCCAGCTCCAAATTGCATCATCATGTTATTGAGAAAGGTGTCAGAATAGGCAAGTTGGACCAGCTCTTTTATTTCACAAAAAAAGTAAGGGATTTCCAAGTCTGTAAAAAAGGACAGTCTCAGCACCATTAAGCTGTGTAACAAGGAATACATAACACTCATTATCCAGGATATCAGAACCAGCAGTCCACAGAGCTGGGGGCTCATGATGACCATATAGTGCAGGGGATGACAGATGGCCGCATACTGATCATAAGCCATCACAGTCAGGAGAAAGTCATCTAATCCTGCAAAGAGAATGTAAAAATACATCTGGATGATACAGCCATCATAGGTGATAACTTGGCTCTGTGTCTGGATGTTCCACAGCATCTTCGGGATGGTTGTTGAGGTGAAACAGATGTCTACAAAGGACAGGTTGGAGAGGAAGAAGTACATGGGGGTGTGGAGATGGGAGTCTGAGCTGACAGCCAAAATAATGAGCAGGTTTCCAAACACAGTGATCAGGTACATGGAGAGGAAAAGCCCAAATATGAGGGGCTGCAGTTCTGATTCCCCTGAAAGTCCCAGAAGAAGAAAATTTGAGCTTTGTGTACCATTTCCTAATTCCATGTGGTGGAGGTAACTATTGGAGGGAAAAAAGAAATAACATGAGCAGTTTTCACTCAAACCGGCCTAACTCACATAGCTGAACTATTTAAATTTCTCTTTCCTGTCAAGGAATTGATGTTAATATGTTCAGTTCAGTTCAGTTGCTCAGTCATGTCCAACTCTTTGCAACCCCCATGAGTTGCAGCACACCAGGCCTCCCCGTCCATCACCATCTCCCGGAGTTCACTCAGACTCATGTCCATCAAGTCAGTGATGCCATCCAGTCATCTCATCCTCCATCATCACCTTTGCCTCCTGCCCCCAATCCCTCCCAGCATCAGAATATTTTCCAATGAGTCAACTCTTTGCATAAGATGGCCAAAGTACTGGAGTTTGANGTTCAGTTCAGTTCAGTTGCTCAGTCATGTCCAACTCTTTGCAACCCCCATGAGTTGCAGCACACCAGGCCTCCCCGTCCATCACCATCTCCCGGAGTTCACTCAGACTCATGTCCATCAAGTCAGTGATGCCATCCAGTCATCTCATCCTCCATCATCACCTTTGCCTCCTGCCCCCAATCCCTCCCAGCATCAGAATATTTTCCAATGAGTCAACTCTTTGCATAAGATGGCCAAAGTACTGGAGTTTGAGCTTTAGCATTATTCCTTCTAAAGAACACCCAGGACTGATCTCCTTCAGAATGGACTGGTTGGATCTCCTTGCAGTCCAAGAGACTCTCAAGAGTCTTCTCCAACATCACAGTTCAAAAGCATCAATTCTTCAGCACTTAGCTTTCTTCACAGTCCAACTCTCACATCCATTTTTCTCTACTGGAAAAACCATAGCCTTGACTAGATGAACCTTTGTTGGCAAAGTAACGTCTCTGCTTTTGAATATGCTATCTAGGTTGATCATAACTTTGTTATATGGAGATAAATCCTCCTTGAGGGTATACCTCATTTCACCTCTGGCTAGAAATTTTTATCCCATTCTCAACAAATTTCAAAGGCTTCTTAATTTACAGTTTTAATGAAAACTCCTTTCATGAATTTCAGAAATACTTATCGAGAACCAACAATGTTCCAAGCACATATAGGGAACAGTGTTCATAAACAAAACTTCTACAATCCAAGGGTGGTTAAAGATGATATTCAAATAAGTAAATATAAGTAAATAAGTAAAATATAGCAGGAGATGACAGATACTATGAAAAGAACCAGGTATAAATGAGAGGAGAGTAGGTGTTATTTTGTACTGAGTGTTCAGGTAAGGCCTGCAAACAAGATGATAATTGAACCAATTCCTCAAAAAAGAGAGAGAAGGAACTAGCGTGATGATAGGAGAAGTGTGTGTCTGGTAGAAAGCTGCCACTGCTAAGGACTTTAGAAAGATGCTGGTTCCACCTGTTCAAACCCAAATAAGGAAGCCAGTAGGGCAGAGGAATAAGCAAGAAAGGGAGTGACTAGAGATGGTGTCAGGGATGCTGAGGAATAAGGTGGTCTCCCTGTGACAGCTGACACTTCAGTCCACACAGAATCCCTCCTTTCATGTGATTCCTTGTACTTTACGAATTTAGTTGCAATGGCATCCTGTGAATTGTAAATATATCATATTCTCTTCTTAGTTCCATCTTCTGCCTAAATCCTGGTCTCTGTATTATGTCACCTTAATATAGGAGGCCGTTTCCCTAGAGGATCAGACAGTAAAGAATCTGCCTGCCATGCAGGAGACCCGGGTTCAATCCCTGGATTGGGACGATTCCCCTGGAGAAGGGAATGGCAATCCACTCCAGTATTCTTGCCTGGAGAATTCCATAGACAGAGGAGCTTGGCAGGCTACAGTCCATGGGGGTCTCAGAAAGTCAGACACTACTGAGTGATTAACACTTTCAGTTCACTTCCTCTGCTTAAAAAACAGCTTTTACCCCAGTCACAGGCACACACATCACATTCTCATGAGGTGTTTCACTACTATGTATTTCTTACCTAGAAACACTTTCTTCAGGCCATGAGTGGTTACAAGTCAAACTGGTCAGATCAGAGTATCTTTCATTTAAGGAATATATAAATGTTACCCAGAAATTTCAATTCACAAGCTTCCCATGAACCAATAGACATGGGGTTCTTTCTTGGTATGGCCACTTTCTGCCCTGTATTTAAAGAAATACTTTAAAAAGTCTGAGAGAGACAGAGAGAGAGAGAAAAGAATGAACACATGAGCCTTAGGGGAAAATTATATAATAAGCCTGAATGGTCTCTTCAGACTGTGGTGAATTAAAACTTCCTTGGTTTGGCAACATTCCAACCCCACTTACATCTCCTTGATGCTCAGAAAAAATAATTTATAAAAGGAAAAATACCTTTATTACTTTGATAGAAACAGTGATACATTTATGGCACAAGACACCTGACAGATTGAATACCCCAAAAGAAAAAAGAGCAAAATGCATAAGAAAATAATTCACAAAATGAACCATACAAACTGCAACCAAAGGTGGGTATTGCTTTATATGAAGCAGTAGAAGACTTGTTTTTCCTGATCCTGACTCACTTATTTGAACAATTTTTTTTTCCAACCCATAGAGAAAGAGGTGAGCTTCCTAGGTGAGCTTTCTACTAGTGGTAAAGAACCCACCTCCCAGTGCAGGTTAGACCTAAGTGATGCAGGTTCAATCCCTGAGTTAGAAAGGTCCCCTGGAAGAGGGCACAGCAACCCATTCCAGTATTCTTGCCTGGAAAGTCCCATAGATAGAGAAGCCTAGTGGGCTTCAGTTCATAGGGTCGCATAGAGTTGGACACAACTGAAGCGACTTAGCACACAACACACACACACACACAGAAGGAGGTAAGCCGCGTCTCAGTTTTCTTGTGGGGTGTGTTATGTTTGTTTTTCTTGAACTTTTGGATTTATCTTACTCCTTAAGTAAATTTAATGGGCATATCCCAATTCTCACCTGGTCTACAATTAACATGCAAAGGGCTTTCCAGACCACACTCTATAATTTCTACAGACTTCATGACAATTCACCATTTCACCCTGGATAAATTTCTTCATATGATTTATGCCTGAGACATTATGTATGACATCATTTACTTCATTATATTGTGACTTTGTCATTATAATGCAAAATCTTGATCATTTGAGACTTCATCTGCTTTGTTCACTATCACATTTTCAAAAAGGTATGTGAATACATGTATAGGAACATATTTAAATATAAATGAAGTTACAAAATAAAAAGAATGGCAATGAAAACGGAATAGGCTTAAATATAACAGAAACAGATCAACTGTATTTTTTTAAGAAGTCAAATAGAGCATCAAAATTTAACTGAAAATGATATTTAAATGGTAATTATTTAATGAAATCACATAGATTAGAAATTAAATTGGCAAATGTGTAGACATGAAATGATATATAATGTTCCTAGAATCATGAGGCCTATTTTCAAATTTTACTGAATGTTCTTTATGCATCTCATTCCTTCTTCTAATTGGACTTTAATTATTATCATTTCATTGGCAACACTGAGACTTATGTTACTGAGGTCAAATATTGCTTTCCTTTACTCCTAACTAAATACATTTATTTATGAATCAGGGTAGCAAACTACCACACTAACCTCTGGTATCTGAGGTAGGATGGATAAATGTTCCAGGCTTGCATTCTCTCTAATTCTCCCACAGCATCTACTGGGCTCTCAGACTCACCTGGATGGGAAGTGAGAGAAAGGTCTTTGTGTGGAAGTTCAAATACCTCCTGGAAGGTTGATATTGGTGAATGAAGCTCTGTCCCCATAAGACAACTGGAGGGAGAGAAAAACTGTTTTACAGTCAGACTCAGGTCTCCAAAGGAAACATGTTCTGTGGCATCCAAGACTTCTCAGGCTGGGATGAGACTTTATAGTTTATAGAGCCTATAGACTTTATAGACTCTATAGACTTTATAGAGACTTTATAGCTCACTTAGATTCTCATTAGGCATTTTTTGGTTGTAACGCCCATATGCTGTACTTGATTTCCCTAAGGGACAGGGGTCTGGACAGAAAGGAAAATTTCCCTGTTATTTCTCTGTTCCTAAGAGACCAGGTTACAAGGCAAGTGAATTCTGTTTTTATTATTCCTTCTCAATTCTCCTGCTCCCAGAGGCTTGTCAACTACAAATTGGCACTTGCCAAGAGCATTTGCCAGTGACTGAACACCAACAAGGGATTTGCCATCTGCCTTTGAAAACTGTGTTGTTGCAACTGTTGACCTTCAACACCCTCTGAGGGAGTTCAGGGTGGAATGAGGCACTCTGTGCTCCAGGGAGTCTGTGGAACAGGTCTTTAGATAGTTAAATATTTTCAGAAACTGATTTCATGATCCCAATCTTTGCATCTTCTTTATATCTAGAAAAGCACTAAATCTCTGTGGTGACATCAGCTTCTCCTAACTAGTAGAAAACCTTCTGTAAAGTAAGCACTTGGTTGCACTGAACTCCCCCTTCACCAAAATCTTGTATTTTGACCTTCCCCAACTGCCTCTATGGAGAGATATCTGAGGTGCTGTCTCCCAGACTGCAGTCCTCATTTTGCCCCTAAATAACACTTAACTAGCAACTATCACATTGTGCATTTTTTTAAGTCCACACTCTAATATTAAAGGCAAAAAGTTGACAGAATTGAGATGAAAGTATATACAATTGGCATATTTAAATGGGTGTTATAAGATGGTTACATCTCTTTTGTTTAATTATATTGTGGAATAAACGTGTTTCACTGGTAATGCTTCTCCTGTGGGTACTATAAGACAAGGCATATAAATCTACATCTCAACAAATATTAATTGAGCTTACTAAAGGAAACCAATAGGATGGCCTGAGCCATGTGTGCACATGTGTGAGTGTGTGTGTGTGTGTGTGTGTGTACACATGTGTGTGCTCACTTACTTTTGTCTGATTCTTTGCAACCCCATGGACTGTAACCCACCAGGGTTCTTTCTCCATAGAAATGTCTAGGCAAGAATCTTGGAGTGGGTTGCCACTTCCTACACCAGGGTATCTTCCCAAACAGGGACCAAACGCTCATCTCCTGTTGCTCCTGTGTTGGCAGGCGGTTTCTTTACCACTGAGCCACCTGAGCCATGCTACTGCTGCTGCTGCTAAGTCACTTCAGTTTTGTCCGACTCTGTGCGATCCCATAGACGGAAGCCCACCAGGCTCCCCTGTCCCTGGGATTCTCCAAGCAAGAACATTGGACTAGGTTGCCATTTCCTTCTCCAATGCATGAAAGTGAAAAGTGAAAGTGAAGTCGCTCAGTCATGTCCGACTCTTTGCAACCCCATGGACTGCAGCCTACCAGGCTCCTCCATCCATGGGATTTTCCAGGCAAGAGTACTGGAGAGGGGTGCCATTGCCTTCTCTGCACCTGAGCCATACAAACTAGTAAAAACTGGAAACTAACATTCAAGACTAATAAGGATTTAAAAAAATAATGATTTTGCTCTGAATTGACCTGGTAAACTTGGAAGATCTTTGCTGAATGCCTTAAACAAACCTTTGAAAATGAAAGTGTTAGTCACTCAGTCATGTCCAACTCTTTTTTGACCCCATAAACTGTAGCCCACCAGGCTCCTTTGTCCATGGAATTCTCCAGGCAAGAATATTGGAGTGGGTAGCCATTCCCTTCTGCAAGGGATCTTCCTGACCCAGGGATCAAATTCAGGTCTCCTGCATTACAGGCATGTTCTTTACCACCTGAGCCACCAGGGGATCCCCAAAACCTTTGAAGGTATTGGGAGAGTGTGTAATTTCCTCGGTTCTGTCCCTCTGCAGCAAAAGTTTAAAGTGATGGATGGACCAGTGTTATAGCTCAGTTTTATTAGGAAAAACAAAGGATAGTACACATTCGAGAAGTGAGGGTGGGCCAACCCAAGAGACTAAGAGAAGAGAGGTCCCAATCCTTCTAAGCTTTCTTCTTATACATTTTTCTCCTCCCCCCAAGCCTATCCTATGTAAATTGGGCTAGCCAAGAGGGCTGTTTATTTCACCTGAGGTCCTCACACTGGTCCTTGGACCTTCCTTTGTTCTATTTTCACAGGCTTTTCCCTTCTTTGTCTTTTACCAACCACCATTTTGAACTCTTTTTTCCTATTCTGACTACCTATCATCCCCCCTTCAAGAGATGGAAGGCCCAATTCTTTGGGAATAGGGGCATTGAGGTCTCTATGGCTACTTCTTGCTGAAGTGGGACAGCAAGGGGTATTGGGCCTCCCCACCATTGCTAGTCTCAAGCCTCAGAGTCCTTATAGCAGAGTCCATCTAAGGATGAGTGATATTTTCTGCTGTCGGGTGGTTTTATATATGCTTGTTGAACTAGCACTGCATGTTGTAGCTTGTTGACCTGGGCAGAGACAAAATGGGTTAGACAATCGATAATACATGAAGCAATCATATGGTGATAACAGGGATTAGGAGGGTCATTAGCCAACTCCAAATTTCTCATCTCCAGGAGATCCCCCAAAGAGACTGTAGCCACCCCCAAGAACTCTCCAGTTTATTCTTTGAGATCCTGCAGGGCCTGAATGTTTTTCTTGAGGACTCTGAGACTTTCTTTAACTTGGCTGGAGATATTTACCCAGAAACAACATGTTTCATTCAAGACGGCTCAGATTCCTCCTTGTTCAAGAATCAGGAGATCTATCTCCTATCTATTTTGGAATACAATGCCCACCAAGCTGTGCTGGCTCTTCAGAGCTGACCTGAGAAATATTATCCCCAGAAACTTAATTTTGGGGGCGTTCATTAGAATGGCACTCATTTGTAGTCCTGGATAGGTATCTGAGACCTGCCAGGGGCTCACAGTGTATTGAGTGTCCTCTTCTGTTTTCTTTCATGGCTTGACTCATGAGTAGTGAATCTAGAATTCATGTCCTGGTACCTTGACTGTTGTGAGGCTAGAAAGTATCACAGGGTAGGGGCCCTTCCATGTGGGCTGGAGTTGAGCTTTAGGAGATCCATTCTTCCAGACTCTAATTAGGACTTGAGTCCCTGGAGCATATAGTGATGACTCTTACCATATAGTAGGTGAATATCTTTAGAATCTTTTGGCTCCTGACTGATACCCCACAAGTGTATATCCTATTGGAATTGCCCAATGGCCATGGTATAAGACCAGAGGGTCTGAGACTCTGAATCTAGGAAGAGTTCATTGACATAAACAAGAGGTCTCCCATATAGCATCTCATAAGGACTAAGACCAAGCTGTTCCTTAGGGGCCTTATGGGTGCAGAGGAGAGCTACTGGTAAAGCCTCCTTCCATCACAGGGAGGTCTCCTGGGTTATCTGTTTATCACTGATTTTAAGAATTGGTTGGCTGTTTTTACTTTTCCTGAAGACTGAGGCCTCTGGGCACAATGGAGGTAACAAGTAATGCCCAATGTTTTAGAGATCCCTTGTCTGAATTTAGAAGTAAATGATGTCCCATTGTGACTTTGCAATGACCTGGGCGAACCAAATCTCGGAATGATTTTATGAAGTAGTTTTTTACCACCTCCTCAGCCTTCTCAGTCTGAGTGGGAAAGCCTTCAATACATCCTGTAAATATATCTATTATGATTAATAGGTATTTATACCCTTGAGAAACTGGTATCTGGGTGAAGTCCATCTGCCAGTCCTCTCCTAGGTAGGTCCCACATCGTTAGATGGGCTGGGCCAGCTGCAGTCTTCGAGCTTCTTGGGAGTTGTTTAATTGGCAAGTGGGACAAGAGGAGACCTGTTCCTCTGAAGGAACTTTCTAGTAATCTTTGGAAGGTGTTTTCTCCAAATGAGTGTGGCATGTAAGGAGTTAACCAAATTCCACTGGAGGTTCCCAGGCAGAAAAAGGAGCCCCTCCCTGTGGAACCACCCCATATGATCTTCTTGAAAGACCTCACTCTTAGTTTTAAGAATCTCACCTTCAATATATGGAGTTTCTGGCAAATTAGTCTGTGGAACTAAGGTGGCAACCCCTATTAGGTCATTGTTCTATAATGCTGCTCTCTTAGCTGCCTGATCAGCTGCTAGGTTCTGAGAGGGTAACAGGCAGGAAAGCCAGGGGTCTCCAAACAGAGGAAATAGGCTGAAAGTGTCAGACATTTTTCTCTCTCTTAAACGGTAGGAGGAAACAAACTAGTGATATATTTTTTTTCCCTTCTTTATACAAATTTAAAAGGCGATTTCTCTTAAAATATTGTGTTGCCATAATGACAACTAGTTTCACCTGAAGTTAATTAATCTCAAACCTTGAGATTACTAATGCATTTTTCTTATGGAAATGTTTGTCTTAAGCTATGTTAATGTACTATGCATTTATCCCAAACTCTGTCTTCAAGTTGGTTTTTCCTAATGGCTCAGAACAGACTTGACAAACCAGTATGTTATACTCAGTATGCTATACAATGTGTTCCCCTAATCTTTGTAAACAAAACTATTTGTATTGTAATCTGCCTTTCTACAAGATTCAAGTCAATCATTTTATGGCCCGGGATGACTCATCTAGTGTCAAGATTATCCCAAAATACATCTTATGGATGAGGGTCCTGGTGTCATTCTGAGTTTTAGGATATTCCTTTCTTTTATTAACAAATTGGTAGTGACTATATAACATCCAAGTGAAAATTAGCAGGGTGTATTCTTTCTGATGCCCTCTTCTGATGCCTATGTCAGAAGCTTTCTCTATCTCCTTTATACTTTAATAAAACTTTATTACACAAAATCTCTGAGCAATCAAGCCTCGTCTCTGGCCCTGGATTGAATTCTTCTCCTCTGGAGGCCAAGAATCCAGGAGTCTTTTCATGGTTTAGCAACAACCTTTCATCTTGGGGGCTTGTCCAGGATTCTTCAGGACAAAGTAAGGATGCTTGGAGCTCTAGTTCTTTGTTCTTCCAGCGAACATGTTTTCTGATGTACTTTACTAACTCTACGGTGTGCTTGTGTGAATTAATGAAACGCCCTGCACGAAGAAAGTGAGGATCCTTGCTCTGCGGTTCTACAGTGCTCTCATATGGCTTATGGCAGAAACCTTATACTGACCTGCCAATGCCAAGAGTGGGGGTTATACCGACCTGCCAATGCCAAGAGGAGCCCAATATCTTCTTCAGAGACTGACCAGAAATGGACAAAGCATGTGAACCGAAAGCATGTGACCTTTCTTGGTCAAATTTTCTGTTTCTTTAACCATTTCATAACTCCTTGGGAATCTAACCGAATCTATCAGATCATAGACTTCCAAGGGACTTGTAATCTATGCTGTTGCTGTGTACTGTTACTTAGGTTACAAACTTGGATTGGTAGTCAGGAAATGCCTAGCCTCACTAGGAACTGAAAGTTCAGAATCTAGATGGAGCTCTAGCTCCAAGAGCAACTCTGAGGTTAAAGGTTACTCAGATTGGGCAATGGGTTTTGTTCCACCACCACCCCACCCTTTGGTAACGTTGCCTCTTAGTGGACCAGAGAAGGCTCTTGTACTGGTGTGGTGATGCTTGGAAGGAACATCTCAGTTTTATGGTCATATCAGTCTTATTTTGGTCAAGAGTATACTCAGGGTCATGCACAAGCACTCAGGTGATGAATGTTTCCCCCAGCGGTCTTAGCCTAGGAGGCATTTCGGAAGGTTACTCTGATTGCACCCCGACCAAGTGGCAAGCAAGGTTTTAGTGGTGAAGAGCTGGACGTCAGCCAAGGATGCCATCAAGTCGTATCCCCACCCCGTCTTGGTAGTAAAGCCGGGAGGGACAAATATGATGCCTGAATCTGTAAGGGACAGACTAAGTCCAACCAGGAAAGAAAAGTTTTTGTGTAAAGTCTTTCTACACCCACATCTAGAGCAGGGAGGGACGCCTCTGGTAGGAAAATGGCGCTGATAGCTATTTTTCTCTTTTACAAATGGGAGCTAACAATTCCAGCCTCCCTCCTTTGAACTGTATCCTGAAAAACTGGGATAGATTTGATTTTCAGGGCTTAAAGAAGACACACCTGGTTTTCCTATGTGATACTGCATGGCCACTGTGCCCACTGGAGGATGGTGAACAGTGNCATATAGTGATGACTCTTACCATATAGTAGGTGAATATCTTTAGAATCTTTTGGCTCCTGACTGATACCCCACAAGTGTATATCCTATTGGAATTGCCCAATGGCCATGGTATAAGACCAGAGGGTCTGAGACTCTGAATCTAGGAAGAGTTCATTGACATAAACAAGAGGTCTCCCATATAGCATCTCATAAGGACTAAGACCAAGCTGTTCCTTAGGGGCCTTATGGGTGCAGAGGAGAGCTACTGGTAAAGCCTCCTTCCATCACAGGGAGGTCTCCTGGGTTATCTGTTTATCACTGATTTTAAGAATTGGTTGGCTGTTTTTACTTTTCCTGAAGACTGAGGCCTCTGGGCACAATGGAGGTAACAAGTAATGCCCAATGTTTTAGAGATCCCTTGTCTGAATTTAGAAGTAAATGATGTCCCATTGTGACTTTGCAATGACCTGGGCGAACCAAATCTCGGAATGATTTTATGAAGTAGTTTTTTACCACCTCCTCAGCCTTCTCAGTCTGAGTGGGAAAGCCTTCAATACATCCTGTAAATATATCTATTATGATTAATAGGTATTTATACCCTTGAGAAACTGGTATCTGGGTGAAGTCCATCTGCCAGTCCTCTCCTAGGTAGGTCCCACATCGTTAGATGGGCTGGGCCAGCTGCAGTCTTCGAGCTTCTTGGGAGTTGTTTAATTGGCAAGTGGGACAAGAGGAGACCTGTTCCTCTGAAGGAACTTTCTAGTAATCTTTGGAAGGTGTTTTCTCCAAATGAGTGTGGCATGTAAGGAGTTAACCAAATTCCACTGGAGGTTCCCAGGCAGAAAAAGGAGCCCCTCCCTGTGGAACCACCCCATATGATCTTCTTGAAAGACCTCACTCTTAGTTTTAAGAATCTCACCTTCAATATATGGAGTTTCTGGCAAATTAGTCTGTGGAACTAAGGTGGCAACCCCTATTAGGTCATTGTTCTATAATGCTGCTCTCTTAGCTGCCTGATCAGCTGCTAGGTTCTGAGAGGGTAACAGGCAGGAAAGCCAGGGGTCTCCAAACAGAGGAAATAGGCTGAAAGTGTCAGACATTTTTCTCTCTCTTAAACGGTAGGAGGAAACAAACTAGTGATATATTTTTTTTCCCTTCTTTATACAAATTTAAAAGGCGATTTCTCTTAAAATATTGTGTTGCCATAATGACAACTAGTTTCACCTGAAGTTAATTAATCTCAAACCTTGAGATTACTAATGCATTTTTCTTATGGAAATGTTTGTCTTAAGCTATGTTAATGTACTATGCATTTATCCCAAACTCTGTCTTCAAGTTGGTTTTTCCTAATGGCTCAGAACAGACTTGACAAACCAGTATGTTATACTCAGTATGCTATACAATGTGTTCCCCTAATCTTTGTAAACAAAACTATTTGTATTGTAATCTGCCTTTCTACAAGATTCAAGTCAATCATTTTATGGCCCGGGATGACTCATCTAGTGTCAAGATTATCCCAAAATACATCTTATGGATGAGGGTCCTGGTGTCATTCTGAGTTTTAGGATATTCCTTTCTTTTATTAACAAATTGGTAGTGACTATATAACATCCAAGTGAAAATTAGCAGGGTGTATTCTTTCTGATGCCCTCTTCTGATGCCTATGTCAGAAGCTTTCTCTATCTCCTTTATACTTTAATAAAACTTTATTACACAAAATCTCTGAGCAATCAAGCCTCGTCTCTGGCCCTGGATTGAATTCTTCTCCTCTGGAGGCCAAGAATCCAGGAGTCTTTTCATGGTTTAGCAACAACCTTTCATCTTGGGGGCTTGTCCAGGATTCTTCAGGACAAAGTAAGGATGCTTGGAGCTCTAGTTCTTTGTTCTTCCAGCGAACATGTTTTCTGATGTACTTTACTAACTCTACGGTGTGCTTGTGTGAATTAATGAAACGCCCTGCACGAAGAAAGTGAGGATCCTTGCTCTGCGGTTCTACAGTGCTCTCATATGGCTTATGGCAGAAACCTTATACTGACCTGCCAATGCCAAGAGTGGGGGTTATACCGACCTGCCAATGCCAAGAGGAGCCCAATATCTTCTTCAGAGACTGACCAGAAATGGACAAAGCATGTGAACCGAAAGCATGTGACCTTTCTTGGTCAAATTTTCTGTTTCTTTAACCATTTCATAACTCCTTGGGAATCTAACCGAATCTATCAGATCATAGACTTCCAAGGGACTTGTAATCTATGCTGTTGCTGTGTACTGTTACTTAGGTTACAAACTTGGATTGGTAGTCAGGAAATGCCTAGCCTCACTAGGAACTGAAAGTTCAGAATCTAGATGGAGCTCTAGCTCCAAGAGCAACTCTGAGGTTAAAGG
This sequence comes from Raphicerus campestris, assembly GCA_006410735.1. Taxonomy (NCBI): domain Eukaryota; kingdom Metazoa; phylum Chordata; class Mammalia; order Artiodactyla; family Bovidae; genus Raphicerus; species Raphicerus campestris. The sequence continues at coordinate 75,184 of SJYW01025965.1, forward strand.
TTACTCAGATTGGGCAATGGGTTTTGTTCCACCACCACCCCACCCTTTGGTAACGTTGCCTCTTAGTGGACCAGAGAAGGCTCTTGTACTGGTGTGGTGATGCTTGGAAGGAACATCTCAGTTTTATGGTCATATCAGTCTTATTTTGGTCAAGAGTATACTCAGGGTCATGCACAAGCACTCAGGTGATGAATGTTTCCCCCAGCGGTCTTAGCCTAGGAGGCATTTCGGAAGGTTACTCTGATTGCACCCCGACCAAGTGGCAAGCAAGGTTTTAGTGGTGAAGAGCTGGACGTCAGCCAAGGATGCCATCAAGTCGTATCCCCACCCCGTCTTGGTAGTAAAGCCGGGAGGGACAAATATGATGCCTGAATCTGTAAGGGACAGACTAAGTCCAACCAGGAAAGAAAAGTTTTTGTGTAAAGTCTTTCTACACCCACATCTAGAGCAGGGAGGGACGCCTCTGGTAGGAAAATGGCGCTGATAGCTATTTTTCTCTTTTACAAATGGGAGCTAACAATTCCAGCCTCCCTCCTTTGAACTGTATCCTGAAAAACTGGGATAGATTTGATTTTCAGGGCTTAAAGAAGACACACCTGGTTTTCCTATGTGATACTGCATGGCCACTGTGCCCACTGGAGGATGGTGAACAGTGGCCAGTGGGAGGGTCTCTTAAGTATAACACTGTTTTACAATTCAACCGGTTCTGTAGAAAACAAGGGAAATGAGTAGAATTAACATATCTGTTTCTCTTTTATTCACTGTGAAATAAGCCAGACTTGTGTACTGTTAGACCTTATGGTCTTTTCCTAAGATCCGTCGCTCAAAAGATCACCGAGACTCGGATTTGATGCAAACAGCAGGAGGATTTATTACGCCGGCGCACCAGGGTTCAGTCACCTTCGAGGAGGCACGAACCCTGAACAGTGGTTACAGAGCAATATTTAAGCACACAAGAGTTAGAAACAGGTACAGGTGGGGTTGGGAGCGTCCGATTGGTGGGCAGGTTTTAATTTTTACAGGGATAGGCTCGTTTGTTATCAGGTCAAAAACGGCTGGTCGGATCACATTTTGACAGTTAGCTGTCTCTTGGAAAAACAGTTTCCTGGAAACAATCCCCCAGAAAGCCCCCAAGAGAGCCAAAAGGCCACATTCCAGGAGATAAGAAAACAACTCCCTGGGAAGCCCCTGATAGAGCCAAAAGGCCACATTCCAGGAGATAAGAAAACAACTCCCCAGGAAGCCCCTGATAGAGCCAAAAGGCAACATTCCATGAGATAAGGACCTGCTCCCCCATTCTCTTTTTAGGAGAATTATGTAGCCCAGGGAAAAGGGGTGTCCCTAAATTGGGGAGGTAACATATTCTCCTAATCTTCATTTTGAGGATATCTGATCCAGGAGCCCCAAATGGTAGTTGGAGGCAGCTGCAGCAGTAACAGGAGTTTGAGAAAGTATCGCTAGTTTGTTTCCTCCTGAGATAAAATGTGTGACACTTGCAGGCCCCTGGCCTTCCTACCTGTTACCCTCTCAGTACTAACGATATAGATTTGGATGTGACACCTTCAGCTCCCTCCTGTCCTCCTACTTTGCCCCTGTACCCGGGGGTCCCAACTAAGCAAACTGAAAGTCAGAGAACCCGCCCAAAAAGAATTGCCTTGGTCTCAGTGGAAAACCCAAACTGAGATTCAAACTGCCCAAGTAGGGTCCAAACAACTCCTGTCTCAGTACAACCTCAGACGACTGTGGTTTCAATAGAGACTCAGACCATCGAAGTAAGAGATGAGATGGAGGACAGGAGACAGAGAGATAAAGAAAAACAGGTTTCTCAAATCTATCCATGGGATCATATGCACAGGACAGCAAGAGAGGCTGAGGAACAGCCACACAAGCTGTTGCCTCTTCATGAAGCACACACCAAGAGAAATAATCAGTCTATGAGAGTTAATAAGCCTTTTTCTTACCAAGAAATACAAAGAATCAAAGAGGATCTGAGAAACTATTTAGAGAGCCCAGAAAAATATATAAGAGCTTTTAAAGGTGTTACTCCGCTTTATGACCATACTTGGAAAGATGTGATGTATATCTTGGGACAAACGCTGATTCTTGACTCAAAAAGTCGAGTTTTGGGGAAAGTGGTTGCTTATGGATGTGAATGGTTTGGTAATTAATCAGTAGGGAAGAGGGATGACAAGGTAACTGCCCTCCCAACTGGGAATCAGGCAGTCCTAATTACAGAACCAGACTGGGACTACAACACAGCTAAAGGAACATGGAATCAGAGTCATTTTGTCAGATCTATTCTTGAAGGACTCAGGCAAGCATGTGCTAAGCCTTTAAACTATGGCAAATTGGCAAACATAGAACAGGAGGAGAGGGAAGCTCCTGCTAAATACCTAGATAGACTGAGAAATGCTCTTTGCAGATTCATTGAGATTGACTCTGAAAGTGAAGAGGGAAAAGTGATCTTAAAGAATAGATTTCTCACTCAGTCGGCTCCAGATATCTGCTGTAAGCAATTAAAACAGGTGTTAGAATCAAAAGCTGGAATCAAGATTGCCAGGAGAAGCATCAATAATCTCAGATGTGCAGATGACAACACCCTTATGGCAGAAAGTGAAGAGGAACTCAAAAGACTCTTGATGAAAGTGAAAAAGGAGAGTGAAAAAGTTGGCTTAAAGCTCAACATTCAGAAAACTAAGATCCTGGCATCTGGTCCCATCATTTCATGGCAAATAGATGGGGAAACAGTGGAAACAATGGCAGACTTTATTTTTTTGGGGGGGGGGCTCCAAAATCACTGCAGATGTTGATTGCAGCCATGAAATTAAAAGATGATTACTCCTCGGAAGGAAAGTTATGACCAACCTAGATAGCATATTTAAAAGCAGAGACATTACTTTGCCAACAAATGTCAAAGCTATGATTTTTCCAGTGGTCATATATGGATGTGAGAGTTGGACTGTGAAGAAAGCTGAGTGCCAAAGAATTGATGCTTTTGAACTGTGGTGTTGGAGAAGACTCTTGAGAGTCCCTTGGACTGCAAGGAGATCCAACCAGTCCATCCTAAAGAAGACCAGTCCTGGGTGTTCATTGGAAGGACTGATGCTAAAGCTGAAACTCCAATACTTTGGCCATCTTATGCAAAGAGTTGACTCATTGGAAAAGACCCTGATGCTGGGAGGGATTAGAGGCAGGAGGAGAATGGGATGACAGAGGATGAGTTGGCTGGATGGCATCACCAACTTGATGGACATGAGTTTGGGTAAACTCCAGGAGTTGATGATGGACAGGGAGGCCTGGTGTGCTGCGATTCATGGGGTTGCAAATAGTCAGACCTGACTTAGCAACTGAACTGAACTGAACTGAACTGAACTGAACTGATGGACCAAATCAGTCTTTAGATAATCTATTACAACTGGCTCAGACAGTCTATTATGGTAGAAGCCTTTGCAATGGCTGTAAGAACCATTCTTAAACAGCCTGAAAAAAATTCCCAGAGAGACCCAGGTGAAAAAGGATGGGATTGCTCTTGCTGAGGAAAGGAAGGGCACCTCAAGCGGGATTGCCCTCAGGCATCCAAACCGTCCCCTGGCTCAATTCCCAGTCTGCAAGGAACTTCACTGGAGGAGAGACTGCCCCCAGAGGCATTTGTTTCAGGGATTGGACTCTCAAGACAATCAGGACTGAAGGTGCCTGGCGGTCCCCACACAAGCTCCCATCCTAATTACACTTGAGGAACCTCGGGTATTAATAACTGTGGGGGGCCAACCCATTGATTTCCTTTTCGATAATGGAGCAACTTACTGTGTGCTTACTGAGGTCCCTGGCACACTTTCTTCCCCAGTCCGCTTCCATAATGGGACTGTCTGGAGGAGCCAAAAAGTATTATTTCAGTTATTCTTTATCTTGTAACTGGGACTCTGTGCTATTTTCATATGAGTTTTGGTTGTACCAGGGTCTCCCCTCACCCTTTTGGGAAGGGATATACTGAGCAAGACCCATGCCTCTCTTTTCACGAATATAGAGCCCTCCCTTTCTCTCCCTCTAATGGAACAAAATGTAAATGCTAGATTATGAGCTGATGGAAAATCTATGGGTCGAGCACAAAATGCTATTCCTATTGTTGTCAAGCTCAAAGACCTGCACTTATTTCCACAAAAGAAGCAGTATCCACTGAAACCTGAGGTTAAGGAAGGGTTAAAACCCATCACTGAAAATGTAAAGAAACAGGGACTATTGATTCCCTGTTACAGTCCATGCAACACTCCTATTTTGGGTATAAAGAAATGAGGCTGTAGTTACTTTACACTCAATGGTGCCTAATTGTTACACTCTATTGTCTGAAATTCCTGAACGAGCCAAATATTTCTCAGTAATTGATTTGAAAGATGCCTTCTAATCAGTGCCTTTGGTGGAGGAAAGTCAATTTTTATTTGACTTTGAAGACTATGCACCCAGCTTTTCAGTTAACCTGGACAGTTTGCCCCAAGGATTTTGTGACAGTCCTCACTTATTTGGACAAAGTTTGTCATGGGATCTACAAAACTTTAGTAGCTCTGAAGCGGTGGTGTTACAATATGTAGATGATATTTTGCTCTGTGTGGAGACAGAGGAAACTTGTTCACGAGTCTCAGAAGATTTCTTAAACTTTCTGGCAGCCTGTGGTTACAAGGCATCAAGAGGGGTGATGGTCCTAAGATGGCGGAGGAATAGGATGGGAAGACCACTTTCTCCCCCACAAACTCATTAAAAGAACATTTGAACGCTGAGTAAATTCTACAAAACAACTTCTAAATGCTGGCAGAGGACATCAGGCACCTAGAAAAGCAGCCCATTGTCTTCGAAAGGATGTGGAAAAAAATATAAAAGATAAAAAGTAAGACAAAAGAAGTAGAGACAGAGATCAGTCATGGGAAGGAAGTCGTTTCCAAACGCCAGGAAACACTCTCACTGGCAAGTCTGTGGCAAGCCTTGGAACCTCTGAGGGCAACATAATCAGGTGGAAAAATAAATAAATAATTAAAACCCACCAATTACGTGCCTAAGGATAACTCCCAGTGGAGAAGCAGGGAAGACACCCATATCTGCCACTAGCAAGCAGGGGCTGGGCAGGGAGGCACAGGCTGCCTTGCTTAGAGTAATGACCTGGCCTGAATGCCCTGAGGGCAATCTGAGGGAACTAACTTGAGATAGCAAACCAGACTGTGGAATAGCTATCCACCGAAAAGCCCTAACACCACCAGATGGTCAACACCAAAATCAGATTGATTATATTCTTTGCAGCCAAAGATGGAGAATCTCTATAGTCAACACAAACAAGACCAAGAGCTGACTGTAGCTCAGATCATGAACTACTACCAAATTCAGACTTAAGTTGAAGAAAATAGGGAAAACCACTAGATCATTCAGGTATGACCTAAATCAAATCCTGTATGATAATACAGTGGAAGTGAGAAATAGATTTAAGGGCCTAGATCTGATAGATAGAGTGCCTGATGAACTATAGAATGAGGTTTGTGACACTGTACAAAACAGGGATCAAGACCATCCCCATGGAAAAGAAATACAAAAAAGCAAAATGGCTGTCTGAGGAGGCCTTACAAATAGCTGTAAAANCATATCTGAGGTGATTGATATTTCTCCCGGCAATCTTGATTCCAGCTTGTGTTTCTTCCAGTCCAGCGTTTCTCATGATTAACTTTGCATATAAGTTAAATAAGCAGGGTGACAATATATAGCCTTGATGTACTCATGGCTAACTCCTGAAAAAGGACGTCTAATATCTACTGTCCCTATATGCTGGGAAGAAACAGAGCCATCCCCCAAAATCAGCCAACAACTTAATTACAATGATTGGAAACAATTGGGATTTTCGCCTCAGGAAATATGCAACGTAATCATTCCCACGGTTTCCAACCCCAGCTCAGGTTCTCTCTTTGTCTGGCCAGGCACTAATTGGGACTGGATATCTCAGTCATGCTGACTTGCTCCAAATGGGACTTACTGGATATGTGGCTCTTACCTATGGGCATGGCTTCCCCGTGTTGGATAGGGAGATGCACCTTAGCTCTAGCCTTTACCCATGGCTTTATATTTTCAGAGTTTCCAGAAAAACCTGCTAATCTACCCCACCTTAAAACTCAGTGGGCAAGGTCTGTATTTCACTGGTATGATTATTTGGTGTACTACAGTCTTTGTTCCCTCTTTGGGAGCTACAGATGTTATGCTGTGAGTGGATGCTTTGACTAATTTTATTCAACAGGCATTACAAGATTCTCAGAAAGCTATTTCAGCTCTTAAAGCTGAACAAGCACAAATTAGAAAGGTGGTTTTACAAAACAGATTGGCTTTAGATATTCTGACAGCTGCACAAGGAGGAACTGGTGCCATTATTCACATCCAATGCTGTACATATATACCTGACATGAGTACTAATATTACTAATTTTACTAAACACATGAACAAGATGATTGGGGCTATGGATGTTCCTAAAGTCTCAATTGCCTCCCTTTGGGGGACATTAACTAGTTCCCCAGATAGGGGAAAGATAGGTAGAAAACTATCTTAATTACAATAACTCTGATTGTTTTGTTTTTGCCGTTTTCTCCCTCATCTATAATGATGTAACTGGATTTGTTACTAGTCACATGAAAGCTTTTAAGTTACAAATGGTTGCTCATACTTCTGTTACTGCTGCACCTTCTTCCAACTACAACTTGGGACCCTTGGATCAGAAATCTTCAGTATGAAGGCTAGGAGAATATGTTGCCTCAGCACTTTAGGGAGAACACCCCTTGTCAGCTCAGAAGCAATTATAGAATGAGAACCATGCCCCTTTTTCCTAGGCAACATAATTCTCCTAAAAGAAAAGGGGGGAATGAGAGGGTAACAGGCAGGAGGGCCAGGGATCTCCAAACGGAGGAAATAGCCTGCAAGTGTCAGACATTTTTATCTCTAAGTGGCAGGAGGAAACAAACTAGTGATTTTCCCCCCTTCTCTATACAAATTTAAAAGGAGGTTTCTCTTAAAACACTGTGTTGTCATAATGATACCTGGTATCACCTGAAGTCAACTATTCTCAAACCTTGAGTTAACCAATGTATTTTTCTTATGGAAATGTTTGTCTTAAGCTATGTTAATATACTATGCATTTACCCCAAACTCTGTCTTCAAGTTGATTCTGCCTAATGACTCAGAACCAATTTGGCAAACCAGTATATTAGACATTGTTACCCTAATATATGTAAACAGAACTCTTTGTGTGGTAATCTTCCTTTCTACAAGATTCAAGTCAATCGTTTTATGGCCCAGGATGCCTCCTTTGGTGCCAAGATTATCCCAAAATATATCTTATGGATGAGGGGCCTGGTGCCATTCTGAGTTTTAAGACATTCTTTTCTTTCATTAACACACTGCTAGTGACTATATAATATCCAGCTGAAGACTAGCAGGGGGGTACTCTTTCTGCCCCCTTCTGATGCCTATGTCAGAAGTTTTCTCTATCTCCTTTATACTTTAATAAAACTTTATTACACAAAAGCTCTGAGTGATCAAGCCTCGTCTCTGGCCCCAGATTGAATTCTTCTCCTCCAGAGGCCAAGAACCCCGGCGTCTTTTCATGGTTCAGCAACAACCTTTCAGTTTCCTCCAGCCACTTCTGTGCTCCCTTTTTGATGTCCTTTACAAAGGGAGACTGAAGCTTCAGTGGGCAAATGAACTGCCCAAGGATTTGATCACCATATTTGATTGGGGTCCCTTGTGTGGTCAAGTGGCCTTTTTCTTTCCAAATAGCAGCATGTGCATGTAGAACCAGAAAGGAATATTTGGAGTCAGTGTAAATGGCTACTTTTTTTCCTTTTCCCAGTTCTAAAGCTCAAGTGAGGGCTGTAAGCTCAACTAATTGGACTGAAGTAGCTGCTGGCAAAGGTTTAGCCTCTATGGTCTCAAAATTGGACACTACTGCTTATCCAGCTCTTCTTTTTCCATCCAAGACAAAGCTGCTTCCATCAGTGTACCTGATTTCCTCAGAATTGGTCAGAGAATCTTCTGAAACTCCCTCTTGGGTTTTTTTTGCAGTGGTCCAAGGTTTCTAGGCAAGAATGAAAGGGGAGAAAGCCTTCAGGGGTAAGCGGGAGGGTGGCTGGGTCACCTCACAAGGGGAGATAGTCAGGTCTGGATTTTCCATCAGCACTACTTGATATCTGAGGATCCTTTGATCTGACATCCATAAATGGCTTCTACCATTCGGGAGTTGTTTCACTTGGTGGCTGGTAAAAATAGTTTGCCCCCAAGAGAGGGTTTTAAAGCATCTTCTATCAGGGCTGCAATAGCTGCAAGATTTCGAAGGCAGGGTGTGATCTCTTTGCAATAAGAGAGTAAGACACTAGGGGACCACCAGAAACTGGTGGGAAAATATTGGCCCATCCCAGGAACAAAGTGCTCAGGTGAGTCTTTTTGTTAATTGTTTTTCCTGTAGTACCCAAAATGGTGCAGGTTTAGGGGGAGAAGGCTCTGGAGCAGGAGGTCAGGACAGAGTAGGTAGCCCCTGTGACAACCAAGAAATTCTTGGACCTACCTGCCACATCCATTTACACCCTTGGCTCCAGCCCTGTGATGATTATCTGTGACAAGCAGGCTGGCTGGAGTGGGCCACTTCAGTTTTATTGAACCATCATGAGGGAAGCTTGGCACTTGACCTTGAGGCTCTTGGGTCCTGAGGGCAGAGTGCCACCCAATGTCCCAGTTGATGGCATTTGTAGCAAGCCATTTTAGGAGGCTTGTCATGGTTTGGACACTCTTTGCCAATGTCCCACTTGTCTACAGATTAAGCATTTGCCTCATGCCTTTTCCTTTAAAGACTCGGGGTTTGCTATAGCACTTCCCTGGAGAGCAGCCAGCATCTGGGCATGCCTTGTCTCTTTCCTTTTCTCCCTTTCCTGAGCCTTGGCTTCCCTCTCCTGTTCTCCATTATAAAAGATATTGGTGGCTGTCTGGACCCTCTCATCTAAAGAGGCAACAGGGCCCTGCTGCTATAGCTGTTGTAACTATCCTGATGTCTGGTGCACATTTTAGGAGTGAGACTTTATGAAGCTTATCCTACCCAGTACTGTTGCATTCTGAGAGCCAGGTTTCCCCAGTCAGGGTGCAGAGTCCCAGGCAGGTTGAGGCATGACAGCCTCCAGAGAACTGGGTCTCTGGGCAGATCAAGGGATATCAACCTCCTGGGACCCCCTGGACTGGTGGATCCCCAAGCAGGTTGAGGCATGACAAACTTCCGAGGACCGGATCCCTAAACAGATCGAGGCAGGTCGACTTCCTGGGACCCTGGGCTGGAACTGGGCATCCAGAAGGTCTCCAGTGTGACCAGTGCTGGGAGGAATTAAGGGGTTGTAATTTTAACTCATTACCAGTTTGTCCACCATGGATGGGAATAGATACCATGATGTAAAGGAATCCAAGCCTGTGCCCTAAGACTGGGAACCTGATAAAATAGCCATAAGCCTTATCCTCTTATTGTTCTGAGGGAATGTAAGTCATTGATTTCCTCCCCTAGTCCTCCATAAGAACAGTTTAGGGTGTTTCCAATGGTAAACATTTCATTGTCATAGACCCACGTTAGGTAATAGTAGATTAGGTAATGACAAAGGAGTGGGTTATCTGGTCCTGTTAGAGGCATTAGGAATATTTTAATAATAAGTGAGGTGAAGCAATGTTGCCTACAAGGGGGCAGGGTCCTGGCTGTAGGAGTTAGTAAGTGGCTTAAGAACAAATTTATAAGAGGCAACAAATCAGATATTCCATAAAAGGGGAGTGGAGATTTGATCAGGGGGTATGTTTGTAACTTTAGGAGAAGTATGGTAAGGGTTTGGGCCCAAACGGCCTGCAGGGATAACTCCCAAAGTGGCAAACATTATCCCTGGAAGCCCAATTGCCCTTCAAGGGATGCCAACTGATGGATTTCTAGCAGGCATTGTGTGTCTGTCACCTACCCTAGCAGGTCCACTGAGAAATTCTATTGTTGCACATGTTGCAGGAAACATGAAAGATGAAGGCCTGAATATCTAGAGGGATTGGATATTGTACAGTATTTCTGGTTGTCCCTCCAGAAGATTGTAGAGGCAGCATTGTGGGCCCAGATGAGGCTCAGGAAAAGAGCATGAAACACGAGGGAAGGGGGCAGGGGGCAACTTCTGAAAAAATTACGTACCCCAAGAGCATAACATAAACCGATTAAAATCAAATGGGTCCAAGATGACAAATCACATTCAACCTAACTTTGATCCACAATCCACAAGCTAAATGACACACCCAGAGGTGCCATGACAGTTCCAAGTCACTGTCAAAAGACTGAGGAGTGGGTGGTTCCCCAATTGTTGCAATGATCCTTATGCTCATTAGCATATGAAATCACCCAGCTCACAAAAACTAACCACACCACATTCCATGGCCACCTCACTCTCCTCTGTGATGGCCCACACCCTGTGGAGTGTCCTTTTCTCTGAATCTGAACAAATTCACCTCTTACCTATTGCTGTGTCTCTCACTGAATTTTTGCAATGAGATATCAGAGCCTGAGCATCATTGGGTTCTGAAGCCAGGCACCATGGGTTTTGACAGGGCTCAAGTCCTGGGAGAGAGATGCTGAAGGATGGGAGGAAAAAGCAGTGGGGGAAATGTGCCAAGGAGTCCCTTTCATAACATGCTGGAAAACCTGCTAAATACCTGACCTGTGCTCATAGTTTTCATTGGCCTGATTCTTGGCACAAAGAAGATTAAAGACAGAAGAACCCCCACCCGCTTGGGCAACAGCTACTAAGGCACCATAGATAGTGGAGCCTTCAGGACACCCTGGGGCACCCACTGCTGCTCACCTGTTTGCAGGGGGTTTGAGGAAACAAGAGATTGTAAAGGAATTAACATTTTTTAGCCATATGTCCTTTCAGCCATAGGGGTGAGGCCTTCTTACCCCAACCGGAAGTCTTCTGGAATCTGAGACTGAGCCACGTGAGTTTTCTGCTGAGTTTGCTTTGGCTGTTCTGGCTTCCAGCACGTGGGGCTTCTTGTCACTTCCACTGTGCTGGGTTTTCTTCATGTTCAGCTTCCACTGCATGAGCTTTCGTGGAGTTGGGCCTTTACTGTGCTTGTCTTCTGCCTCACGGGGATGGAGCCACGGTTGTTTCAGCCAGATTAAAGCCAAGGAACAGCACCATAGATGTTGGGGGAGTGTGTAATTTCCTTGCTTCTGTCTTGCTGCAGCAAAAATTTGAAGCAAAGGACAGACCAGTGTTATAGCTTAGTTTTATTAGGAAAAACAAAGGATAGTACACCCTCGAGGAGGGAGGGTTGGCAGACCCAAAAGACTAAGAAAAGAGAGGTCCCAATCCTTCTAAGCTTCCTCCTTTTATACATTTGTCTCCTCCCTACTGAGCCTGCCCTACGTACACTGGGCTAGCCAGGAGAGGGCTGTTTATTTTACCTGAGGTCTTTACTCTGGTCCTCAGATCTTCCTTTGTTCTATTTTCATGGGCTTTTCCCTTCTTTGTATTTTAGCCACCACCATATTGGACTCCTTTTTCCTATTCTAACTACCTAACATGATAAATGTTACATGATAAATTAAACTGTAAAGTTCCAGAACATGCAACACATAAAATTCTGTTTAGTTCAAAATCTTGTCACTGAAAAATAATCATTTAGCTGACAGACATGTTCTTTGAAGAAATAAAAGCCACTTTCCTTTCTCTTGCAAATCTCTAAAAGCGAGAATGTAAATATTGCAGGGAAGAGCCAATTCTGACTTCAGGTCAGAACCTTTACTTTAACATTTGCTTCCCTTTGCTTTTGTTCACTAAAAGGGTACTGTTTATACACAATGGCCTGCCTCAAGGAATCCGACTCCTTTGCCTGAATATTAACTCAAAGTGCCTTTGTTTAGGACCCTGTTCACCTGTGGATGGCTAGAGGAAAGAAGAAATTAACTTATTCCCTTCTAAGGCTTACCATTTTAGGAGATATTTTTGAAATTATTGGACTTTTTACTTTGCTTCCTCACCTCCCCCCACCATCTTTATTCTATAAAAACAAAACCTGGCATCCAGCTCCCATAAAATGGTTATTTTGAGACATTAATCTGTCATCTTCTTGATCTCAACATCTCCTCTCTCAGATTTATTGCCAGCAAGTAGAGTGAGATTGGACTCAGTAACATAGGTACACTCCACAGGGACCTGAGTCTTAGCCTAATTAGCTCATTCAGCAAGACCTGAAACCTATGGAAAAGGGGGCAGTTTTAAATTTGAAACTTCTAGGAATACTCCCTCAGACAAACCTCACAAACAGTAAAGCCTTAGTCATCTATGTTAGGGCCTAACTGGAGCCAGGACAGGCTCTAAGGGGCAGGCTAGGTCTCTAGGAAAGCTGAGGCCCTGGGAACTCCCACGGACAGCGTAGCTTGACCAATAGGAAAAAGCCCCTAAGAAAGCCCGCGCGTGTGGGAATCTAGCCAATTAGTAGGTGCCAAGAGACCCTTGCAACCAATCCGCCCTTACCAACTCCCTTTCTTTGTTCTAAGTTTATAAATACTGCTGTAATTCAGGGCTCGGGGCCCTCTTGCCTTACTCCACTGTGTTGGAGGGGGCAGGGGAGCCCTAACTCGAGTTAGTAATCAATAAACTCCCTTCTTGCTTTTGCAGTACTTTGGTGGACTTGTTCTCTCAGTCTATTTGGGGACTTGGACTCGGAGCATAACAATCTAAGCAACCAATTTTAATGTCTTCCAATTGTTTGTAAACTAGTAAGTTTACCCCATGCACTGTATAGTTAATGCAGTTCTCAAGGCCAGAATACTGGAGTGGGTAGCCTTTCTCTAATCCACAGGCTCGTCCCAACTCAAGGATCAAACCCAAGTCTCCCATATTGCAGGTGGATTCTTTACCAGGTGAGCCACAAGGAAGCCCAAGAACACTGGAGGAGTTAGCCTATCCCTTCTCCAGTGGATCGCCCGACCCAGGAATCAAACTGGGGTCTACTGCATTGCAGGTGGATTATTTAACCACTGAGATATCAGGGAAGCAGCTTTCCAGGTGGTTCAGTGGTTAAAGAATCCGCCTGGAAATGCAGGAGATGTGGAATCAATCACCGGCTCGGCTTGGGAAGGTCCCTTGGAAAAGGAAATGGCAACCCACTCCAGTATTCTTGCCTGGAGAATCCCACAGACAGAAGAGCCTAATGGGTTACAGTCCACGAGGTCACAAAGAGTTAGATGCGATTTAGTGACAAAACAAAGCAGGTGACTTGAGGCAGTTGATCAGATATATAGTTTTGTGTTCGATCAATGATTGTAATAGTGCAACTCTAGATATGGGAAAATGCCACAAAGGAAAACATTTCCTGGATCATAATAGATTAGTAAGACAGAATCCTGAGAATCATTTAATTTACCAACAGGACCTGGAGAAGAGGAGAACAAGAGAACTAGGAATATCTTGTGTTCTAATCAAAGCACACACCTTACTCAGTTCGTGACCTTCGATCAATCACCTAATGCCAAAAATTAAGAAGGAGGATCATAACTGCAGAATCTTCATAGGATGGACTTTTGCAAGAAATAAATGAAACAATATCTATAAGATTCTAACCCCAGTCCACAGTGTATTAAATTATCTAAATTTATCTCATATAATTACCAAAAGTTTTAAAAATAAGGGACTAAATGCCAGCTGTTCACTTCTATTATAGTAAAAGCATGAAACTCCTAATTGATGGGTCAAAAGCATTATGAAGCCAAAGCTTATTTTACCCATGATTTTAAAGCAAAGGAACACAGCTCACCAAATTATTGAAGAATAAATACTAAATGTCTGGTGGTATCAGGAACTGTGTTCCTATCACAAGTCAATATTTTTGAGACCCAAATGAACTAGTCCAGACAGGTTTTCAGCCTTAGATTTGGAGAAAACTTGGACTCAGGGTTGTGGAAAGTTAAAATGTTAGACTTCTGAAACCCAGAAGAGTTCATGGAGTAGTAAAAAGAACTGGATTTACCTCACTTTTAACTCGGTCTCTTGAGAACACAAATCAGCAGGAAAATTTTTCCAGTTTTATTCAAACAAGTTCTCTTGGGGAAATACGCTCAGAGCTTGGAGTAACAGTGGAAAATGTATTAATGAGCAGATGTAGTGAGCCGATACAGTTAACATACAGAGCTGTAAACATCACCGCAGCTACAGTATGAGTGTGTTCAGCCTTAAGCTGGAGAAGGTATGGTTTTTGCACTTGAATTCCTAAGTCTATCTCAGGAACCCATGCTTCATTCCTTTCTTCTTTCTCGTCTGGAGACAGCTTCAGTCCCCACCATCCAGGGAGGCACCGGCTTCCACACAGAGACCTTCATCTCAGACTTCCCCTCCAGGTGAGTCTAAGAGGCCCATAGACACCACTGGAGAAAGTCAGAGGGAATGAAACCCAAGAACATTTACCTGAAGTCACCTGAAAACCCAAACAGCTGACCCAGAGCTGAGAGATCTCCATGTTTATTTGCTTGATTGACTAATTTATAATCAATTTATTTATAATGTTAAATAGAGAAGTATCTATTGGATTCATCAATTCAAAGTTTCTTGTTGCCAGTTAAGTTTGGGAATGAAAATTTAGTTGAATGAGACTCAAGAGGGGAGGCATAGTGTTGTCAGTAAAAATTTACAATTTCCAAGAGATTTGCAGTTTAGGGAAGTAGGAAAATAGACTAGCAGATGTGGAGAGATCTGCAGTGAAGTGACAATATTTTATTAATTTACTTTTAATATTTAAGATAAGGTATGTTTGAGAAGGCTCTATATTCCTTAGGAAGATCCAGATCAATGGACTTAGCTCCTGCCTTGTAACTACAGTTCTTGAAATACACTTCTCATAGAATCTTGTCTCTCACAGAGTATTCAGTTGAAAATATTGCATTTAACTGTATCTCTTTTATGTTTGGGGTTTTTTTAATGTAATTTTTTGTGCAATTTTTACAATGTTATGTTTTCTGCCATACAACAATGCAAATCAGCCATAATTATCCATACATCCCCTCCCTCCCAAGCCTCCCATTTAACCCAGCAATCCCAATTGGACATATACCCTGAGAAAACCATAATGGAAAACGACACATGTACAGCAGTGTTCATAATAGCACTATTTACAATAGGCAAGACATGGAAGCAACCTAGATGTCCATCAACAGATGAATATATAAAGAAGATATAGTACATATATACAGTGACTTATTTCTTAGCCATTAAAAAGAATGAAATACTACATTTAGTATGCAGTCATATGGTAAAGGGCCTTACTTCACAATTATTTCACTTGGAGGCTGAATATATTTGGGGATTTTTGAGCCCTTTATTTTCTCTACTGAAAATTGTTTCTGCATGTTCTTTATTTTACATACTGGTACTTGAGTGCTATTATTTTTCTATTTTTTTTCCTTCTTTTTTTGCTGTATAATTTCCTTTATAATTTATTTCATCTCAAGCAGTGAGATAAAAGACCAGGAACTGTATTCCAGTCTGCAGAAGAAGGGGAGAATGAAATGTATTTTAAATACCTTGAGGAATCTTCTTGCTAAAATAGAAACGCATGCAATTTCTCTTTCCCCACTCTTTCCCTCCCCATCATAGGTGTATCAGACACCATTTCAGCCAAAACTGCTGTAAGCTGCAACCAGTTCCCTGGTCTGAATTCCCTATTCCAGTCTCTGTTTTTTATGTTTTATGCATTCTTTCAAACAATTATAATTTTTGAAAGACTGCTAATTTCCATTTAATACTTGTATGTATATGTAATGTATTTGTTGGGTTGTATGAGTGTTCATAAATTGTGAGTGATCAAATCTATCAATTAGTCATATTTTGTCTTTCTTCCCACTGCTCTTTAAACATAGAAAGTTCTACATTTGCAATGGTTAAAAAAAAAAAACCCTTTAGATTAATTGCTTCTTTTTTTTTTTTACCTTTATTCTCTTTTTTACTTTCAGTTGAAGGATAATTTCTTTACAATATTGCATTGGATTCTGCCATATATCAGCACGAATCAGCCATAGGTATACATATGTCCTCTCTCTCTTGAACCTCCCTGCCACCTCCCACCCCACCATAACCCTCTAGGTTGTCACAGAGCACCAGCTGTGGGTTCCCTGCACCATACACCAAATACCCACTGGCGATCTATTTTACATAATGGTAATGTATATGTTTCCATTGCTTGTTATTCACTTATTTTTCCTTACTGCTACCTTTTGTCTTCAGTAGATCTATTTTTAAAATATTAATCAAGTGCTGCCATCTTGTGGAACATATTATTTTGTATTCAACAAAGATCACATGTATTTCTCATAAGGATGTTTAAATACATATATATTCATACTGACTGAAATTATAATTTTAGTTACTGCTTCCTCTGTGTGTGTGTGTGTGTGTGTGTGTGTTTGTGTGTGTTAGTCACTCAGCCATGTCCAATTCTTTGAAATCCCATGGACTGTAGCCCACCAGGCTCCTCTGTACATGAAATTCTCCAGGCAAGAGTACTGGAGTGGGTTGCCATTTCCTTCTCCAGGGTATCTTCCAAGCCAGGGATCGAACCTGAGTCTTCTGCAATGCAGGCAGAATCTCTACCATCTGAGCCATAGGAAAGCCCACTGTTCCCCATACTGTTATTTTTTTTATTATATTTCATTCACTTGTCCGTTTCAATTATATACAAAACCAGTATTAGTGTGACCATGGTTATTTTATATTTTTCTTTCATAATTTCATCTTAATTTTTAGTCCGTTTTGTTTAGCCAACCTGTTTCCAATGCACTATAATTTAAACAGATTTTATTTCCAGTGCTATTCTTTTTATTTTATAAATTTCATTTTCTAAAAATATGTTTCTTTGTATATGCATACACTGATGAAACCACAGAGTGAACGAAGCAGGTGAGGTCCTGCCCATCTGTTTCTCACATTTTAATGGAGGAAGAAGCTGTGGTCCCTTGAGTCTGAACACCTTGCTACTGTTCTCTCTGCAACCTGTCTCTTCTGCTAAACTCTTTATTCATATTGCTTTTCCCTCTGCAGGAACTTGTCTTTTTTGAAAAACAAACAAACAAAAAACAAACTATTCCTCAATTACTGAAATTGATTAGAAACATTTTGGACTATATCCTAGAGCTGCTGCTGCTGCTGCTGCTAAGTAGCTTCAGTCATGTCCTACTCTGTGCGATGGCATACCTTTTACATGTGATGCAGCATGCATGCACATTTAAGCAAAAAATACACATGTATCATATACCAACAAACACAGAGCTGAATGGGCATTCTGAATTTCTCACTAACAGTGTAGAGTACATGACTACTAGAGGGAAAACAATGTGGAATAGGCATTCCTATTCTGAGATGGCACTGGGATCCTTCAAAATGGAAATTCCATACAAAAATTATGGATATGGATTTTTGACTGCAAAATAAAAACTGTAGAGTTTCAACTGTGTCTGCAGTACCAATCTTTGAGAAAATTAGCCATAGTCTTGTCTTTTCTGCCTGTCAAATTCACCACATGGAACCAGGGAATGAGACACAAATTTCAGAATTTCTTCTTCTGGGATTATCAAAGAAAATAGAACTTCAGCCCCTCATATTTGGACTTTTCCTCTCCATGTACCTGATCACTGTGATTGGAAACCTGCTCATCATCCTGGCTGTCAGCTCAGACCCCCACCTCCACACCCCCATGTACTTCTTCCTCTCCAACCTCTCCTTTGTAGACGTCTGCTTCACTTCCACCACCATCCCAAAGATGCTGAAGAATATACAGACAGAGAACAAAGTAATAACCTATGAAGGCTGCATCACCCAGATACACTTTTTCATGCTCTTTGCCACAATGGAAATCTTCCCCCTGACTGTGATGGCCTATGACCGCTTCGTGGCCATCTGTCATCCTCTGCACTACACAATCATCATGAATCCCCGGCTGTGGGGACTGCTGGCTTTTATGTGCTGGATGATGAGTGTCCTGAATTCCCTGTTACAAAGCTTAATGGTGTTGTGGCTGTCCTTCTGTACAGACTTGGAAATCCCCCACTTTTTCTGTGAGATTACTCAAGTGGTCCAACTTGCCTGTTCTGACACCTTTCTTAATGACATTGTGCTGTATTTTGCAACTATGCTGCTAGGCAGTGTTTCCCTCACTGGTATCCTCTACTCTTACTCTAAGATAGCTTCCTCCATACGAAGAATCTCATCTGCTCAGGGGAAGTATAAAGCATTTTCTTCCTGTGCATCTCACCTCTCAGTTGTCTCCTTATTTTACTGTACAGCCTTAGGAGTGTATCTTAGCTCTGGTGCTACCCACAGCTCACAGTCAAGTGCAACAGCCTCAGTGATATACACTGTGGTCACACCCATGCTGAATTCCTTCATCTACAGTCTGAGGAACAAAGACATAAGAAGAGCTCTGAGAAAAATCATTGGGATGGCAGTTCTATATGGGCCAATTGTCCTGGGGCTGAAGAAGTACCCATGACTACAGGACTCAAAGCCACAGAGGCAGAAATTGCTTTTCCTTAATCAGATTGCTAAAGTAGAACTTGCTACTCCTATTTATAACCTGGAGTTTTCATTTCTTTGAATTTAAATCCTTTACACAATTTGTCACTCACTTTATTAAGTTTCAGATCTGTCTAATACATAGGCAGTTTTCCCTTTTTTCATATACGTGCATTACAAAGTTTTTTCTCAATTTTGGACCAAAAACATTTGAAGATTTCAGTATCTTACCTGGGGCAAATTGGATTATTTAAAAATTGTTATTGTTTAGTCACTCAGTTGTGTCTGACTGCAACCTCATGGACTGTATGTAGCCTGCCAGCCTCCTCTGTCCATGGGATTTCCCAGGCAAGAATACTGAGAAATGGGTTGTCATTTCCTTTCTCAGGGCATCTTTCCAGACTAGGGACTGAACACGCATCTCTTGTGTTGACTGATGGATTATTTATCACTGATCCACCAGGAAAGTCCATTCCTTAAAAATTATTTCTTCTCAATGACACATATCATACCAAGTGATTTTACTTTTATTTTCTGTATGAGTGTATTACTTACATGGGGAAAACAAACTAGACTTGGCAACTAAAGCCGTTTATATTATTTCATTGTAGAGGAAAATATGAACCTACAGATTTTACTTTAATCCATTATTTTTCTATTGTCACTTTAACTTCTGTTCTTCACTGTGTAGATTTGAACATTAATCCATTTAAGTCCCAGCCTAATGATAGTGAAACTACTGGCTAGGTGTGTCTGAGGCCCTCACCTGGCTTGTATTACTTATTTTAAGAAAACACAGACATCTTCCTGACCAAGTCTATGCTGTTGTTGGAGAGGTCCTTTTGGTATTTATTATGATTCAAAGATGCCTCTCAGTAATATCTATTTGGAAACTTAAAAAAAAATACACAAAGTTTGTAATCACCAATACTGGAAGGTACATAGCATGCCATCACTTAGGTCTCAGGTAGAGAGAAAAAGAGAGCACCAACTGGGAGCTCTGCCTGTATTGGGTTTTGTGGGTGGGATGGCTAGAAGTCTGCTAGTTCACTCATTATTGGTGAATTTAAAACATAAGGTGGAATAAGGGCATGATCAGAAAAAAAGCAGGTTCACTCATGTGGTCAGTCATCTGTTTACTCAGGCTTTCTACAAGGGCAGCTACATTGGTGGGGATGACTTGAATGCTTCTCTAGTAGCTGTGTCATACATATGCAGATGACACCACCCTAATGGCAGAAAGTGAAGAGGAGGAAAAGAGTCTCTTGATGAAGGTGAAAGAGGAGAGTGAAAAAGTTGACTTAAAACTCAACATCAAAGAAAACTAAGATCGTGGCATCTGGTTCCACCACTTCATGGCAAATAGATGGGGGGGGTGTGGAATGGACACAGTGGCAGATTTTATTTTCTTGGGCTCCAAAATCACTGAGGATGTTGACTGCAGACATGAAATTAAAATACACTTACTCCTTGGAAGAAAAGCTATGATAAACCTAGGCAGCCCTTTGAAAAGCAGAGACATCATTTTGCCAACAAAGTGCCACATAGTCAAAGCTGACATAGCTTCTGCCGGTAGTCATGTACAGATATGTGTTGGACCATTAAAAAGGCTGAAAAGTGTGAAAGTGAAAATCACTCAGTCGTGTCCAACTCTTTGTGACTTCAATGACTATACAGTCCATGGAATTCTCAGGGCCAGAACACTGGAGTGGGTAGTCCTTTCCTTCTCCAGGAGCTTTTCCCAACTGAGGGATCGAACCCAGGTGTCCCACATTGCAGGTGGATTCTTTACCAGCTGAGCCACAAGGGAAGCCACTAATGAATTGATGCTTTTGAGCTGTGGTATTGGATAAGATGCTTTGGGGTCCCTTCAACTACAAAGAGATCAAATCAATAAATCCTAAAGGAAATCAACCCTGAATATTCACTGGAAGGACTGATGTTGAAACTGAAGCTTCAATACTTTGGCCATCTGAGACAAAGAGCCAATTCACTGGAAAAGACCCTAACACTTGGATAGAGGGCAGGAGGAGAAGGGGACGACAGAGGATGAGATGGTTGGATGGCATCACTGACTCAATGGATGTGAGTTAAGCAAGCTCCTAGGGATACAGCAGGACAGGGAAGCCTGGCATGATGCAGGCCATGGGGTTGCAAAGAGTGAGACATGACTTAGTAATTGAACAATAGCAGCAATTGGCAATATGTTTATTCCACATGACTGTCTTTGAAATGAATGTCTCGGAAATCAAAAGTTGAATTTCTGGCTCTTAAATTGTAATCAAAATCTTAGTATCAGATATTAAAGCTACAAGCCGGCTACTGTCTTTTAAAGCTGCTCTTCTGTTTTATTCAGTTATCCACCTTGGTATCCAGAATGCCTACCACAGTCACTTGCAAAAATTGAGTATCAAATACATATCTCTAATGGAAGTTTACATGGAAAGAAAAATTTGAAGTGATTCTTTGGGAAATAAAGCCACTGGCCCAAATCCCAGGAAGGAACTTGAAGACACGAGGTACAGGGAGAAGCGAGACTTTAATGACAGTCTTGCAAGATCAGGTGTCTGGTGGGCAGGCAAACCCAGAACTGTTACAATGGGGTTTTTATCCCCCTCCTCGTGCAAGCCACTCACAATTCCTCATTGGCATAAGTAACTACAGGGTCAATAATCTTCCCAAGGAAGTCACCTGGATTTGTTACTCTCCCTTTGTCCGGATTTTCCTGTGCAAATATCCTGATGGCTATTACATCAGCAGGCTGTCACTCTAGGCTAGTTGTCCTTGAAAATGGACCACTTCAAGTTTTTATTTTTTACAGTATGATTTTAGTATCACAGTTCAGTTCAGTTCAGTCACTCAGTCATGTCTGACTCTTTCTGACCCCATGAATCGCAGCACGCCAGGCCTCCCTGGTGTCCATCACCAACTCCCGGAGTTCACTCAGACTCATGTCCATTGTGTCAGTGATGCCATACAGCCATCTGATACTCTGTCGTCCCCTTCTCCTCCTGCCCCCAATCCCTCCCAGCATCAGAGTCTTTTCCAATGAGTCAACTCTTCACATCAGGTGGCCAAAGTACTGGAGTTTCAGCTTTAGCCTCATTCCTTCCAAAGAAATCCCAGGGTTGATCTCCTTCAGAACAGAGTGGTTGGATCTCCTTGGAGTTCAAGGGACTCTCAAGAGTCTTTTCCAACACCAGAGTTCAAAAGCATCAGTTCTTTGGCGCTCAGCCTTCTTCACAGTCCAACTCTCACATCCATACATGACCACAGGAAAAACCATAGCCTTGACTAGACGGACCTTAGTCGGCAAAGTAATGTCTCTGCTTTTGAATATGCTATCTAGGTTGGTTATAACTTTTCTTCCAAGGAATAAGCGTCTTTTAATTTCATGGCTGCAGTCAACATCTGCAGTGATTTTGGAGCCCCCCCAAATAAAGTCTGACACTGCTTCCACTGTTTAGTATCACAGATGGCCATAGATATGAGGAAGCAAAATGTCAAGTCATACATTCTGTTACTGTGCACAATATTTTTCATGTTGTACATCTATTTATTAATGCATGGAAGATGTTTTATCATAAGTTGGGGAGTATATTCATTGAGATGAATGATTAATTACTGAATTTTATGTTTTATTACATCATTGTTATCCGGTTTCTGCTTGGAAACTTCTAATCCTACTAACTATTAGGACTCTTTCTCTTGTTCTATGTAATCTTTCCCTTTTCCTGACTTTTGCTAAAAATAAGGAATGGTGAATGAATAAAGTCGGTTCATTCATTTCTCATATCCTTCATGCTCAGAAATCTCTTCATTCTTAATGATCAGAGGATCATCCACAAGAGAGTTTGATATCCTGCTCAGTCATATGATTCAGGGTCATCAGTTTTTCTCCACAAACATGCATATTCCTATGTGTGTCCTAGTTACCTAGAAGGGAACCTCAAGATAGTCACTTGTTCCTACAGTTATCTGAAATAAACTGAAATAACACAATGACCATGTGTCTTTTCTTCAAATATCAGAATATATGTCAAAAATTAAAATCTCCAGATTATTATAATTGCACTCATTCTGTTCATGCTCATTATTGCATCGTTAGTTATTGATGCATAACAAATCATTCTGTGTCAATGGGATTAAATAATAATATATATTTTTATCATTAGACAAATTTATAAGCTGTGGAGTCATACTANACATCTGCAGTGATTTTGGAGCCCCCCCAAATAAAGTCTGACACTGCTTCCACTGTTTAGTATCACAGATGGCCATAGATATGAGGAAGCAAAATGTCAAGTCATACATTCTGTTACTGTGCACAATATTTTTCATGTTGTACATCTATTTATTAATGCATGGAAGATGTTTTATCATAAGTTGGGGAGTATATTCATTGAGATGAATGATTAATTACTGAATTTTATGTTTTATTACATCATTGTTATCCGGTTTCTGCTTGGAAACTTCTAATCCTACTAACTATTAGGACTCTTTCTCTTGTTCTATGTAATCTTTCCCTTTTCCTGACTTTTGCTAAAAATAAGGAATGGTGAATGAATAAAGTCGGTTCATTCATTTCTCATATCCTTCATGCTCAGAAATCTCTTCATTCTTAATGATCAGAGGATCATCCACAAGAGAGTTTGATATCCTGCTCAGTCATATGATTCAGGGTCATCAGTTTTTCTCCACAAACATGCATATTCCTATGTGTGTCCTAGTTACCTAGAAGGGAACCTCAAGATAGTCACTTGTTCCTACAGTTATCTGAAATAAACTGAAATAACACAATGACCATGTGTCTTTTCTTCAAATATCAGAATATATGTCAAAAATTAAAATCTCCAGATTATTATAATTGCACTCATTCTGTTCATGCTCATTATTGCATCGTTAGTTATTGATGCATAACAAATCATTCTGTGTCAATGGGATTAAATAATAATATATATTTTTATCATTAGACAAATTTATAAGCTGTGGAGTCATACTAATTTCTTTGTGCTCCTCATAAGCATGTAGTCAGCTGCCACACTGTGTTTTTAAGACTCATTCATGGAGTTGCTGCTGGACAAGGAAGCCTGGCTGCTGGACAGGGAAGCCCATGGGGCTGCAAAGAGTCGGACACAACTGAGTGACTGGACTGAACTGAACTGATGATGTTAGTATGACTGTAGTGCTCGTCTGTCTTGAATCAGTTTTTGCTCTCAGTTTATCATAGTTTTATCTTAAGATTTAGCTTATATTTACATAAAAAATTAGCTTATCACATGAACTACTTAAATTTAGTAACACAGTTTCTATATCTAGAACATATATCCCAATTAGAACATGTATCTCACAACCTTGTAAAATGAGTACCTGCTGTCTATGCTTGTAGACTCAACCCTTAGCCATGCATCATCAGATTTTTTCCATTTCATTAAGTTATTGGAGTATATTATACAGAACAAACTTCATAAAGTGTACAAATTAATGAATTAAAAGGTTATACAAAAATAAGATAATCTACTAAATATTTTCATTTGTGGGTAATTTGACAGTGTAATAGTTTTAAAGTTTTTATGTAATTATGAAAAACTTAAACTATTTGAGCCTCTGTTTCCTTATTTCTGAAGGTTATCTGGAATAATAAACATAACTTAATAGGGACGCAATAAGAAATAAATGAAATAAATATGGAAATTCAACTTTTAGCCCAAAGAAAACACTCAAGAGTAAATGTTGCATCTGTTTCTGTGTGTGTATGTTTGGCTGCATTTTTGTTTCAAATAAGCACAATCCTACACATATATGTACACACATACAGACATGATTAGGATCCATCTTTTATATTAAAGGGAAAATTGAGAGAAAGTTGGACAGAATAGAACTGAAAAGAATGAATATTTCAAGTAAAATGAAATAAAAGAATGTAGAAATATAGACATAAAAATTTCAAGTACAGTGAGTGATCTTTATTTTTATAATGGATCACGTTTCCTTTCTTCATGTCAAAAGTGAGGCTAGTGTACAACAAAGTAAGGCAATGAGGAATTCATTGTTTCAGCTAATGGGATGGAAGACCTTCAAATAGACTGAAACTTTTCTTTTTACTTAATGTGGGTTTTCAACATAAAATACCCTACGTAAGGTAAGCTAATGAATGAACTGCAGAGAAGGCAATGGCACACCACTCCAGTACTCTTGCCTGGAAAATCCCATGGACAGAGGAGCCTGGTGGGCTGCCATCTATGGGGTCACACAGAGTCGGACACGACTGAAGCAACTTCAGCAGCAGCAGCAGCAGCAATGAATGAACTGAGAAGTTTAAACTCAATCCTTACAAACAAACTTTATTGAATAAATGTCTATATTAGATTCCTATTGTTGTTGTAAAATACTCCCAAACTAGTTGCTTAAAATAAATATATGCTCTTACAGTTCTGGGTGTAAGGAACTTAAAATAAATGAGTCTCATGGGCTTGTATCAAATGTCTGGAGAGATGGTTCAATGTGACAACATAGTAATATCCTACACTCACCTCCATCCATGGACACACCTAATCTACAGCTACCTATGGATCAACTTCCTCTGAAAAAGATATGAAAACTAGATGAACTTCTCCTCCACAATAAATAATAATAGGACCACATCAAGATGGTAGAAGAAGACAAGCGGTCTCTCTAACAACCCCACATTTGACATTGGTGACCCACAAATATGCGGGACCTTACACTTAACAGAGATGTTCCCTGAGGGACAATAGATGTATGCCTTACATCAGACTAACCAGGCCAACCCTTGGGACCTATCTGCACCAGAGAGACAAGTCTCCATAATATGTGGCTTTGAAGACAAATGAGATTATGTGCAGGAGACCTAAAAGTCAATGGAGAGGGAAAAATTTGCTCTCATAGAATTCATGTACAGACTCACTTATCCCAGGACCTAGCACCAAAGCAGGGGTTTGAAAAGTACCTAGAACATACATAAAGTAGATTCATATTTAATTAAAGCATTTGATGGGGGTTGCAAGGACTTGAGAGGTTTTCTGGAACCAAGGCACTGGCAGCATCATTTGTGTGCTCTCAGTCCATCTTGCTAGCACTATCACTGGCAGGTACCAAGATTGCATGCCCTCTACTTTGCTAGTGCCCACAGGAATTCCCCACCCTATGCTTTCCCTTTTCCTGGTGCAGCCAGTGAGCCTTGAGAGAACTTGCACTTTTCCCATGTCACACTAAAACTGGAAAACTTGGACCACACACAGTCCATTCCACGCCCCTGGTTTGACCAGTGGTCTTGCCCCACCGTCATCCTCACTAATACTTATTTTTCATCTCCTTGATGATAGCCATTCTGATAGCTTTGAGATAGTATCTCATTGTGGTTTTACCTTGTGTTTACCTTGTAACTATGGATATGGAACATCTTTTTCAATGTGTGTTGACCAATAGTTTGTCTTCTTTGGGAAAAGTGTCTGTTCATTTCTCTGCCCATTTCGGGGGAGACTTATCATGATAATTTGTTGAGTCCTCTGTATATTTTACTAGTATACTAACCCCTTATTGGGTGTATCATTTGCAACTAGCTCCTCCCACTAAGTAGGCTGCCTTTTTATTTTGTTAAGCTTTTTTCACTGTAATAAATCTTTTGAGTTGATGTAATTTCATTTGTTTATTTTCATTTTTGTTTGTCTTACCTGAGAAGGCAGGTCCAAAGAACATACTGCTAAGACCAATGTCAAAGAGTGTACTGCCTAAGTTTTCTTCTGGTAGTTTTGTGGTTTTAGGTCTTATAGTTAGTTGTTTATTCTATTTTGAGTTTATTTGTGTACACAGTGTAAGAAAGTACTCCAGTTTGACTCTTTTGCAAGTAGCTGTCCACTTTTCCCAACACTACTGAAGAGACTGTCTTTCACTATTGTGTATTATTGCCTCTTTTGTTATAGAGGAATTGATCACACAAATGTTTATTTCTGGGCTCTCTATTCTGTCCCATTGTATCTATTCTGCCTATTTCTGAGCCAGTACCATACTGTTTTGCTTACTGTTGCTTTATAATATTAGAGAGATGATACCTCTAGCTTTGTTGTCCATTTTAGGTCTTTTGTTTTTCATATAACGTTTAGAATTATCTGGTCTAGTTCTGTACAAAAAAAAAAGTGCCTTGGTATTTTGATAGCGATTACGTTGAATCTGTAGATGGCTTTGGATAGTATGCTTATTTTAATAATGCAAATTATTTCATTCCGAGAACATTTTATATCTTTCCACTTGTTTTTGTCATCCTTAGTTTCTTTCATAAACATTTTACAATTTTCAAAGTTCAAGTGCTTTAACCCTTTGATTAGATTTATTCCTAGGTATTTTAAACTTTGTTGTGACTATAAATGGTGTTTTTCTTCAATTTCTCTTCCTGATAGTTTGTTATTAGCATATAGAAACCCAACAGATTTCTGTGTATTAACTTTTTAACTTGTAAATTTAGTGAAATCATGTATTATTCTTAATCATTTTTGATGTTGTTGTAGCCAGGTGTTGCAAGAAACAAACTCACTCAGAAGGACAATGCAGATAGTGGAGTGCAGTATATTACAGCGGTGGATAGCCTTGTAGTCCAAAAGACTCTCATGAGTTTTCTCCAACACCACAGTTCAAAAGCATCAATTCTTCAGCGCTCAGCCTTCTTCACAGTTCAACTCTTACATCCATACAGGACTACTGGAAAAACCACAGCCTTGACTAGATGGACCTTACTCAGCAAAGTAATGTCTCTGCTTTTGAATATGCTATCTACATTGGGCATAACTTTTCTTCCAAGGAGTAAGTGACTTTTAATTTCATGGCTACAGTCACCACATGCAGTGATTTTAGAGCCCCCAAAAAATAAAGTTTGACACTGTTTCCACTGTTTCCCCATCTACTTCCCATGAAGTGATGGGACCAGATGCCATGATCTTCGTTTTCAGAATGTTGAGCTTTAAGCCAACTTTTTCACCCCCCAATTTCAGTTTCACCAAGAGGTTTTTTAGTTCCTCTTAGTGAAGAGGAACTTTCTGCCATAAGGGTGGTGTCATCTACATATCTGAGGTTATTGATATTTCTCCCAGCAATCTTGATTCCAGCTTGTGTTTCTTCCAGTCCAGCATTTCTCATGATGTACTCTGCATAGAAGTTAAATAAGCAGGGTGACAGTATACAGCTTTGACATACTCCCCTTCCTATTTGGAACCAGTCTGTTGTTCCATGTCCAGTTCTAACTGTTAATTCCTGGCCTGCATACAGATTTCTCAAGAGGCAGGTCAGCTGGTCTGGTATTCCCATCTCTCTCAGAATTTTCCACAGCTTATTGTAATCCACACAGTCAAAGGTTTTGGCATAGTCAATAAAGCAGTAATAGATGTTTTTCTGGAACTCTCTTGCTTTTTTCATGATCCAGCAGATGTTGGCAATTTGGTCTCTGGTTCCTCTGCCTTGTCTAAAACCAGCTTGAACATCACGGAGTTCACAGTTCATGTATTGCTGAAGTCTGGCTGGAGAATTTTGAGCATTACTTTACTAGCATGTGAGATGAGTGCAATTGTGCAGTAGTTTGAGCATTCTTTAGCATTGCCTTTCTTTGGGATTGGCATGAAAACTGACCTTTTCCAGTCCTGTGGCCACTGCTGAGTTTTCCCAATTTGCTGGCATATTGAGTGCAGCACTTTCACAGCNTATAGGTCTTTAGTTTCTTTAGGTAGGTATACTCCTAAGTATTTTATTCTTTTTGTTGCAATGGTGAATGGAATTGTCTTGAGATACAGACTTGACCCCACAAGTCAATGCTTTGAAGATCCAAAGTGTTAGTTAAAGCAAATTCCTCAGTATTAGACTTTTGAGAAAATTCAAATTCTGTATTGTGATGAAGTGCTGGAAGGTTTACAGATCTTGAAGACAGGAATGTTAATGTAGGAGGAGTAAAAAGACCTGAATTACCTGGCTTATCTACATAGCCTCCTAGGAGCAGGAAATCAGCTGGAAACTTTCCTTTTTGTCGGAGCAGTGTCCCAGAGGGAAAGCATGTTCATAGAGGTTAGAGTAACAAAAAGAAAACATTCTTAATGAGCAGATNGCCTCCTAGGAGCAGGAAATCAGCTGGAAACTTTCCTTTTTGTCGGAGCAGTGTCCCAGAGGGAAAGCATGTTCATAGAGGTTAGAGTAACAAAAAGAAAACATTCTTAATGAGCAGATAAAGGGAGCAGCAGTCCCTGAGCATGTGCAACCTTAGTCTGCACAGAACACAGTTGTTTATACTCCTAAATCTTCCTTGGAGACCAGGGCTTGGCCCCTTCCTGCTGCTTTGTCTGGATATAGAGCTTCAGTCTCCATCATCAGTCATCCAGGGAGGAATTTAGACTTCCACCCAGTGATCTTCTTCTCAGAGTTCCCATCAAGGTGAGCCTGAGATTTCAGCAGATACTACCGGGAAAGATCAAAGAGAATAGAAGCCTAGAAAGTGACCTGAGGCCGCCCAAGGGCCATTGCAGCCTAATTCTGAGCCCAAAGATCACTGTGGCTATTTGCAAGCTTGCCTAATAAATTAATGTATTTGTTTATGATGCCAGAGAAGGAAACTTGATCTCAGCAAAGCAATTGTCACTTTTGATACTTTAATGATAGTAAAGTATAAGCCCAAGGATCTTTTTAATAAAGGGGAGTAGAACAGTAAAATATTGATCTGGCAAGATACACAGTGAAATGATGGCATTTCTTTTATTTTTAAAATGGAGCATAATTGACTTTGTTTCCACATTAATGAGAAAGAGCTAGATCAGGGAAAGTTTGAAAATACATACTTGTAGTAGCAGTAAATGAGACATACATTTTCACAGTATCTTCCCTCATTCTGGGTATTCACACAGAAAAAAATTAACATGTTAAAAATTATATGCAAATAAACATTACTTTACAATTATTTCATTTTCTATCAGGTAATATATTTTCATGGGTTAGTTAACCACTTACATTCTCTATTGCAAATTGTCTGAGTCCTTTGGTTTTAACAAAGTGGGTCAGAGCATTTTTATATTTTGACTGCTTTCTTTCAAAAGAGAAATTGCTATTTTTGTTACCAACTAGACAATGACACTTAGTTCATTTATGTATGTGTAGACATACCTGTAGTGAATGTATGATAATTTATAAATTGTGGAGTTGAGCTTATTAGCTTTATTGTTTCTCTCTATTGCTTTTTTCTTTTCTTTTCTTTTCTTTTTTTTACTAAAATGGATTTCATTCCAGTAATTTTCACTTGTGAATCTGTTTTAAATGAAAATGACAATGAAAAGTGAAAGTTCTCCTGCATCCCTTAAGGATAATAAATCACTCTTTATACATATTTCTGACTACTTTTCACATTGCTTTATTCCTTACTGTTCTGTTTGGCATTTGGGGATTAGGTGTATTTCTAAAACTCACATCCCCTTAGGCATTTGAAGACATTCAGCAAAAGAAAGACCTATTTTTTTTTTACCATAAGACTAGAGACAACCTATCTGAACTCATATATCTTTAGATAAGATGAAATTATAACACAGATATTACCTCCCACTTCAAAAGGTTTTGCTATATTATTTTTACTATTATTTATATTTATTATTTTTGTTATATTTATTATATTATTTTATGTCCACGTCTTTGATAGTTTGGTATTCAATTAGTGACCTATATTTATGTTATTAAATTATTACTATTTTATATTTTTATATGATAGATGTAGATTTTCATTAAATTTTATTATAAACAGTTGTCTTGAAACCACTATATTTAACCTAATTCATTCTTACTGACAATTTTTTCATAACTTGTGATTGTGTTATTGCTAAGTCATGTCTGACTCTTTGCAACCCCATGGACTGTAGCCTCCAATACTCCTCTGTCCATAGGTTTCTCCAGGCAAGAATACTGGAGTGGGATCCCTCCTCCAGGGGATCTTTCTGATCCAGGGATTTAACCTGCATGTTCCTCAGTTCTCCTGAATGACAGGCAGATTCTTTACTGCTGAGCCACCAGGGTTATTACTTTCATTTAAAATTTGTTTCTATATCATGCATACATGCCTATTCATACCCTTTTCTAAAAATTCATGAATAGAATCCTATGTGCATCACAGATACTCCTTTTGTTTATTCCATTCTTTCAGTGGCTATATAATATGCCACAATGGTGGCAGAAACCAACACAACATTGTAAAGCAATTATCCTTCAATTAAAAATAAATTTTAAAATATCCCTGGGAGGGAAAGGCAATTAGATCTCATGTCTGCTTCCACATTCAGCTATTGTGATGCCACGTGTCATGTGCCTGTAGAACCCTCTGTTGTACCTTCATGATGGAACCAGAGTGAAAAGAATCTTAGTATTGCTATGTAAACAGTTTTGATGTCACAGAATTCCTTTGTAAAGTTCTCAGAGACTCTTTGAGAACCATTGTTTTGTGTCATCAGTAGATAAGTACAACCATAAACTATATAAAAGTCTTTCATTGTTTTTAAAAAATTGGTACGATGGGACTCTGCTGCTCATAATTTTGAAGGTCTTTCATACTCTTTGTTATTCCACTGCTGTTATAACAAGGCTATAAAAATATTGTGGGATTCTGAAGTTTCAAACTGTAGTTCTAACCAGGAGTGATTTTTCTCCTGGGAGACACTGAGCAATGTGTGGGAAATGTCTGTCACACAGAAAAGGGGTGGACAGAAACAAGGGAAGCTCTAGACATCCTACAAGGCACAAGCTCGTGACCAACCTTCCCTAGAAGGTCAATAGTGCTGAGACTGAGAAACCTCCAGTTAAAGAACTTCTGTACTATTAATAGCTATATTTTTCTTCAGCTTGATTCCCCAAACTTGGAACATTTTACATTTGTCAGAAGCATTAGTGAATTCCTTTGCTACAATGTGACAGCTCTTTAACATTTGTTTGTGAAAGAGATATTTATTGTTTTCCAAACTATTCCTGACTTTGATCAAAGACTCATATATTTGATCATCACTTTGACTTGCTTATATTATTTTATGCCCATATACCATATGCCTATGATTCTACCATTTTCAACTTTTCAAATGATTTTTTTTAATTACTGTTTCTCAACTGACTTTTGAAGGGTGCTTTGGCTATTAAAATGTTTTACATTGTCTTTAGTTAAATGTATCTTATCTTCTTACTTCTGAGTTTCTTTCCTTAGTTAAGATAGTTGGCCCTCTTGCTATATTTAAAATGGATAACCAACAAGGGCCTACTGTATAGCCCAGGGAACTCTGCTTAGTGTTATATGGCAGCCTCCATGGGAGTGACATTTGGGAGAGAATGCATACCTGTGTACATATGGCTGAGTTCCTTTGCTGTCGACCTGAAACTATCACAACATTTTAATAGGCTATACATTAATATAAAATACAAAGTTCAAGAGGAAAAAAATTAAGATAGTTGCCCTTCCTGTAGATTTTAGGTGTGATTTTCTAAATGTTCACCTGAAGGTATTGCTTACTCTTACAGTGGATATATAATCCCTCTGATTCACTGCAGTAGGACCAAGGCTGGGAATCAATTTAATTTTCTTCCAATTAGATATCTATTCTGCCAGATTTCATTCAACAATCCAACCTTTTCAAACTTATTGAAATATGACCTTGACATACTAAATACACTTACATACTGAGACCCAATTTATTGATTCATTCAACAAATAATAATTAAGCACGTGCTAAGTGCCAAAATTTCTAGGAACTTTATGTATCATATTCTTTTATGTCTATGTGTTTTTCAACTTAATTATCAGTCCATGTTGAAGTCATCAAATTATGTTATATCTCATTTCAGTTAGTTTTTGATGTATCTTTCAATTATGTTAAATATAGTTCCTTTGAAACTACTGTGTATACCCTGGTTCATCCTTTCAGTCATTCTTTTTACTTTATATGACTTCACTTTTTTTTTTTT
>SJYW01025965.1:159855-222740 GCA_006410735.1 Raphicerus campestris
GCGATTGCCCCCTTCCAGCACTTAAGGCTCTGGCTGCCTGTCACTGGAGGGGGATGGTCTGCAGCCGGCTATTTCCGATCCATCCTTTGTTCTGTGTGCGGTCCTGGCGGTATCTTATGTTCGAGCGTTTCGCGTGGTAGCTATCCCACAGTCTGGTTTGCTAGCCCAAGTTAATTCGTTCTGGCCATGCGCGGGGCATTATGACCTGATTCTCGAGAAAAGCACTGCAGCCCGCATCTCTCATGGTCTGATTCTTAGAAAGCACTGCCACTTGCACCTCCCGCTCCTCCCTGCCCAACCCCCACTTGCTAGAGTAGGATGCAGGCGTCTGCGCTGCTTATCCACTGGGGGATTTACTGTTGGGCTCGTAATCTGTTGGTTTTAATTATTTGTTTATTTTTCCTTCCTGTTATGTTGCCCTCTGTGCTTCCAAGGCTCGCCACAGACTCGGTTGCAAGAATGTTTCCTGGTGTTTGGAAACCTCTCTTTTTCAGTCTCTTCCTGGGACGGGACTCCCTTCCCAGGATGGAGCTCCCTCCCTACCTCCTTTGTCTCTTTTTTTGTCTTTTATATCTATTCCTACCTGTTTTTGAAGCCAATGATCTGCTTTGCTGGATGCCTGATGTCCTCTGCCAGCACTCAGAAGTTGTTTTGTGGAATTTACTCAGCGTTGAAATGTTCTTTTGATGAAGTAGTGAGGGAGAAAGTGGTCTCCCCATCCTATTCCTCCACCATCTTTTTCCGCCTCACTCTCTGCTAATTTTCTAATCCCTCTCTATCTGTAATTAATTAAGTTTTTTTTCCAAGGATGCTGACTCCGTCCCTACCTTCAAATCACCCTGGATCCACCAAGGCTGGACCCTGGCAAAGCATGAAGTCCTTGTCCATTTAGATCTAACATTTTAGTGGAGAACAATTACAGTAAAATAAATTCATGTATGACCAAGTATCCTCACATATAAATTAAATGAAGGAAAAGGTAGGTTTTTTTGGTATGTAGGACTTTGTAGAGCATATTATGGGAAGGTCTTTGCATGTGGGAAGAGAATCTGAAACAGGAGTAGTGTGGACCCACTGAATTTGTCAAAAGGAGATCAAAACTGAAAG
Source organism: Raphicerus campestris (assembly GCA_006410735.1). NCBI lineage: Eukaryota > Metazoa > Chordata > Mammalia > Artiodactyla > Bovidae > Raphicerus > Raphicerus campestris. The sequence continues at coordinate 160,963 of SJYW01025965.1, forward strand.
GCCAAGAAAAACAAAGAAAGATGCCACATAAGAAAAGTGAGAAAAGGACCTCTCTTACTCACTCATAAAAATTGAGTCAGTGGTCTCATGTGGATACAGTAATGAAGAAAGTGGAGAGAAAAGTGCAGTCAGTATGTGGTCCCTTGAGGCTGAACACACTGTTGCCTGTTCTCTCTGCAACTTGCCTCTTCTGTTGAACTCTTTATTCACATTCCTCTTCCATCAGCAGAAACTGATCTTCTTCAAAAACAATTCTCCATTTAAGACAATGGACTAAAAAATTTCAGATTGTGTCCCAGAGTACAACATGATTTTTACATGTGATCCACCATGTGTACACAGGCAATCAAGAAATTCACATGCATGCACATTGCATGCACATTTGAACACACACATACAGACATATCTGAACCAAAAAAATAACAACAACAACAAAAAACCCTTACTATGTATGATGCACTCTGATATTTTCTTTTGTGTTTTGTTTATTCTATTCTATCTTATTCTTACAAACCACATAGTTGAGAATTTGATCATGTTACTTTTTGTTTCCTGGCAGTCACCTCTTCTACGTGGAACCAGGGAATGCTACAGGAATTTCAGAATTTTTTCTTCTGGGAATTTCAAAAGAACCAGAATGGTAGCCTCCCTTATTTTGGACATTTCCTCTCCATGTATTTGGAAACCTGCTCATCATCCTAGCTGTCAGTCCAGACTTCCACATCCACACTCTCATGTACTTCTTCCCCTCCAACCTGTCCTTTGTAGACATCTGTGTCACTTCCACCACAATCCCAAAGATGCTGTAGAACATCCAGAACCAGAGCAAAGTTATAGCCTATGAAGGCTACATCACGCAGATGTATTTTTTCATGCTCTTTGCAGGATTGGACATCTTTCTCCTGACAATGATGGCCTATGACTGCTTTATGGTCATCTGTCACCCCCTGAACTACACAGTCATTGTGAACCCTCAGCTCTGTGGATTTGTGGTCCTGGTGTCCTGGATGATGAGTGTCCTGAATTCCTTGCTACTAAGCCTATTGATGTTGTGGCTGTCCTTCTGTAGAATCCTGGAGATCCCCATTTTCTTCTGTGAATTCAATCAAGTGGTCATGTTCTGATGTGTATCTCAGTGGCATAATGATGTATTTTGCAGCTGCCATTTTGGATGGTGTTTCCCTCACTGGTATCCTGTACTCTTACTCTAAGATAGTTTCTGCCATACATGGAATCTCATCAGCTCAGGGGCAGTATAAAGCATTTTCCACCTGTGCATCTCACCTCTCAGTGGCCTCTTTACTTTATTGTACAGCCTTAGGATCGTACCTTAGTTCTGCTGCTACAAACAGCTCACACTCAAGTACAGTTGTACACTGTGGTTACATTCATACTGAATGCCTTCATCTACACCCTGAGGAACAAAGACATAAACAGCGCTCTGAAAAGAAGCATTGGGATGGCTGCTATAAAAGAGGCCATTGTCCTTGGGCCCAAGAAGTGCCCATGACCATAAGGTTCAAAGCCTTAGAGCCAAATTCTTCGATCAGATTGGAGAGTAGGACTTACTCCTTCTATTTTCTACAATTTCCATTTATCTGAATTCAACTCTTTCACACAGTTAAAGTGTACTAATCCACCCTTCCCTGGTGGCTCAGATAGCAAAATTTCTGCCTACATTGCAGGAGACCCAGATTTGATCCCTGGATCAGGAAGTTCCTCCTGGAAAAGGGAATGGCAACCCACTTCAGTATTCTTGCCTGGAGAATGCCATGGACAGAGGAGCCTGATGGGCTACAGTCCATGGGGTCACAAAGAGTTGGACATGACTGAGTGATTGAACAAATGGGAAACAAGTTCACAAATTCTCTTTATCCAGGGGGTAAATCTAAAAGAGACTTCATGGTTGGGGGAGACGGGTGTCACTGGATACAAGTCTAGTAGCTGTGTAACATAGCTGCTGGCAATATATTTATTTGCCATAATTGAAGTGGATGCCTCAGAAATCAAAAGCTAAGTTTCTAGCGCTCACACTACAAACATGTGTTTTATAATTGCTCTCCTGGTTTTATTCAATTATTCACCTTGGTGTCGAATGCTTATCACAGTCACTGGCCAAAATATTGATTATTAAATACATATCTTCCAGTAGAAATCTACATGGAAAGACAAACTAAATTGAACTGATATGATCTTAGCATCAAGATGACCCATGAGGAAGCAAAATGTCAAGTCACACATTTAGTGACTATGCACGATGTTTCTTTTTCATGCTGTACATCTATTTATTAAAGCCTTATACAGTGGAAGTGAGAAATACATTTAAGGGACTAGATCTGATAGACAGAATACCTAATGAACTAAGGACGTACGTTCGTGACATTGTACAGGAGACAGCGATCAACACCATCCCCATGGAAAAGAAATGCAAAAAAAGCAAAATGGATGTCTAAGGAGGCCTTAAAAATAGCTGTGAAAAGAAGAGAAGTGAAAAGCAAAGGAGAAAATGAAAGATATTCCATCTCAATGCAGAGTTCCAAAAAATAGCAAGGAGAGATAACAAAGCCTCAGTGATCAGTGCAAAGAAATAGAGGAAANAAAGACGCTTACTCCTTGGAAGGAAAGCTATGACCAACGTAGATAGCATATTCGAAAGCAGAGACATTACTTTGCCAACAGAGGTCCATCTAGTCAAGGCTATGGTTTTTCCTGTGATCATGTATAGATGTGAGAGTTGGTCTGTGGAGAAAGCTGAGAGCCGAAGAATTGATGCTTTTGAACTGTGGTGTTGGAGAAGACTCTTGAGAGTCCCTTGAACTGTAAGGAGATCCAACCAGTCCATTCTAAAGGAGACNAGGCTATGGTTTCTCCTGTGATCATGTATAGATGTGAGAGTTGGTCTGTGGAGAAAGCTGAGAGCCGAAGAATTGATGCTTTTGAACTGTGGTGTTGGAGAAGACTCTTGAGAGTCCCTTGAACTGTAAGGAGATCCAACCAGCCCATCCTAAAGGAGACCAGTCTTGGGTATGTATTGGAAGTACTGATGTGATGCTGAGGCTGAAACGCCAATACTTTGGCCACCTCACGCAAAGAGGTGACTCATTGGAAAAGACCCTGATGCTGGAAGGGATTGAGGGCAGGAGAAGGGGATGACAGAGGATGAGATGGCTGGATGACATTACCGACTCGATGGACATGAGTTTGGGTAGACTCTGGGATTTAGTGATGGACAGTGAGGCCTGGCATGCTGTGATTCATGGGGCTGCAAAGAGTCAGACACGACTGAGCGACTGAACTGAACTGAACTGATAAGATGTCTCCCTACAAATTAGAGGTTTTATTAATTGAGGTCAAGTGTTGGTTACTGTATTTTACATTTGTCACTTTATTTTTGTCTTGTTTGTGCTTGAAAACTTCTAATGCTACCTACTAACATGACTCTTTCTGTTGTTTTATGAAATATCTCCTCTTTCCTGATGTGTCACAAGTACACAAAGATGATGAGTGAACAACATCAATTCATCCATTCCCCATGTCTTTCAAACTCAGGAGTCTCTTCCTTCCTCTTGATCGGAGGATGATCCACAAGAAAGGCTGACATCCTGCCCAGTCATATAATTCAGATTCACCAGGTTTTCCGTACCAACAGGCATGTCTGTCCACCTCTCCAAGTTTCCTAGAAGATAGTCACTTGTTACTATAGTTTCCTGAAATAAGCTTGGGTAATGGATACTTTGGCCACCTCATACAANCCCCATGTCTTTCAAACTCAGGAGTCTCTTCCTTCCTCTTGATAGGAGGATGATCCACAAGAGAGGCTGATATCCTGCCCAGTCATATAATTCAGATTCACCAGGTTTTCTGTACCAACAGGCATGTCTGTCCACCTCTCCTAGTTTCCTAGAAGATAGTCACTTGTTACTATAGTTTCCTGAAATAAGCTTGGGTAATGGATACTTTGGCCACCTCATACAAAGAGGTGACTCATTGGAAAAGACTCTGATGCTGGGAGGGATTAGGGGCAGGAGGAGAAGGGGATGACAGAGTGTGAGATGGCTGGATGGCATCACTGACTTGATGGACGGGAGTCTGAGTGAACTCTGGGAGTTGGTGATGGACAGGGAGGCCTGGCGTGCTGCAATTCAGGGGGTTGCAAAGATTGGACATGACTGAGCAACTGAGCTGAACTGAACTGAATGGAATGACCATGGATGTTCTTCTCAAATATAAGAGCATATGCCAAAAATAAAATGCTGTAGATTATTATAATCGCTCTCAGTTCAGTTCATTTGGATTATTTTATCAGTTAGCTGTTACTGCATAACAAGCCATTCTATGTCAATTTGGTTACCATAATATCCTTACTATCCAATGAAGTTTTATGCTCGGGAGTTGTACTGACTTCTTTGTGTAGCTCCTGAGTGTGTAGTCAGCTGTCCGTCTCTATACTCCATTTTTAAGGCTCATCCATGATGTTAGCAAGGCTGTAGTGCTTTTCTGTCTTGAATCAATTTATCTTCAGTTTACTATAGTTCTGTTGAGACTAGTCATATATTTACAGAAAAGAATGAGTTTACCATGCGAATTACTTAAATTTAGTTCCACTGTGCCTACATCCATAATAATACTTGGCTTTTTTCCCTGTTAGATGACATATCTCCTACCTTTGCTAAATGAGAACCAGCTACCTATGCTTACATCCTACCCTTAGCCATACACCATTGAATTCTTTAAATTTAATTAAATAATCAGAGTATAATTACACACAAAAAACTGCATACTTAGAGTGTACAATTTGATAAATTAAAGGAGTTATACAAAAATTAAAGAGAATATTGCATGTTTCCACTTCTGTATAATTTAATAGTATAATTTAAAGCATATCTTTAAATGCTTTGTTACATAATTATGAGAAATTTCAGTTCCTTGAGCCTCAGCTTGCATATTTCTGAAGGTATTGTGGGCATACTAAACAAAACTTCACATGGATGCTCTGAGAAATAAATGAAAGGTGTAAAAGTTTATTTTTCAGTCCAAAGAAAACAAGGGTAAATGTTGTATCTGATTATCTGTGTTTATATACATTTTTCCTTCAAATAAACACAATCATACACACACATATACACACGTGGACACAATTATGAATTCCTCTATGTTAAAAGGAAACCTGAGAGAAATAGAAATGAAAACAATGAATATTTTGGGAGTTCACTGGTGATCAGGTGGTTAAGAATCTGCCTTTCAATGCAGGGGACATAGGTTCAATCCCTAGTCAGGGAACTAAGATACCACATACCACAGGGCAACTAAAGCCATGCACCACAACTAGAGCCCACATGCTGCAACTAGGGAAACCTACAAGCAACAACTACTGAGATTGCTTGCTCCCGAGATCACGCACAGCAAATAGAGAAGCTTGCACACCACAACAAAGAGCCTGTACACTGTAGAGACCCAAAAGAAGGTTGAACATTTGAATTATCAAGAATCAGAATAATGTAGAAATATAGACACAAAATTTTAAAGTACAATACTCAACTTGTATAATGGGTTCCTTTTCTACCATAATATCACAAGGCATCCTGGTCAGGCAACATTTACAATTATGTAATGAGGAGTTCAGTGTATCAGCTAATGAAGTGGAAGATCTTCAAATTGATTTAAATGACTTTTTTTTCCTACGTGCGCTTTTCCACATAAAATTCCTTTACCCAAGGCCAGCTAATGAATAAATTGAGAAGTTTAAAATCAATTCTTGTAAACAAATTTTATTGAATGAATGTCTGTATTAGATTCATATTGCTGTTGTAAAATACTGCCAAATAAGTTGCTCAAAATAAACAAATATATTCTTTTATAGTTCAGGTGTCAAAAGCTTTAAATGAGTCTTGTTGGGCTAATATCAAGTGTTGGGGTAGCAGTACAAGATGGCAGTATAGAAAGATTCTAAACTCACCACAACCCATGGACACGCCAAATCTACAGCTACATGTGGATTAATTTCCTCTGAAAACTAGCTGAATATCTGTGCTGCTGTGCTGTGCTTAGTCACTCAGTTGCACCCAACTCTTTGTGTCCCCCATGGTCTGTAACCTTCCAAGCTTTTCTGTCAATGGGATGCTCCAGGCAAGAATACTGAGTGGGTTGCATGCCCTCCTCCAGCGGATCTTCTCAACACAGGGTCAAACTGAGGTCTCCTGCATTGGAGGCAGATTCTTTACCATCTGAGCCACCAGAGAAGCCCATGAATACTGGAGTGGGTAGCCTATCCCTTTCCTAGGGGATCTCTCCGCCCTAGAATCAAACTGGAGTCTCCTGTACTGCAGGCAGATTCTTTACCAGCTGAGCTATGAGGGAAGCCCCGGTTGAACATCTACTCCACAACAAAAGATAATAAGACCACATCAACATGGCAGAAGAGGCAGAGAAGTAGTCTCTTCAAAAACCCCACCCCCAGCATAGTAACCCACAAATGGGCTGGATTTCACATTTACAGGAATCTTTTCCTGGTGACTCAGACGATAAAGCTGCCTGCAGTGCGGGAGACCCAGGTTCAATCCCTGGGCTAAGAAGATCCCCTGGAGAAAGAAATGTTAACCCACTCCAGTATTCTTGCCTGGAAAATCCCATGGACAGAGGAGCCTGGCAGACTACAGTCCATGGGGTCACGAAGAGTTGGACATGACTAAGTGACTTCACTTTTTCCTAAAAGACAATAGGTTTGTGCCATACATTTTATGTGTCAACCCTTGGAACATGCACCAGAAAAACAAGTCACCAAAATATGTGACAATAGGGCTTATTTCCAGAAGACGCCAAAGTCAGTGTGGAACAGAAAACTTGGGATAAAGTGATAGAAGTTTGGAACTCTAGAAGGCAGAAGAGTTCGTGGAGGATTAGTATAAACAGGATTCACCTGACTTCTAACTTGGTCTCTTGGGAACAGAAAATCATTACAAGAAACTTCTCTCTAGACCACTTCACTGGGAGAAATCACATGCTTAAGGATGGAGTAACAAGAGGGAAATGTCCCTAATGACCAAATCTAGGCATCCATAAATATCTCACATGCTGCAGTCCTTCTGCTTCTGCCACCTCAGAGTAGAGGAGACATGCTCATTGCTTTTGGAGTCCTGCATCTGCGAAGGAGCTTTAGTTCCTCTTGCTGTCTTGTCTGAGAACACAGCTTCAGACTCCATCACAAACTATCCTTAAGGAATTCAGACTTCCACACAAGATCTTCCTTTCAAAGAACCTAACTAGGTGGGTCTAAGGACTCACAGATACTTCAGGTAAGATTCAGAGAGAATGGAAGATGAAAAATTTTTACCCAAGGTCACAAGAGATTCTCAGAAGACTAGTTCAGAGCCAAGACTTGGACATGTTTGTTTGTTGGCTGACTAATTTATTTATAAGTACTTTATTAGTGGCTTTTCAGGTGGCACAGTGGTAAAGAATCTGCCTACCAGACTTTAAGTATATTTCACTTAATTTTGTTTTGATACTGCCATATTTAACCTAGTTTTGTTTCCACCTCATTTTCAATTTTTTTCCCATATATGTGCACACATTTATGAAAACAAAAATGTGAACCAAGCAAAGGAGATCCTTGCTCATTTGGATATTATAATAGAGAAAACAGAACACAATAAAATAAGTGCATGAATAACATAACATCCTCAGGGATAATTCATCTGAAGAATGGAGATAGACAGTTACGGTAAATGCAGTATATTACAGAATATGAGCTGGGGAGAATTTTGCAGGAGGTATAAGGATCAGAACCTGGACTAGTGTTCAAAAGGAAGCCCACTGGATATGTCCAAAGGGGAAAAAAAGATAGATAAAAATTTACAGCCCAAGAGAAGAATTACACAGAGAAAAATAAGAGAAAGGCCAACCTCATTCACTATTAGACCATATGGAAAATTAGGGTGGCAAATAAATAAGAATAGGTACAGGATTAAAAATTAGATCAGGGACCTGACACTGATGACGTGATGAAGCAAGTGGAGCAGTAAAGGTCCAGTGGTCTGTGTGCCTTTGAATCCAAGGTACTTCAGCACCCAAACAGCTGCCTCTTCTCTCTGAAACCTGGCTCCTCTGTTGGGCTCTTTATTCATATTGATTTTCCCTCATTAGCAGGAACTGTCCTTTTAAAAGTTTCCTTGCCTTTACTGCAGTGGATTCCAGACTTTTTGACTAAGTCCCAAAGTAAGATACGCCTTTTACATTATGATCCTGGGTTGATTGCAAAGAATCAGATGTGACTCCACAACTGCACATGCACACTAGCATGTCTGTATAGACAAACACAGACAAACACACATATACACACACAGACAGGTACCCAACGATGCATATGACTGAGCAGAGGGTCAGAAATGATTTTGTGTATCCTTACTAGTTATGATACACTCTGACAATTTCTGTGTGTTTCATTTATTATATTCTATTTAATTTTTGCAGACTGTAGTTCAAACCCCCAATGAGACCTAATCTGAGAACATGAAAATATTCCTCTTGCTTGTTCTCCATGCCTATTCTAGTATTCCCCTGCATCTTTTCTGTGTCTTATTATCTTTTATTGGCAGCAATTTTTGTGAGGCCATATTCTTTCAAGTCCATGCAATATATATTGAATTAGTTACAGTTCCCCACTAAATCTGCTTGGAGTGGGGTAGGGAAAATGTGGTGAATGCATATAACATTGCTGCATGTGTCAAGGTTCTCACAGTCTAGCAGGGAAAAAAGACATGGAATTAAATAAAAGTTACAGAGAGAAGAATAGCCTCACCACAGTGCTGTGTGTGTGTGTGTGTGTGTGTGTGTGNGAATCAGAATAATGTAGAAATATAGACACAAAATTTTAAAGTACAATACTCAACTTGTATAATGGGTTCCTTTTCTACCATAATATCACAAGGCATCCTGGTCAGGCAACATTTACAATTATGTAATGAGGAGTTCAGTGTATCAGCTAATGAAGTGGAAGATCTTCAAATTGATTTAAATGACTTTTTTTTCCTACGTGCGCTTTTCCACATAAAATTCCTTTACCCAAGGCCAGCTAATGAATAAATTGAGAAGTTTAAAATCAATTCTTGTAAACAAATTTTATTGAATGAATGTCTGTATTAGATTCATATTGCTGTTGTAAAATACTGCCAAATAAGTTGCTCAAAATAAACAAATATATTCTTTTATAGTTCAGGTGTCAAAAGCTTTAAATGAGTCTTGTTGGGCTAATATCAAGTGTTGGGGTAGCAGTACAAGATGGCAGTATAGAAAGATTCTAAACTCACCACAACCCATGGACACGCCAAATCTACAGCTACATGTGGATTAATTTCCTCTGAAAACTAGCTGAATATCTGTGCTGCTGTGCTGTGCTTAGTCACTCAGTTGCACCCAACTCTTTGTGTCCCCCATGGTCTGTAACCTTCCAAGCTTTTCTGTCAATGGGATGCTCCAGGCAAGAATACTGAGTGGGTTGCATGCCCTCCTCCAGCGGATCTTCTCAACACAGGGTCAAACTGAGGTCTCCTGCATTGGAGGCAGATTCTTTACCATCTGAGCCACCAGAGAAGCCCATGAATACTGGAGTGGGTAGCCTATCCCTTTCCTAGGGGATCTCTCCGCCCTAGAATCAAACTGGAGTCTCCTGTACTGCAGGCAGATTCTTTACCAGCTGAGCTATGAGGGAAGCCCCGGTTGAACATCTACTCCACAACAAAAGATAATAAGACCACATCAACATGGCAGAAGAGGCAGAGAAGTAGTCTCTTCAAAAACCCCACCCCCAGCATAGTAACCCACAAATGGGCTGGATTTCACATTTACAGGAATCTTTTCCTGGTGACTCAGACGATAAAGCTGCCTGCAGTGCGGGAGACCCAGGTTCAATCCCTGGGCCAAGAAGATCCCCTGGAGAAAGAAATGTTAACCCACTCCAGTATTCTTGCCTGGAAAATCCCATGGACAGAGGAGCCTGGCAGACTACAGTCCATGGGGTCACGAAGAGTTGGACATGACTAAGTGACTTCACTTTTTCCTAAAAGACAATAGGTTTGTGCCATACATTTTATGTGTCAACCCTTGGAACATGCACCAGAAAAACAAGTCACCAAAATATGTGACAATAGGGCTTATTTCCAGAAGACGCCAAAGTCAGTGTGGAACAGAAAACTTGGGATAAAGTGATAGAAGTTTGGAACTCTAGAAGGCAGAAGAGTTCGTGGAGGATTAGTATAAACAGGATTCACCTGACTTCTAACTTGGTCTCTTGGGAACAGAAAATCATTACAAGAAACTTCTCTCTAGACCACTTCACTGGGAGAAATCACATGCTTAAGGATGGAGTAACAAGAGGGAAATGTCCCTAATGACCAAATCTAGGCATCCATAAATATCTCACATGCTGCAGTCCTTCTGCTTCTGCCACCTCAGAGTAGAGGAGACATGCTCATTGCTTTTGGAGTCCTGCATCTGCGAAGGAGCTTTAGTTCCTCTTGCTGTCTTGTCTGAGAACACAGCTTCAGACTCCATCACAAACCATCCTTAAGGAATTCAGACTTCCACACAAGATCTTCCTTTCAAAGAACCTAACTAGGTGGGTCTAAGGACTCACAGATACTTCAGGTAAGATTCAGAGAGAATGGAAGATGAAAAATTTTTACCCAAGGTCACAAGAGATTCTCAGAAGACTAGTTCAGAGCCAAGACTTGGACATGTTTGTTTGTTGGCTGACTAATTTATTTATAAGTACTTTATTAGTGGCTTTTCAGGTGGCACAGTGGTAAAGAATCTGCCTACCAGACTTTAAGTATATTTCACTTAATTTTGTTTTGATACTGCCATATTTAACCTAGTTTTGTTTCCACCTCATTTTCAATTTTTTTTCCATATATGTGCACACATTTATGAAAACAAAAATGTGAACCAAGCAAAGGAGATCCTTGCTCATTTGGATATTATAATAGAGAAAACAGAACACAATAAAATAAGTGCATGAATAACATAACATCCTCAGGGATAATTCATCTGAAGAATGGAGATAGACAGTTACGGTAAATGCAGTATATTACAGAATATGAGCTGGGGAGAATTTTGCAGGAGGTATAAGGATCAGAACCTGGACTAGTGTTCAAAAGGAAGCCCACTGGATATGTCCAAAGGGGAAAAAAAGATAGATAAAAATTTACAGCCCAAGAGAAGAATTACACAGAGAAAAATAAGAGAAAGGCCAACCTCATTCACTATTAGACCATATGGAAAATTAGGGTGGCAAATAAATAAGAATAGGTACAGGATTAAAAATTAGATCAGGGACCTGACACTGATGACATGATGAAGCAAGTGGAGCAATAAAGGTCCAGTGGTCTGTGTGCCTTTGAATCCAAGGTACTTCAGCACCCAAACAGCTGCCTCTTCTCTCTGAAACCTGGCTCCTCTGTTGGGCTCTTTATTCATACTGATTTTCCCTCATTAGCAGGAACTGTCCTTTTAAAAGTTTCCTTGCCTTTACTGCAGTGGATTCCAGACTTTTTGACTAAGTCCCAAAGTAAGATACGCCTTTTACATTATGATCCTGGGTTGATTGCAAAGAATCAGATGTGACTCCACAACTGCACATGCACACTAGCATGTCTGTATAGACAAACACAGACAAACACACATATACACACACAGACAGGTACCCAACGATGCATATGACTGAGCAGAGGGTCAGAAATGATTTTGTGTATCCTTACTAGTTATGATACACTCTGACAATTTCTGTGTGTTTCATTTATTATATTCTATTTAATTTTTGCAGACTGTAGTTCAAACCCCCAATGAGACCTAATCTGAGAACATGAAAATATTCCTCTTGCTTGTTCTCCATGCCTATTCTAGTATTCCCCTGCATCTTTTCTGTGTCTTATTATCTTTTATTGGCAGCAATTTTTGTGAGGCCATATTCTTTCAAGTCCATGCAATATATATTGAATTAGTTACAGTTCCCCACTAAATCTGCTTGGAGTGGGGTAGGGAAAATGTGGTGAATGCATATAACATTGCTGCATGTGTCAAGGTTCTCACAGTCTAGCAGGGAAAAAAGACATGGAATTAAATAAAAGTTACAGAGAGAAGAATAGCCTCACCACAGTGCTGTGTGTGTGTGTGTGTGTGTGTGTGTGCGTGTGTGCGCGCGTGTGTGTTGTAGGGCATGAGAGTCCTCAAAGGAAGGGTACATGAACGAGTGTACACCAAAATGTTTCCCTGAAAATACAGATGACAGAATGTCAACCAAATATAAAAACAAAAAGAGGATTGATTTTTGTGCTCTGGATTCCTTGGAAATACAATTAATAAGGTGCAAAGAACAACTTGTGAATTACAGACTCCCTGTACCTTAAGGTCGGAGAAGGCCAATTGCACCCCACTCCAGTATTCTTTCCTGGAAAATCCCATGGACAGAGGAGCCTGGTAGGCTGCAGTCCATGGGCTCGCTACAAGTCGGACATGACTGAGAAACTTCACTTTCACATTCCACTTTCATGCGTTGGAGAAGGAAATGGCAACCCACTTCAGTACTCTTGCCTGGAGAGTTTCAGGGACAGAGGAGACTGGTGGGCTGCCGTCTATGGGGTCGCACAGAGTCGGACACAACTGAAGTGACTTCGCAGCAGCAGCAGTAGCAGCACCTTAAGGTTGAGTAGCAGCAGGAAGGTCACTTCATTCCTTAGCATCCTCTGGCCCCCTTTCTCATCACTCTCCCTCTTGTATCTTCCCCTTGGGAAAGTGGCTTCTTTGGAGCCTGAAACAGGTGATTTCTTCAGGGCCTTTGCGCCGGCAATTCCTTCTACCAGGCCTCTCTTCCTTGAGATTTCTGTTCAAATGCCAGCTACTTTGCCAGCCTACCTGAACACCTGATAAAGAATAATACCCCAGCCTGTCTCCCTTATGTCCCCTTTTTCTTCATTTTACCTGCCACCATTTAACATGTTATATGATTTTACATTTGCTGACATTATTTCTCCAGCATCCAATTATAGGAACTTTTGTCTCTCAGCACACTCTACCCCTTGCCTTGAAGCTGGTAAGTACTCAATTTATGAGCCCCAGAGGATTGACAGAAATCTCATTAAAATTATGCAATACCTGACCTCTTGGGGAAATGACTGCAAAAGAACAGGAATTTGTAATCAGAGATGGAACAGGGAATGCCTTGAAGGGGAAAGATTTTACACCAAAATTATAGGTATTGATTTCATGACTGCAAAATATAAATTGTATCATTTGACTGTGCCAGTAATGCTCATTTTTGTGAAAAGTGGTCATACCATTTGGGGGAATTTAATTCCAGGTCATTCCCTCTACCACATGGAACCAGAGAATGATACACATATTTCAGAATTTCTTCTTCTTGGAATATCAAAAGAACCAGAACTGCAGCCCCTCATATTTGGGCTTTTCCTCACCATGTACCTAATCACTGTGTTTGGAAACCTGCTCATCATCCTGACAGTCAGCTCAGACTCCCACCTCCACACCCCCATGTACTTCTTCCTCTCCAACCTGTCCTTTGTAGACATCTGTTTCATCTCTACTACCATCCCAAAGATGCTGTGGAACATCCAGATACAGAGCAAAGCTATCACCTATGAAGGCTGCATCAACCAGATATACTTTTTACTACTCTTTGCAGGGTTGGATGACTTCCTCCTGACCGTGATGGCCTATGACCGGTTTGTGGCCATCTGCCACCCCCTGCACTACACAGTCATCTTGAGCCCCTGGCTCTGTGGACTGCTGGTTCTAGTGTCATGGATGATGAGTGCCCTGAATTCCTTGATACAAATCTTAATGATGTTGCGGCTGTCCTTCTGTAGAGTCCCGGAGATCCCCAACTATTTCTGTGAACTCAATCAGGTAGTCCGAAGTGCCTGTTCTGACACCTTTCTTAATGATGTGATGGTGTATGTTGCAGCTGGGCTGCTGAGTGGTGGTCCATTCACTGGAATACTTTACTCTTACTCTAAGATAGTTTCCTCCATACGAGGAATCTCATCAGCTCAGGGGAAGTACAGAGCATTTTCCACCTGTGCATCTCACCTCTCAGTTGTCTCCTTATTTTATTGTACAATCCTAGGAGTGTACCTTAACCCTGCTGATGCCCACAACTCACACTCAAGTGCAATAGCCTCAGTGATGTACACTGTGGTCACCCCGATGCTGAACCCCTTCATCTACAGTCTTCGGAATAAAGACATAAAAGAGGCTCTGAAAAGATTCATTGAGCAATAAAAGGACAAACTCTTCTAGGGCTAATAAGTGGATCCAGAAATTGCCATTCTTCCATAAGACTGTGAACATACAATTTGTCTTTTCTATTGCTTCCTTAATTTTACATTTTTTGACTTCAATTTCTGTTTATATGTAAATGCAGTTTATTAAGCTTTCCCATTTATTTCATTTTCCTGCTTTGACATATTTTCTTCCAAACTTATATCAGAAATACTTGCAAATTCCCTTTTATTTCTTGAGTCTATGGGAATTTCTTGAGAATAGTATCTTTTCAAGTAACATATATCATTGCAAGTTTTTTCTTTTATTTTACTAAAAGAATAGTTAGAAGTTGTATTACTCATATTGAATAAGCTCTACTTGGCACCTTCACTATGTAATTTAAATAACTCACTTTATCAGGCCTTTTCTTCTATCTCATACAGAATAAAGACTGAGAACCACTGACCCAGAGCAAGAGAATTAGAAAAATCTCATGTTCTAATCACCACACACACCTTACTCACTTCATAGCTTTGGGTTTTTTTTTTTAATTTAATTTATTTATTTTAATTGGAGGCTAATTACTTTACAACATTGTATTGGTTTTTGCCATACATTGACATGAATCAGCCATGGGTGTACATGTGTTCCCCATCCTGAACCCCCTCTCCCATCTCTCTCCCCATCCCATCCCTCTGGGTTATTCCAGTGCACCAGCCCTGAGCACCCTGTCTCATGCATTGAAACTGGACGGGGCCATCTATTTCACATATGGTAATATACATGTTTCAATGTTATTCTCTCAGATCATCCCACCTTCGCCTTCTCCCACAGAGTCAAATAGACTATTCTATACATCTGTGTCTCTTTTGCTGTTTAACATACAGCATTATCATTACCATCTTACCATTATCATTCATATATATGCATTAGTATACTGTATTGGTGTTTTTCTTTCTGACTTACTTCACTCTGTATAATAGGCTCCAGTTTCATCCACCTCATTAGAACTGATTCAAATACATTCTTTTTAATGGCTAAGTAATATTAGACTGTGTATATGTACCACAGCTTTCTTATTCATTCATCTGCTGATGGACATCTAGGTTGCTTCCATGTCATGGCTATTATAAACTGTGCTATGATGAACACTGGGGTACACGTGTCTCTTTCAATTCTGGTTTCCTGTATGCCCAGCAATGGGATTTCTGGGTCATATGGAAGTTCTATTTCCAGTTTTTTAAGGCATCTTCACACTGTTCTCCATAGTGGCTGTACTAGTTTGCATTCCCACCAACAGTGTAAGAGGGTTCCCTTTTCTCCACACCCTCTCCGGCATATATTGTTTGTAGATTTTTGGATAGCAGACATTTTGACCATCATGAGATGGTACCTCATTGTGGTTTTGATTTGCATTTCCCTGATGATCAGTTTAATCATCTCACCGTTCTGAACCACAATTTTGCAAATTTAGAATGAGGCTTATAATTGTACATCCTCATAAGATGTTCTGTGGCAAAGTAACAAATGAGACAACAGATATAAGATGCTAAGCTCAGTCCATGGTGCATTAAAAGGTCCATGTGGATCTCTTATCATTACCAAGTTTTTTTATGATTAAAGGATTAAGCCCTAGCTTTTCACTTGTGTTAAAACAAAACACCTAATTGATGTGTCAAAAGCATTTTGAAGTCAGGGATTATTTTACCTATGGTTTCATAGCAAAGGAACACAGCTCTATCCCTCATTAAGGAGGAAATAATAATTTTCCGGAGATAGCAAGAGCTGCATTCCTATCACAAGATAGTGCTTTTGAAACCCAAGGGTCCTAGTCCAGACAGGTTCCTCAGACTTAGAGGACACTTTGACTCAGAGTTGCAAAAAGTGTCAGTGTTAGAACTCTGGTATGCAGGAGGGTTCATGGAGTAGTAATAAGAATTGGATACACTTGACTTCTAATCTGGTCTCCTGGGAATGACCAATCAGCTGAAAAAATTCCATTCTGTCCAGACAAGTTCCCCTGAGGAAATGATGTGTGAGGATTGAAGTAATAGTGGAAATGTGCTGAACATGTATAATGAGCAGATACAGCAAATACACAGAGCTATAAAAATCTCCGCTGCTGCAGTGTCTGAGCAGTTCCACCTTGAACTGAACGGGGCATGGTTTTACATTTGGATTCTTAAGTATGGTTCAGAGACCCACGCTTCACTCTTTCCTTCTTGTCTGGATTCAGAGCTTCAGTCTCCACCATCAACCCTTCAGGAGGAATTTGAACTTCTGCACAGAGATCTTCCTCTCAGACTTCCTATCTGGGTGAGTCTGAAAGCCCAGTAGGAGAAAGTCAGAGAGGATGAAACCCAAGAGCACTTACTTGAGGTCACTTGAAAACCCAAACTGCTGGTCCAGAGCCAAAGTTGTCTTAATAATTTATAATCAGTTTGTTTCATATGTAAAAACAGACAAGTGTCTGTTGCATTCAGCAGTTCAAGAATTGTTGATAATTATGTGATGGGGACGAAAACCTAGTTAGAGGAGACTCAAGAAGAAATGGAAGGCATAGTGGTGTCAGTAAAAGTTGAACATTTCCAAGGAGATTTGCAGTTTAAGAGAGTAGGAAAACATGCTATTTGGTTAAGAGTGGCTGCAGTGAAGTGATGACATTTTATGTATTTATTTGTTTTTTATTTTTGAGATGGAATTTATTTGAGCATGTTCTATATTCATAAGGAAGATCCAGATCAATGGAATAGTTACTACCTGGAAGCTTACAGTTTTTAAGACACACATTTCATAGAATCTTTTCTTACATTGAGTATTCACTTGAAAAAATTGAATTTAGTATACAGAGCCATATTATGCTAAAAGGCTTAATTTTGCATTAGGTTTGTTACCTGGGAGGCTGAATATATTTGGGGGTGAATTATCATTTGCTTCTCTATTACATATTATCTGTGCACATTGTTTCATATACTGGCATTTGAGTGTTATTGTTCCTTTCTTTTTTTGCTCTATTATTTCCTCTGTAATTGTATTCATACCTCTATGAAGGCACCAGACTGTATAAAGCAGGTAAGGTCTCTGATGATTTGGATCTAACATTTTAATGGAGAAATATTTCAGAATAAAATAAACACATATATTGCAAAATGTCATCAGGTACAGTTCATGTGAAGGAAGGGATAGGTTCTGTGGTATTTGTAGGATTTTGTAGGGTATATTATGTGGAGTTTATCACAGGTGGGACAAGTCTCAGAAGTAGAGTGTGACCAAGGGGTTTGCCACCAAAAAAAAAAAAAATCAAAGCCAGGGAATAACAAAGAAAAATGCCACTTAAGAAAAATGATAGGGGGCTTACGTACAGGCTCAGTAGTGAAGAATCCACCTGCCAATGTAGGAGACATGGTCCAATCCCTGATCCAGAAAGATCCCATATGCTGTGGAGCAACTAAGCCTGTGCACAACAATTATTGAGCCTATGATCTAGAGCCCAGGAGGTGCAACTACTCAAGCCCACACACCCTAGAGCCTGGACTCTGCAATGGGAAGTCACAGCAATGAGAAAGCCACACCACAACTAGAGAGTAGCCCCTGCTCATTTCATCTAGAGAGAAGTCCACACAGCAATGTAGACCCAACACAACCAAAACTAAATAAATAAAATCTATTTTTAAAAGAAAGAAAAACATTAAAAAGGAGAGTCTCATTCACTACTGGACTGTATGAAAACTGTGGACAAATACGCAGGAATAAATATGCAATAAAGAATTGACCGAGGGCCTGATGTGGACACTGTAGTGAGGCACTGGAGGACTAGAAGTGCCGTCAGTGTGCGGGCCCTGGTCTGAGGTCACTTCAGCCCCCACGCTCCTGTCTGGTCCTTCTGCAACCTGCTCTTGCCTTGGCCTCTATTTATACTGCTACTCCCTCGGCAAGGACTGGTCTCTTATAAATGTCTTCTTGCATTTATTGCAGTTGGTAGGAAACTTTTTTGACTCTGCCATGTGATCCATACATGCATGCATGGCATGAGCATACACANTAGTGTGCGGGCCCTTGGTCTGAGGTCACTTCAGCCCCCACACTCCTGTCTAGTCCTTCTGCAACCTGCTCTTGCCTTGGCCTCTATTTATACTGCTTCTCCCTCGGCAAAGACTGGTCTCTTATAAATGTCTTCTTGCATTTATTGCAATTGGTAGGAAACTTTTTGACTCTGCCATGTGATCCATACATGCATGCATGGCATGAGCATACACAAACACAGGCATCTGAACAAAGAGAATCAGAAAAATCCTACCATATGTGATGCAGTCTGACATTTTAATTTTGTATTTTATTTTTTCTACCTTATTTTATTCTTACAAACTACATAGTCTGAACCTCTAATAGGTGTGAATATCAGAATATGGGAAACATTTATCCAGCATGTCTTTGAAAACTATGTTAATGTTTCCCTGATCCTTTTTAGCGATTTCTATGAGAACATGTCTTTTTCATTCCTTCATGCAGTATGCATTTATTCAGGTACTGCTCACAACTAAACAAAATCTAAGGGGTTGAAGAGTATGTATGATATTGACATACGCCTCAAGGCACTTACAGTCTAACAAAGAATAAAAGATGTGGAATTAATTAAAACCTCATAATGATAATCCTGTATCTAAATGACTGTAAGTGAAATTCCCTGTTTTCGTACAAATGTTTAAAAAAGAAGAGAATTCATAAAGGAAATGATCTGAAAAAAAGATGGTGTTTTGGAGATAGGGAGGGGTGAAAATTCCAAATAGAGTGGTTGATTCTCTAAGGAGGTGCATATAAGCTCTGAGTCTTGAGCCTGTGGCATCAAGTGAAGCTGTGACTCAAATTAAATATTCATGAGATTGATGTGAGTGAAGGCAGCATGAGGGTGAAGTGGTGGTTCAGTCACAGAGAGTCAAGGCTAGGATTTGAAATTGTGGAATTTGGGGCTTGTTTCACAGTGGGGACTCACTGGGAGAGAAGGAAGTCAGGGAGTTGGTTGTTTTGAAACACAGCTGTTCCCTCTGACTAGCACACACTTCTTCCCAGAGAGCCTTATGTCTCCTTTGTTCTCTTTCTTAAGGTCTCTGATCAAATGTTTTCCAGGCTACCTGAACACCCAGTAAAAACTAATACCCTCATCAACTCTCTTTTTTATATTTGATCTATTTTCCTTTTCTGTACTTGTCAACATATGCTCATTTGTATGAGTTTTTAAATTTTTTCCTTATATATTTTCTCCACCATTGAACTATAGGACCTATTGTCTCTCAGCATCCTCTCCTCTTTCTCCAGAATTTAGTAGGCCTTAAATTTGTATTCCCTCAAATGCATGACAAAATCTCTCATTACAAATGTAGAATATGTGACCACTGGGGGGAAAAGGTAACTGTAAGATAGGCTTTCCTATTTGGAGATGGCACAGGAGATTGGCTTGAAGGGGAAATTTCTATACAAAGTCATGAATATTTTTTGAATGCAAAATATAAATGTTAGAGTTCACCTATGCTTGCAATGCCAATTTTTGAAAAACTAGTCATGCTCTTTTTTTGTTTCTAGAAAGTCATTTGCATCACATGGGACCTGGGAATGAGACACCAGTTTCAGAATTTATTCTCCTGGGATTATCAAATGAACCAGAACTGCAGCCTCTCATATTTGGGCTTTTCCTCTCCATGTACCTGATCACTGTGTTTGGAAACCTGCTCATCATCCTGGCTGTCAGCTCAGATTCCCACCTCCACACCCCCATGCACTTCTTCCTCTCCAATCTGTCCTTTGTAGACATCTGCTTTATCTCCACCACTGTCCCAAAGATGTTGAGGAACATAAGGACACAGAACAAAGTAATAACCTATGAAGGCTGCATCATCCAGATGCATTTTTTCTTATTTTTTGCAACATTGGACGTGTTCCTCTTGACTGTGATGGCCTATGACCGCTTTGTGGCCATCTGCCACCCACTCCACTACACAGTCATCATGAAACCCTGGGTCTGTGGACTTCTGGTTCTGCTGTCCTGGATCATGAGTGCTCCGAATTCCTTAACACAAAGCATAACGGTGTTGTGGCTGGCCTTCTGTACAGACTTGGAAATCCCTCACTTTTTCNAATGTTTTCCAGGCTACCTGAACAACCAGTAAAAACTAATACCCTCATCAACTCTCTTTTTTATATTTGATCTATTTTCCTTTTCTGTACTTGTCAACATATGCTCATTTGTATGAGTTTTTAAATTTTTTCCTTATATATTTTCTCCACCATTGAACTATAGGACCTATTGTCTCTCAGCATCCTCTCCTCTTTCTCCAGAATTTAGTAGGACTTAAATTTGTATTCCCTCAAATGCATGACAAAATCTCTCATTACAAATGTAGAATATGTGACCACTGGGGGGAAAAGGTAACTGTAAGATAGGCTTTCCTATTTGGAGATGGCACAGGAGACTGGCTTGAAGGGGAAATTTCTATACAAAGTCATGAATATTTTTTGAATGCAAAATATAAATGTTAGAGTTCACCTATGTTTNTCATTACAAATGTAGAATACGTGACCACTGGGGGGAAAAGGTAACTGTAAGATAGGCTTTCCTATTTGGAGATGGCACAGGAGATTGGCTTGAAGGGGAAATTTCTATACAAAGTCATGAATATTTTTTGAATGCAAAATATAAATGTTAGAGTTCACCTATGCTTGCAATGCCAATTTTTGAAAAACTAGTCATGCTCTTTTTTTGTTTCTAGAAAGTCATTTGCATCACATGGGACCTGGGAATGAGACACCAGTTTCAGAATTTATTCTCCTGGGATTATCAAATGAACCAGAACTGCAGCCTCTCATATTTGGGCTTTTCCTCTCCATGTACCTGATCACTGTGTTTGGAAACCTGCTCATCATCCTGGCTGTCAGCTCAGATTCCCACCTCCACACCCCCATGCACTTCTTCCTCTCCAATCTGTCCTTTGTAGACATCTGCTTTATCTCCACCACTGTCCCAAAGATGTTGAGGAACATAAGGACACAGAACAAAGTAATAACCTATGAAGGCTGCATCATCCAGATGCATTTTTTCTTATTTTTTGCAACATTGGACGTGTTCCTCTTGACTGTGATGGCCTATGACCGCTTTGTGGCCATCTGCCACCCACTCCACTACACAGTCATCATGAAACCCTGGGTCTGTGGACTTCTGGTTCTGCTGTCCTGGATCATGAGTGCTCCGAATTCCTTAACACAAAGCATAATGGTGTTGTGGCTGGCCTTCTGTACAGACTTGGAAATCCCTCACTTTTTCTGTGAAGTTAATCAAGTGGTTCAACTTGCTTGTTCTGACACTTTTGTTAATGACATGTTGATGTATTTCGCGGCTGGGGTGTATGGTGGCATTTCCCTCACTGGAATTCTTTACTCATATTCTAAGATAGTTTCCTCTATACTAGGAATTTCATCTGCTCAGGGGAAGTATAAAGCATTTTCCACCTGTGCCTCTCACCTCTCAGTTGTCTCTTTATTCTTTTGTACAGTCCTGGGAGTGTATCTTAGTTCTGCTGCTACTCACAGCTCACATTCAAGTGCTGTTTCCTCAGTGATATACACTGTGGTCACACCCATGCTGAACCCCTTCATCTATAGTCTGAGGAATAAAGACATAAAGGGGGCTCTGAAAAGGATCGTTGGGATGGCAGCTATATAAGGACCAATTTTCCTGGGGCTGAAGAAATGCCTATGATTTTAGGGCTCAAAACCTCAGAGCCCAGTTCTTTGATCAGGTTGCTGAAGTAGAATTTGATCCTTCTATTTATTTCCCAAAATTTCCATTTCTTTGAATTCAAGGCCTCTACATTTTATTATCAAATGAAATTATATACTGGGGAACCCGTACCAACTTCTATTGTTCTCCCCATGAGTGAGTAGGCAGCTGTAAATCTCTCTATTATGTTTCTAAGTGATGTTGAGTAAGGATGCCAGGCTCTTCTGTCTTGAATCAGTTTATGGTTATTTCTGTATCTATGCTGATCTCCTATTTACAGGAAAAAAATAAGTTTATCATGTGAATTACTTATATTTAATTTCAGCATTTCTATATCCATAAATGACGTTTGACTTCCTTCCCAGTTAGAGGACAGCTCTCACCCTTGTAAGTGAGAACCACCTGCCTAAGCCCTAGATTCAACCCTTAGCCATTCATCATTGGGTTCTTTTCCATTTAATTAAGTTTTTGGAGTATAATTACACAAATAAACTGCATAACAGTTTGGGGGGCTTCCCTGATGGTCCAGCAATTAAAAATCTGCATTCCAATGCAAGGGACACAGCTTCGATCCTTGGTCTGGGAACTAAGATCCCACATGCCACAGGGCAATTAAGCCCCTGTACCTCAACTAGAGAGCCCATGTGCCACAACTAGAGGTAGCCTGCACACCATAATGAAGAACCTGTGCAGCCTAAATCAGTAAATAAATAAAAAGTGTACAAGTTAATGAAATAAACAAGCTATCCAAAATTGAGAACAGAATGCCTATTTCTCTTTGTGTTTAATTTGACAGTGCACATAGCTTTACATGCTTTATTATGTAATTGTGAAAAAATTTAAGCTCCCTGAGCCTGTTTCCTTGTTTATGAAGGTGTTGTGAAATACTAAACAAAACTTCATATGGATGATATGAGAAACAAATGAAATGTGTGGACATTTCTTTTCTAATCTAAAGAAAACAGCTAAGGGCTAAGTTCATTTCTGTGTTTATACATTTTTTTTCTTTCAAATAAATAGTGTAGTACAGATAAGGCAATGGCAACCCATTCCAGTGCTCTTGCCTGGAGAATCCCAGGGACGAGGGAGCCTGGTGGGCTGCTATCTATGGGGTTGCACAGAGTCAGACACAACTGAAGCAACTTAGCAGCAGCAGCAGCAGCACACATGTGTGCATGCACACAGACATCTTTTATGTAGAAAAGAAAATAAAGAAGAAGNTCTTGCCTGGAGAATCCCAGGGACGAGGGAGCCTGGTGGGCTGCTATCTATGGGGTTGCACAGAGTCAGACACGACTGA
The DNA here is from genome assembly GCA_006410735.1 of Raphicerus campestris. Lineage (NCBI taxonomy): Eukaryota > Metazoa > Chordata > Mammalia > Artiodactyla > Bovidae > Raphicerus > Raphicerus campestris. The sequence goes on from SJYW01025965.1 coordinate 184,305, forward strand.
AGCAACTTAGCAGCAGCAGCAGCAGCACACATGTGTGCATGCACACAGACATCTTTTATGTAGAAAAGAAATGAGAGAAACTGAGAGAGAATGGAAATGAAAATAATGAACATTTGAATTAATATAAAATATAGAAATATAGACACAAAAATTTAAAGTGCAAATTAGTAACCTCAGTTTGATGTGAATTATTTTTCCTACATCAATGTCACAAAAGAATCACAGGCAGACAGTTGAAATTTACATCTACAAAATTAAAAATGTATTGTATCAGTTATTGAGGCAGAATATCTTCAAACTGATTTAGTATTTTTTTTACTTAATATGAGCTTTTATTTACTTAATATGGGTTTTTGACATAACATGCCCTTACTAAAGCTAAACTAATGAATGGAGAGGATTAAATTTTATTCTTGCAAACAAATTTTTATTGAATAAGTGTCTACATTAGATTTCTAGTCCAGTTGCAAAATACTTCCACACTAGTTGCTTAAATAAACACATTTATTCTCTTAGATGTCAGAAGCTTAAAATGAGTCTTGTTGGGTTAATATAAAATATTTGGGTGACAGTTCAAGATGGCAGCATAGAAAAAACAGAAAGGGCTCAAATAAATCAGAAATGAAAGAGGAAAAATTACAATTAATATCACAGAAATGCAAAGGACCACAAAAGACTACTATGAATATTTATACCAACAAATTAGACAACCTAGAAGAAACAGAAACATTCCTACAAAACAAACATTTTCCCAAGAGGGAATCATGAAAAAACAGAAAATATGAATACACTAGTTACTAGTAAGGATATTGAATCAGTAACCAAAAACCGCACAACAAACAAAAGTCCAGGACCAGAAGCTTCACTGATAAATTCTAATAAACACTAAAGATTTAGTATCTATCTCCCAAAAACTTTCAAAAAAAATCAAAAAGGAAAAATGCTTCCTAACTCATTTTACAAGGACAACATTACCTTGATTCAAAATCAGACAAGAGCAATAAAAGAATAAAGAATTGTAGACCAATATCCTTGATGAACACACATGCAAAAATCTTCAAAAATATTAGCAAATAACTTCAAAAATATATCTAATGGACCATATATCATGATCAAGTGGGACTCACTTCAAGGATGTAAAAATGGTTCAGTTCAGTTCAGTTCAGTTGCTCAGTCGTGTCTGAATCTGCGACCTCATGAATCTCAGCACACCAGGCCTCCCTGTCCGTCACCAACTCCCAGAGTTCACCCAGACTCATGTCCATCTAGTCAATGATGCCATCCAGCCATCTCATCCTCTGTCGTCCCCTTCTCCTCCTGCCCCCAATCCCTCCCAGCATCGGAGTCTTTTCCAATTAGTCAACTCTTCGCATGAGGTGACCAAAGTACTGGAGTTTCAGCTTCAGCATCATTCTTTCCAAAGAAATCCCAAGACTGATCTCCTTCAGAATGGACTGGTTGGATCTCCTTGCAGTCCAAGGGACTCTCAAGAGTCTTCTCCAACACCACAGTTCAAAAGCATCAATTCTTCGGTGTTCAGCTTTCTTCAAGAATGGTTAAACATCCTCAAATCAGTAAAATGATACACCAAATTAACTAAAGGAAGGATAAAATAAATATCATATGATAATTTCAGTGTGCTGTGCTAAGTCGCTTCAGTCATGTCCATCTCTTTGTGANNNNACAGGAAAATTTGGCCTTGGAATGTGGAGTGAAGCAGAGCAAAGACTAATAGAGTTTTGCCAAGAGAATGCACTGGTCATAGCAAACACTCTCTTCCAACAACACAAGAGAAGACTCTACACATGGACAGCACCAGAAGGTCAACACCGAAATCAGATTGATTATATTCTTTGCAGCCAAAGATGGAGAAGCTGTTTACAGTCAGCAAAAACAAGATCAGGAGCTGACTGTGGCTCAGATCATGAGCTCCTTATTGCTAAATTCAGCCTTAAATTGAAGAAAGTAGGGAAAAGCACTAGACCATTCAGTTCCATTCAGTTCAGTTCAGTCGCTCAGTCATGTCTGACTCTTTGCGACCCCATGAATCGCAGCACACCAAGCCTCCCTGTCCATCACCAACTCCCGGAGTTCACTCAGACTCACATCCATCGAGTCAGTGATGCCCATCCAGTCGTCTTATCCTCTGTCATCCCCTTCTCCTCCTGCCCTGAATCCCTCCCAGCATCAGTCTTTTTCAATGAGTCAATTCTTTGCATGAGGTGGCCAAAGTACTGGAGTGTCAGCTTCAGCATCATTCTTTCCAAAGAAATCCCAAGACTGATCTCCTTCAGAATGGACTGGTTGGATCTCCTTGCAGTCCAAGGGACTCTCAAGAGTCTTCTCCAACACCACAGTTCAAAAGCATCAATTCTTCGGTGTTCAGCTTTCTTCAAGAATGGTTAAACATCCTCAAATCAGTAAAATGATACACCAAATTAACTAAAGGAAGGATAAAATAAATATCATATGATAATTTCAGTGTGCTGTGCTAAGTCGCTTCAGTCATGTCCATCTCTTTGTGACCCCATGGACTGTAGCCCGCCAGATTCCTTTGTCCATGGGACTTTCCAGGAAGTCTGGAGTGGGTTATCGTTTCCTCTTCCAGGGGATCTTCCCAATCCAGGGACTGAAACTTTGTCTCTTTCATCTCCTGGACTGGCAGAAGGGTTCTTTACTACTAGCACCATCTGGAAAGCCCAATCATTTCAACAGATGCAGAATAATCATTTGACAAGATTCAATGTTTGTTTATGATAAAAACCCTCAACAGAGTGGGTACAGAGGAAGCATACCACCACATAATATAGGCTATATATGCAAGTCTACAGACAACATTATACCCAATGGTGAGAAGATGAAAAACCTTTCGTCTAAGATCAGAAAAAAGAAAAGAATGCTCGCTCAGGTCACTTTCATTCAACATTGTATTGGAAATCCTAGCCACAGTAATTAGACAATAAAATGCAATGCAATGCAATGCTGCTAAGTCACTTCAGTGGTATCTGACTCGGTGTGATTCCATAGATGGCAGCCCACCAAGCTCCCCCATTCCTGGGATTCTCCAGGTAAGAACACCGGAGTGGACTGCCATTTCCTTCTCCAAAGCATGAAAGTGAAAAGTGAAAGGGAAGTCACTCAGTCGTGTCCGACTCTTCACGACCCCATGGACTGCAGCCTACCAGGCTCCTCCATCCACGGGATTTTCCAGGCAAGAGTGCTGGAGTGGGGTGCCCTCGCCTTCTCCAATAAAAAGCAATAACAGAGTCCAAATTAGAAAGGAAGAAATAAAACTATCACTATTTCACTTGTCACTTTCATGCATTGGAGAAGGAAATGGCAGTCCACTCCAGTGTTCTTGCCTGGAGCATCCCAGGGACAGGGGAACCTCATGGGCTGCCGTCTATGGGATCGCACAGAGTCGGACACGACTGAAGCGACTTAACAGCAGCAGCAGCAGCTTTTACAGATAAAATGATACTATATACATATATATTTTAAAATTCTAACAAAGAACTTTTTGAACTAATAAATAAATTTCATGAAACTATGAGATACAAAATCAACATACAGATACTTCTCGTGTTTCTAGACTCTAATAATGAATTATCAGAAAAAGAAATGTAGAAAACAATCCCATTTACAACTGCATGCTGCTAAGTCACTTCAGTCGTGTCCGACTCTGTGCAACCCCATAGATGGCAGCCCACCAGGCTCCCCCGTATATATACATAAATGTATATACATATATTTATATATACCCTTCCTCTTGAATCTCCCTCCCACTCTCCCCTTCCACCCGTCTAGGTCATCACAGAACACCAGGCTGGTCTCCCTGTGTTATACAGAAGCGTCCCACTAGTTGCCTATTTTATACATGATAGTGTTTATATGTCAGTGCTGCTTTTTCAGGGGATCCTATCCTCTCCTTCCCCCGCAGTGTCCACAAATCTGTTCTCTCACCTACATCCCCATTACTTCTCTCTAAATTGGTTCATCAGTACTACTTTTTCTAGATTCCATGTATATGCATTAATAAATGTATTTGTTTTTCTCTTTCTGACTTACTTCACTCTGTATAACTGGCTCTATGTTCATCCACCCCACTACAACTGTCTCAATGTTTTCCTTTGTATAGCTGAGCTATATTCCATTGCATATATGTATCATATCTTCTTTTTCCACTCTTCTGGGCACTCTAATATTAATCTAAATTTATACATATACATATATACACACACACACATCCCATAATATCATACATAAAACCCAAATGAACTTTTTGGCCAACTGAATAAATCATGATGACTATTGTTGACAACACTGCATTGTACAATTGCAATTTGCTAAGACAGTAGCATATTTGCCATCACTTCATGGCAAATAGTGGAGAAACAGTGGAAACAGTGACAGACTTTATTTGGGAGGGCTCCAAAATCACTGCAGATGGTGATTGCAGCCATGAAATTAAAAGACGCTTACTCCTTGGAAGAAAAGTTATGACCAACCTAGATAGTATATTCAAAAGCAGAGACATTACTTTGTCAACAAAGGTCCATCTAGTCAAGGCTTATGGTTTTTCCAGTAGTCATGTATGATTGTGAAAGTTGGATTATAAAGAAAGCTGAGCAGCGAAGAATTGATACTTTTGAACTGAAAGTCTCTTGGACTGTAAGGAGATCCAACAAGTCCATCCTAGAGGAAATCAGCCCTGAATACTCATTGCAAGGACTGATGTTGAAGTTGAAACTCCAGTAATTTGGCCACCTGAAGAGTTGACTCATNGGGAACCTCATGGGCTGCCGTCTATGGGATCGCACAGAGTCGGACACGACTGAAGCGACTTAACAGCAGCAGCAGCAGCTTTTACAGATAAAATGATACTATATACATATATATTTTAAAATTCTAACAAAGAACTTTTTGAACTAATAAATAAATTTCATGAAACTATGAGATACAAAATCAACATACAGATACTTCTCGTGTTTCTAGACTCTAATAATGAATTATCAGAAAAAGAAATGTAGAAAACAATCCCATTTACAACTGCATGCTGCTAAGTCACTTCAGTCGTGTCCGACTCTGTGCAACCCCATAGATGGCAGCCCACCAGGCTCCCCCGTATATATACATAAATGTATATACATATATTTATATATACCCTTCCTCTTGAATCTCCCTCCCACTCTCCCCTTCCACCCGTCTAGGTCATCACAGAACACCAGGCTGGTCTCCCTGTGTTATACAGAAGCGTCCCACTAGTTGCCTATTTTATACATGATAGTGTTTATATGTCAGTGCTGCTTTTTCAGGGGATCCTATCCTCTCCTTCCCCCGCAGTGTCCACAAATCTGTTCTCTCACCTACATCCCCATTACTTCTCTCTAAATTGGTTCATCAGTACTACTTTTTCTAGATTCCATGTATATGCATTAATAAATGTATTTGTTTTTCTCTTTCTGACTTACTTCACTCTGTATAACTGGCTCTATGTTCATCCACCCCACTACAACTGTCTCAATGTTTTCCTTTGTATAGCTGAGCTATATTCCATTGCATATATGTATCATATCTTCTTTTTCCACTCTTCTGGGCACTCTAATATTAATCTAAATTTATACATATACATATATACACACACACACATCCCATAATATCATACATAAAACCCAAATGAACTTTTTGGCCAACTGAATAAATCATGATGACTATTGTTGACAACACTGCATTGTACAATTGCAATTTGCTAAGACAGTAGCATATTTGCCATCACTTCATGGCAAATAGTGGAGAAACAGTGGAAACAGTGACAGACTTTATTTGGGAGGGCTCCAAAATCACTGCAGATGGTGATTGCAGCCATGAAATTAAAAGACGCTTACTCCTTGGAAGAAAAGTTATGACCAACCTAGATAGTATATTCAAAAGCAGAGACATTACTTTGTCAACAAAGGTCCATCTAGTCAAGGCTTATGGTTTTTCCAGTAGTCATGTATGATTGTGAAAGTTGGATTATAAAGAAAGCTGAGCAGCGAAGAATTGATACTTTTGAACTGAAAGTCTCTTGGACTGTAAGGAGATCCAACAAGTCCATCCTAGAGGAAATCAGCCCTGAATACTCATTGCAAGGACTGATGTTGAAGTTGAAACTCCAGTAATTTGGCCACCTGAAGAGTTGACTCATTTGAAAAGACCCTGATGCTGGGAAAGTTTGAAGGTGGGAGAAGGGGATGATAGAGGATGAGATGGTTGGATGGCATCACCTACTTAATGGACATGAGTTTGAGTAAACTCCAGGAGTTGGTAATGGACAGGAAAGCCTAGCATTCTGCAGTCCATGGGGTAGCAAAGAGTCAGACACGACTCAGCTACTTAACTGAATGGGTGTGTAAGTTAAAGGAGAATTCCTTTCACAAAGTATACATAAATCAAATCATCATGATGTACACTTCAAATATTATATTATTTATATTATTATTTATATTTATATTTATATTTATATTATATTATAAATATTAACTATACCTTAATAAAGCTAATTTTTGTGAAACGAATTGACAGTCCAGGCTCAATGCATGATAATGGATGCTTGGGGCTGGTGCACTGAGACAACCCAGAAGAATGGTACAGGGAGGGAGAAGGGAGGGGGGTTCAGGATGGGGAACAGTTATTTACCTGTGGTGGATTCATGTTGAGGTATGGCAAAACCAATACAATATTGTAAAGTAATTAACCTACAATTAAAATAAATTTTATATTAAAAAAATAAATAAAGCTAATTTTTTAAAGCTTCTTAAAAATGAAAAAAGAGAAATAACAAATGTTGGTAAGGATGTGGAGAAAAGGAAACCCTAGTGCACTGTTGGTAGAAATGTGAATGTGTATAGCCATTATGGAGAGCAGTATGGAGATTCCTCATAAATTATCAATAGAACCACTATATTACCTAGCTATTCAACTTCTGGGTATTTCTCTGACTAAAACTGAAAAGATATATGCAACCCTATATTCATTACAGCATTATTTACATTGACCAAGACATGAAAGCTACCTACATGTCCAGTGATAGATGAATGGATAATGATGTGAAATACACACACACAATGGCATACTATTCAGCCATAAAAAATAAAAATCTGGCCATTTGTGACAATGTGGATGGACCTTCCAGGTATTATGCCATACTAAATAAGCCAGACAGAGAAAGATAAATACAAGTATGATTTCACTTGCATATGAAACCAAAAAATAAAACAAATAAAGAAATGGACCAAAACTTACAGATGCAGAGGACAGATTGATGTTTATCAGAGAAGAAGGGGATTGGGGTAGTTGGGCAAACTGGGTGAAGGCAGTCAATTGTAATATGACACATATTAGCTGGCTTATTTTGCTGATTTGGCTTCCCAGGTGACTCAGCGGTAAAGAATCTGTCTGACAAGCAGGAAACACAGGTTCCATCCCTGGATCAGAAAGATACCCTAGAGGAGGAAATGGCAACACACTCCAATATTCTTGCTTGGGAAAACCCATGGACAGAGGAGCCTGGCTCACTGCAGTCCATGGGGTCACAAAGAGTTGACATGACTTAGCAACTAAACAACATTCTGCCTACTGCAAAGTCTTTTTTGTAAGTGTATCATTTTGTATCATTCAAGAACCCTTCTATAAAAGAAACAGAATTATCCACAGCCTCCGAAGTGAGTGAATACACTATTTCTTCAAAATTAAATGCAAAGACACGTTTTGGGGAAGAAGACCTAAAACTATCCACAACTAATTGTATCACGGGATCACAGCCTTGCTACTCAAAGAGTGTCCACAGGCCAGGACCTGCAGAGTTAGCATCATCCAGCAGCTTGTTAGAAATGCAGTCATTGGACCCACCAGGACCTGCTGAATCAGATTCTGAATTTGTTGTAGGATTCTTGTTGATTTGTAGCTACAATGAATTTAGAAAAGGACTGACTTAGAATAACTTTGCTACCCCTTATTGTTGCCATTTGAGGAAGCATACTATTCTGGGGATGCTTTCCCAGATTTTAGATGTTTGGCAGCATCATTTCAGATGTTGTCAAACATCCCAGGGGAAAATCCTCTATGATTCAGAACTACCAGTGTATAGTTTGGAAACTAGACACACCCTGACAGGTTTACAATCAAGGATCATCAAATACTCAGATATTAACTTCGGCTGTATCATTAAACTCCTCCAAGCTCCATTTCTGCAGTGGAGAATGGAGTTCTTAAATGTACTTCCTCTGTGAGGAATATTCAATCAAGCAATTCTTATCAGGCACTAAGATCNGAAACTAGACACACCCTGACAGGTTTACAATCAAGGATCATTAAATACTCAGATATTAACTTCGGCCGTATCATTAAACTCCTCCAAGCTCCATTTCTGCAGTGGAGAATGGAGTTCTTAAATGTACTTCCTCACAGATGAAACATCTGTGAGGAATATTCAATCAAGCAATTCTTATCAGGCACTAAGATCAAGCTTTAGCACAAAATATCTAAGTATATTTACTATCATCAACAAATATTTTATAATGGAGAATTACATGAAAGCTCAGAACTAGAGATGTAAGTATGAAGTTCCTAAATGTTATGGCAAAAGTGTCATGAAGACAACATGTGTAGTGCCCCAAGGCTGATTAACAAAAGAACTGAGTTCTTCCCCTTATTGAAAAAGAAAATAGAAATTTCCTGGAGATTTAGAGTCTGTATCCCCATCATAAATCAAAACTTTGGAGATACAAGAGACCTAATTCAGATACTCAGTCTTAGACTTGGAGAAAACTTTAACTCAAGGTTGAAACAAGGTGCTAGGAGATTTAGAGATCTGAAAGGGAGGAAATTTTATGGAGAAGGAGTGAAAAAACAAGAAAAAAAATTGGATTCTCTTGAATTCTACCCTGATCCCTTGTGAACAGAGAATCTTTAGGGAAAATTTCCTTCCTTCCTGAACAGGTTTCCACAGGGGAATTATGTGCTTAGAGATTGAAATAACAAGAAATGTGCCTCATGAGCAGGTAGAGGGACCTATAAACACTAACATCTGCACTCTCTCAGTGTGTGTAATCTTGAGCTGGGTGGACACTTTATTTCCTTTGTTTGGAGTCCTAATCCTGATTGGGGTTGGGCATGGGCTGTAGCTTCATCCCTTTCTGCTGTTTTGTCTAGGGATAGAGCCTTCATCTCCATCATCAGCCTTCTAGAGAAGAATTCATACTCCCCCTCGGAGAGCTTCCTCCCGAGTTCCCCATCCAGGTGAGTCTCCAGTCTAAATGGTGGTACATGAGAAGGTCAGAAAGAAAAGAAGCCCGTTCAACTCAGCCCAGAGGCAAAAGATCACTGTGTCTGTTTGTTTACTTGATTGATTAATTAAAGTATTTGTGTCAGTGGCTAGGTAATATTTCACAGTGTGGCTATGCTACTCACACTTTTGATGAATGGCCTTTCATACTCCATCATTAAAGTGCTATTTCACTCATGCCACAGAAATATATTGAGATTTTTGAACCAACTGTGGTTCAAATCAAGAAGAATTTTTCCCACGCAGAAGACTCTGAGCAATGTCCAGGAACATTTTGACTGTCTCACTGGAGAGGGTTGGGTGGAGACCACAGAGGCTCTCAACATCTTTCAGTGCATAGGACAAACAGAGCAACAGAGACGAATCTAACTGGGAGTATCAGTAGTGCTGAGACTCAGAAAACTTGAGTTAGAGAATATCTGTATGATAACATTTATAGCTGTCTTCAGGTTGTTTACCAAATCTGTAAGATTTTAGTTTTCTGGCAGCAAAATTAGCAACACTGCGTTTGCTACTGGTTTAAAAAGTTCAAATCCCAAGCAATGTGACAGGTCTTTACACTTGTTTCTTAGGCTAATGGAATGGGTATGAAAGACATATTTTTGTTTTCATAAAGTGTGGCTCAGCTTCAGCAAACTTTACATATTTGATCATTTTGACTTATCTATTATTACTGTGTCATATATCATTTGCCCAATTTTCTCCAGTTATCAGCATTTAAAACAATTTTATGGATTATTATTTCTCAATTGACTTTTCTGAGTTTTTTGGTTTTCATCTTGCCACATGTAAATTTTATGTATAGTTTTCCAGAATGTTCATCTGAAATGTATTGGTCACTTTACACTAACATTGTAATACCTCATTTATTGTAAGATGAGTGAGCTAGGACACCAACTTCATAATCTTTCAGATAACTAGTCATTCGTGATCAATCTTTTTTTTTTATTTTTTTTATTTTTTTTAACTTTTAATTAAAGGGTAGTTGCTTTATAGTATTGCTTTGGTTTCTATTAAACATCAGCATGAATCAGCTTCAGGCCAGATCTTATTTGACAATATAATCTTTTGCAATTAAATGGAAACACGACCTTGCCATTTGCTAAATGTTCAAAACTATTATAAGTTAATTCCTGACCATTCAAAAATAAATAATGGAACATCCACTATGTGCCAGGAAGTCCTCGGTACATTACACATTATATTCTCTTCTATCAGGCCTTTGCTTCATTAAATATCAGCACATATTCATGCCATTAAATTATTGCTATTTTTTATCACATTTCATTTAGTCTGATTCTTCATTCAATTTTGCTTACTAAGTTTTTTGAAACTCTTCACTTTAACCTGGTTTCAGTTCAGTTCAGTTGCTCAGTCGTGTCCAACTCTGCAACCCCGTGAACCGCAGCACGCCAGGCCTCCCTGTCCAGCACCACTCCTGGAGTCCACCCAAACCCATGTCCACTGAGTCGGTGATGCCATCCAACCATCTCATCCTCTATCATCCCCTTCTCCTCCTGCCCTCAGTCTTTCCCAGCATCAGGGTCGTTTCAAATGAGTCAACTCTTCACATCAGGTGGCCAAAGTATTGGAGTTTCAGCTTCAACATCAGTCCTTCCAATGAATATTCAGGACTGATTTCCTTTAGGATGGACTGGTTGGATCTCCTTGAAGGCCAAGGGACTCNATTAAAGGGTAGTTGCTTTATAGTATTGCTTTGGTTTCTATTAAACATCAGCATGAATCAGCTTCAGGCCAGATCTTATTTGACAATATAATCTTTTGCAATTAAATGGAAACACGACCTTGCCATTTGCTAAATGTTCAAAACTATTATAAGTTAATTCCTGACCATTCAAAAATAAATAATGGAACATCCACTATGTGCCAGGAAGTCCTCGGTACATTACACATTATATTCTCTTCTATCAGGCCTTTGCTTCATTAAATATCAGCACATATTCATGCCATTAAATTATTGCTATTTTTTATCACATTTCATTTAGTCTGATTCTTCATTCAATTTTGCTTACTAAGTTTTTTGAAACTCTTCACTTTAACCTGGTTTCAGTTCAGTTCAGTTGCTCAGTCGTGTCCAACTCTGCAACCCCGTGAACCGCAGCACGCCAGGCCTCCCTGTCCAGCACCACTCCTGGAGTCCACCCAAACCCATGTCCACTGAGTCGGTGATGCCATCCAACCATCTCATCCTCTATCATCCCCTTCTCCTCCTGCCCTCAGTCTTTCCCAGCATCAGGGTCGTTTCAAATGAGTCAACTCTTCACATCAGGTGGCCAAAGTATTGGAGTTTCAGCTTCAACATCAGTCCTTCCAATGAATATTCAGGACTGATTTCCTTTAGGATGGACTGGTTGGATCTCCTTGAAGGCCAAGGGACTCTCAAGAGTCTTCTCCAACACCACAGTTCAAAAGCATCAATTCTTTGGTGCTCAGCTTTCTTTATAGTCCAACTCTCACATCCATACATGACCACTGGAAAAACCATAAGCCTTGGCTAGATGGACCTTTGTTGACAAAGTATTGTCTCTGCTTTTGAATATATTATCTAGGTTGGTCATAACTTTCCTTCCAAGGAGTAAGCGTCTTTTAATTTCATGGCTGCAATCACCATCTGCAGTTATTTTGGAGCCCAGAAAAATAAAGTCAGCCACTGTTTCCACTGTTTTCCCATCTATTTGCCATGAAGTGATGGGACCATATGCCATGATCTTAGTTTTATGAAAAGTTGAGCTTTAAGCCAACTTTTTCACTCTCCTCTTTCACTTTCATCAAGAGACTCTCTAGTTCTTCACTTTCTGCCATAAGAGTGGTGTCATCTGCATATCTGAGGTTATTGATATTTCTCCCAGCATTCTTAATTCCAGTCTGTGCTTCTTTCAGTCCAGTGTTTCTCATGATGTACTCTGCATATAAGTTAAATAAGCAGCGTGACAATATACAGCCTTGATGTACTATCCTTTATTCTTTCATTGTATAGCTTTTCACACTCTTATGTGTTTTTCTGGATATGCATATATTCATAAACATTTCTGAAAAGTACAAAAGTGAACAAAGCAGGTAAGGTACCTGCCTTTTTGGGTCACACAGTCTCACAATGAGGTCAGAGTACAATGAAATAAATGTGTCATGATGTGATGTCCTCAGACATAATTATATGAAGGAAGTTATTCAGCATAAAAATAGAATTGCCATGGTATAGGACACCATGGATTTACAAAGCATGGCCCAGGGAGGCCTCTACATTTGCATGAAGTACAGAACCAGGATCAGAGTATGACCATTGGGTTTCTGAAAACCCAAAGTCCAAGAACAGCTAAGGAAAGATGCTACATGAGAAAAGTGAGAAAGGAGCTAACCTCATCCCTTATCAGACCATACAAAAACTAACTGGTCAAGTAATTATGAAACAGGCCCAGGAGAAACAAGTCTTCTATGTCTTGATGTTAAAAATGCTCAATTTTGTTACACTTTGTATTTTTGTTTTATGAAGTGTTGGTTTATCCCTTTGCTCATTTTCTCTTAGGGGGAACAATAAGTAAAATGTCTTTTGATATCTTTTGATATCATAGTGGTATCACTACTATTGTCTTTCAGACAAGTTCATTTTGGATCTCTTATTATTTTGCTGGGCATCAAAGGAAAATAATTAAGGTTGGAATGCTGCCAGGACCAAGGAAGATTATTCTTTCTCACAGCCTCTCAGGGACCAATTGATCTTGTTAAGATATTTTTCTCATCATTACTCTCTCTCTCTCTCTCTTTCTCTCTACCTCCCTCCCTCCATCTCTTTGCTCTCTGTTTATTGAAAAGACAACTTAATGTTTGTTTAAATACACAAAATGTCCATCTCAGTGTGGAACCCCAGGTTTATTTGTCCATAGGAAACTTAAGAATTGGAATTTCAGGGAATCACTTCTATATTATATAGGGTAAAGTTCATTGATCTGCCCAACTTGGGTTTTACACATTCCTACTGTACTCAGTAACGCTTCAGCTGATAAAGACATGAAAATAACACAGTGAAGAAAGACACAGTGTGTTCTGTGTCTGTTTGCTACTGGTGGGGTGTCAGAAATCTTCAGAACAAAGGTACCAGTTCTCATATATTCCACGATGACTCTTACGGTAGTGGGGCCAGAATTCAATCAAGGGAGGTACTAAAGAGGTGGGCTGTCTTTATTCATAGGATCCCTTTGCAACAAGATTAATAAAGGGCAAGATATAGTACAGAACAGGAAGTCCCTTGTCCTGGGATTTCAGCAGTAGCCGAGAGACCACAACCCTCCCCAACAGGTGTGACACCATCTCTCATCACTCTTTGTCATCTTCATTCACTTGCAACACTGGCTTTACTTTCTTTGACTTGAGCACTGGAAACAAGCACCTTCCTCAAGGACTTTCACTAGATATTTCCTCTGTCAGGTACATGCTTCATTACATAAACTTGCACCTCCCTCCCTCTCTTGCTTGAGGTCACTGTTCAAATGTCACCTTGTTTGCAGGTCTTACCTAAACACCCATGCAAAATATAAAGCCTAATTCACTCTCCTTTACATGAGCTTACCCTTTCTATATAGCATCTGTCACCATCTGAAATGTAATGATCTCTATTATTTGCTTAGATTTTCTATCTCCATTGAATGTGTGTATATGCTCAGTCGTGTCTATCTTTCTGTGACCCCATGGACTATAGCCCACCAGGCTCCTCTGTCCATGGGATTATCCAGGCAAGAATACTGGAGTGGGCTGCCATTTCTTTCTCCAGGGGATCTTCCTGACCCAGAGATCAAACTCTAGTCTCTTGCATCTCCTGCATGGGAAGGCGGATTCTTTACCACTGCACCACATAGGAAGCACCCCCATCATTTAATAGTAGGGTCCTATTTTTTTTCTTCAGCAAACTATACTTGTTGCCTAGACATTGGTAACACGGTCAGCTCTCAATTTTACTACTGAAATGCATGAAAAAGATTTCTAGTGAAAATTATAGGATGCATAATCCCTCAGGGAAAGAGTTGACAGGGACAAAAATTCCATATAAATGGTGGCATGAGGAAATCTAAAGGAGACCATATTCATACACAAAATACATTTTATTGAATTACACGACTGCAATATGTAAATACCAGCATTTAAAATGTGTGAGTAAAGCATGTAGTTGTGAAAAATTAGTCATGCTACTTTCCTCTTTCTATGAAGTCACTTCCATCATATGGAACGAGGCAATGATACACGAATTTCAGAATTTCTTCTTCTGGGATTTTCAGAGGATCCACAAGTACAGCCCATCATATTTGGGCTTTTCCTCTCTATGTACCTGATCACTGTTTTTGGAAACCTGCTCATCATCTTGGCCATCACTTCAGACTCTCACCTGCACACTCCCATGTACTTCTTCCTCTCCAACCTGTCCTTTGTAGATATCTGTTTCACTTCCACCACCATTCCAAAGATGCTGTGGAACATCCAAACACAGAAGAAAGTTATCACCTATGAAGGCTGCATCACACAGATTTATTTTCTCATCCTCTTTGCAGTGTTGGACATTTTTCTCCTGACTGTGATGGCCTATGACCGCTTTGTGGCCATCTGCCATCCCCTGCATTACACTGTCATCATGAACCTAAGACTTTGTGGACTGCTGGTGTTGATGTCCTGGATCATCAATATTCTTAATTCCTCATTACAAAGCTTAATGATGCTGCAACTGTCCTTCTGCACAAACATTGAAATTCCCCACTTTTTCTGTGAACTCAATCATATGGTCCAACTTGCCTGTTCTGACACCTTTCTTAATAACATAGTGATGTATTTTGCAGCTGTCCTGCTGGGTGGTGGTCCCTTTGTTGGTATCCTTTACTCTTATTCTAAGATAGTCTCCTCTATAAGCAGAATCTCATCAGCTCAGGGGAAATATAAAGCATTTTCCACCTGTGCATCTCACCTCACCGTTGTCTCCTTATTTTATTGCACGATGCTTGGAGTGTACCTTAGCTCTGCAGCTACCCATAATGCACACTCAAGTGCAACAGCCTCAGTGATGTACACAGTCATCACACCCATGCTGAACCCCTTCATCTACAGCCTGAGGAATAAAGACATGAAGAGGGCTCTGAAAGTATTCTTTGTGAGAAGAGCTGTATAAGAGCTAGTTGTCATAAAACTGAAAAAGCACTTGAGATTGCAGAGGCCAAAGCCTCAGAGTCAGAAATTGTGACTATTTGATCAGACTATGAAATTAGAACTTGCTCTTTTTAAATAAATACATTCCTGGAATTTGCATTTATTTGACTCTAACTTTTCTATTCGACAGACAAGGCAATGGCACCCCACTCTAGTACTCTCGCCTGGAAAATCCCATGGATGGAGGAGCCTGGTAGACTGCAGTCCATGGGGTCGCTAACAGTCGGACATGACTGAGCGACTTTACTTTCACTTTTCACATTTATGCATTGGAGAAAGAAGTGGCAACCCACTCCAGTGTTCTTGCCTGGAGAATCCCAGGGACAGGAGAGCCTGGTGAGCTGCTGTTTATGGGGTCGCACAGAGTCGGACACTACTGAAGCAACTTAGCAGCAGCAGTTTCTATTCAATTCATTAAATCACTTTATTAAGCTTCCTTTTCTCTCTGACATACATCTGCTTTTTCTTTGTTCTATTCCCACTTTCACAAATTTACTTCAACAGTGTATCAGGAATGTTTGGAAATTCCCACTGATTAAATGAGACAACATAGTGTTTTTTTGTTTGTTTTGTTTTAGAATAACTTTTCACAAATGACATGCCTGCTCCGTCGCTCAATCATGTCTGACTCTATGCAACCCTATGAACTGTAGTCCACCAGGCTCCTCTATCCACAGAATTTTTCTGGCAAGGATATTGCTGTGGGTTGCCATTTCCTCCTCCAGGGATCAAACTTGTGTCTCTGCATTGACAGGCACATTCTTTAACCCTAGTGCGACCTGAGAAGCCCCACAAACGACTTTTGTCTTACCAGATATTTTTATTCTGTTTCTCTAAAAGAAGTGTCATGAGTTGTAGTCTTCCTACCAAAAATCATATGTTTGATCATGAAGACAATTTATATAATTTTAAAACAGAGGAAAACCTGAGATACTATTTTCACCTTTATGTCCAATATTCTCATGTATATCACTACTTTAACTGCCTTTTCTTGCCATTGAGACTGTAGCATACTACTATGATTTGTGACAAGTCATTGATTTTTATTCTCTGTTGGGGTTCAGGGCGCCACTCATCCCTGTTCAGGCGCCACGTGCCAGGGTCCAGCCCCAGTGGATCCAGGGTGATTCGAAGGTGGGGACGGAATCGGCGTCCTAGGAAAAACTTATTTAATTACAGATAGAGAGGGACTAGGAATTTAGCAGAGAAAAAGAGGCCGAATAACTTGGTTAACACAGGATNAAGAGTTGACAGGGACAAAAATTCCATATAAATGGTGGCATGAGGAAATCTAAAGGAGACCATATTCATACACAAAATACATTTTATTGAATTACACGACTGCAATATGTAAATACCAGCATTTAAAATGTGTGAGTAAAGCATGTAGTTGTGAAAAATTAGTCATGCTACTTTCCTCTTTCTATGAAGTCACTTCCATCATATGGAACGAGGCAATGATACACGAATTTCAGAATTTCTTCTTCTGGGATTTTCAGAGGATCCACAAGTACAGCCCATCATATTTGGGCTTTTCCTCTCTATGTACCTGATCACTGTTTTTGGAAACCTGCTCATCATCTTGGCCATCACTTCAGACTCTCACCTGCACACTCCCATGTACTTCTTCCTCTCCAACCTGTCCTTTGTAGATATCTGTTTCACTTCCACCACCATTCCAAAGATGCTGTGGAACATCCAAACACAGAAGAAAGTTATCACCTATGAAGGCTGCATCACACAGATTTATTTTCTCATCCTCTTTGCAGTGTTGGACATTTTTCTCCTGACTGTGATGGCCTATGACCGCTTTGTGGCCATCTGCCATCCCCTGCATTACACTGTCATCATGAACCTAAGACTTTGTGGACTGCTGGTGTTGATGTCCTGGATCATCAATATTCTTAATTCCTCATTACAAAGCTTAATGATGCTGCAACTGTCCTTCTGCACAAACATTGAAATTCCCCACTTTTTCTGTGAACTCAATCATATGGTCCAACTTGCCTGTTCTGACACCTTTCTTAATAACATAGTGATGTATTTTGCAGCTGTCCTGCTGGGTGGTGGTCCCTTTGTTGGTATCCTTTACTCTTATTCTAAGATAGTCTCCTCTATAAGCAGAATCTCATCAGCTCAGGGGAAATATAAAGCATTTTCCACCTGTGCATCTCACCTCACCGTTGTCTCCTTATTTTATTGCACGATGCTTGGAGTGTACCTTAGCTCTGCAGCTACCCATAATGCACACTCAAGTGCAACAGCCTCAGTGATGTACACAGTCATCACACCCATGCTGAACCCCTTCATCTACAGCCTGAGGAATAAAGACATGAAGAGGGCTCTGAAAGTATTCTTTGTGAGAAGAGCTGTATAAGAGCTAGTTGTCATAAAACTGAAAAAGCACTTGAGATTGCAGAGGCCAAAGCCTCAGAGTCAGAAATTGTGACTATTTGATCAGACTATGAAATTAGAACTTGCTCTTTTTAAATAAATACATTCCTGGAATTTGCATTTATTTGACTCTAACTTTTCTATTCGACAGACAAGGCAATGGCACCCCACTCTAGTACTCTCGCCTGGAAAATCCCATGGATGGAGGAGCCTGGTAGACTGCAGTCCATGGGGTCGCTAACAGTCGGACATGACTGAGCGACTTTACTTTCACTTTTCACCTTTATGCATTGGAGAAAGAAGTGGCAACCCACTCCAGTGTTCTTGCCTGGAGAATCCCAGGGACAGGAGAGCCTGGTGAGCTGCCGTTTATGGGGTCGCACAGAGTCGGACACTACTGAAGCAACTTAGCAGCAGCAGTTTCTATTCAATTCATTAAATCACTTTATTAAGCTTCCTTTTCTCTCTGACATACATCTGCTTTCTCTTTGTTCTATTCCCACTTTCACAAATTTACTTCAACAGTGTATCAGGAATGTTTGGAAATTCCCACTGATTAAATGAGACAACATAGTGTTTTTTTGTTTGTTTTGTTTTAGAATAACTTTTCACAAATGACATGCCTGCTCCGTCGCTCAATCATGTCTGACTCTATGCAACCCTATGAACTGTAGTCCACCAGGCTCCTCTATCCACAGAATTTTTCTGGCAAGGATATTGCTGTGGGTTGCCATTTCCTCCTCCAGGGATCAAACTTGTGTCTCTGCATTGACAGGCACATTCTTTAACCCTAGTGCGACCTGAGAAGCCCCACAAACGACTTTTGTCTTACCAGATATTTTTATTCTGTTTCTCTAAAAGAAGTGTCATGAGTTGTAGTCTTCCTACCAAAAATCATATGTTTGATCATGAAGACAATTTATATAATTTTAAAACAGAGGAAAACCTGAGATACTATTTTCACCTTTACGTCCAATATTCTCATGTATATCACTACTTTAACTGCCTTTTCTTGCCATTGAGACTGTAGCATACTACTATGATTTGTGACAAGTCATTGATTTTTATTCTCTGTTGGGGTTCAGGGCGCCACTCATCCCTGTTCAGGCGCCACGTGCCGGGGTCCAGCCCCAGTGGATCCAGGGTGATTCGAAGGTGGGGACGGAATCGGCGTCCTAGGAAAAACTTATTTAATTACAGATAGAGAGGGACTAGGAATTTAGCAGAGAAAAAGAGGCCAAATAACTTGGTTAACACAGGATACCAATCACCACCTACGTAGGCCGCAGGGGTCTTCCTGTTCTCCCGAAGGAGAGGAGGCACTGAGGCCCCCCCTGGTCCGATCTTAGAAGCCCAGGCAGAATTAGTAGGCTTGTTGGGTCCTATGCACCAGATGGGAATTTGACCAGAAAATAGTAAGAGAGAAAGGGGCTGAATAACTTGGGTTACGTGGGGTACCAATAAAATTCCAGACAAGGAATTTGCACCATATTTATGGCAGGCACCCACNAGACCACTTTACTTGCCTCCTGAGAAGCCTGTATGCTGGTCAAGAAGCAGCTATTAGAACCGGACATGTAGCAACTGACTGGTTCAAAACTGGGAATGGAGTATGACAAGGCTGTATGTTGTCACCCTGCTTAACTTCTATGCAGAGTACATCATGCAAAATGCTAGGTCGGATTAGTCACAAGCTGGAATTAAGATTTCCAGGAGAAATATGAACAACCTCAGATATGCAGATGATGCCATTCTAACTACAGAAAATGAAGAGGAACTAAACAGCCTCCTGATGAAGGTAAAAGAAGAGAGTACAAAAGCTGCCTTAAAACTCAATATTCAAAAAACTAAGATCATGGCATCCATTCTCATGACTTCATGGCAAATAGACAGGGACAAAGTGGAAGCAGTGACACATTTTCTTGAGCTCCAAAATCACTGCAGATGGTGACTGCAGCAATGAAATTAAAAGATGCTTGCTCCTTGGGAGGAAAGCTATGACAAATCTAGATAGCATATTAAAAAGCGAAGACGTTATTTTGCCGACAAAGTTTCATGTAGTTAAACCTATGGTTTTTCCAGTAATCACATACGGATGTGAGAGTTGGACCATAAAGAAGGCTGAGCGCCAAATAATTGATGCTTTCAAATTGTGGTTCTGGAGACAACTCATAAGAGTCCCTTGGACAGCAAAGAGATCAAACAGGTCAATCCCAAAGAAAATCAACCCTGCATATCCATTGCAATATTGATGCTAAAGTTGAAGCTCCAATACTTTGGCCACCTGATGCAAAGCACAGATTTACTGGAAAAGACCCTGATGCTGGGAAAGGTTGAAGGCAGGAAAAGGGGATGACGGAGGATGAGATGCTTGGATGACATCATCAACTCAATGGACATGAGTTTGAGAACACTCAGGGAGATAGTGAAGGACAGGGAAGCCTGGCATTCTATAGTCCATGAGGTTGCAAAGAGTCAGACATGACTTAATAACAGAACTATGTGTAACATTAAGTGTCAGCTTAATGTAGGTAACAAAAAGATACCTTCACACTTTTTGAGCATTTAGAATTGGTAGTAGGGCTATTTTATTTTTTCATTTATTTTCCTAGAATTACAAACACGAAATTCTTTGAAGCAAAATTTTAGCTAGCATATATTCTATTAGCATTTGGCTCAAATGGTAAAGAAACTGCGTACAATATAGGAGTCACAGGTTTGATTCCTGGGTTGGAAAGATCCCCTGGAGAAGGAAATGGCAACCTACTCTTGTATTCTTTCCTGAAAAATTCCATGGACAGAGGATTCTGGTGGGCTGCAATTCACTGGGTTGCAAAGAGTCAGACGAGACTTAGCGACTAACGCACACATTAGCATTCAGGAATAAGGAGGAGAATACAGGAGACAGATAAAGGACAAGTTTAAGATGACAGAAGTGATGGGGGTGGCTTGGACTGCATCATACCAAGGCAAACTTTACCACAAATATGAACCTAGCAAGACTATGCTGTTTTCTCTTGTGATTATATTAGGGACAATAATCCATTACTGCATGAATATGTGAAATAATACATGTCAAAAATACTTTAAGAAGTATTTTTATTTATTTTTTAAATTTTATTTAATACTTTATTCTATTTTACAGTACTGTATTGGTTTTGCCATACATTGACATGAATCAGCCACAGGTGTATATGATCTCCCAATGCTGAAGCCGCCTCCCACCTCCCTCCCCACACCATCTCCCCGGATCATCCCATACACCAGCCCCAAGCATCCTGTATCCTGTATTGAACATAGACTGGCACTTAAGAAGTATTTTTAAAGCTATGAAATCATTAGGTGATATTATATAATCTAACAGTGAACGTTTGTTAATAAGTGCCAAAAGACTGCATCTTGAACCAACAAAATTGTGATATATTAAATATGAAAAGCCTACATTATCAGCAAATATGTTGTTTGACATTATGATATATGTCTATTTTAAGTTTTAAAAACTTTTCCATAAAAAGAGGATATAGTTAAACAACAGAAAATATCCAGTATCCAAGAAGACAAAATACCACCTGGGTGATTCTTATTACTACATAAGGAGAAAGAAAAACACATGCAAAAAAAGGGGGAGCCCTTTCCTCCATGTCCTGAAGTAAATGATAGAGAATTTTCTAATTTAAAGAGGCATATTCTCAGAAAAAAAGAAATCCTCTATCTTTCATCTTCTGATTCTTAAGTGTTTCAGCTTTTATCATGAGAATATAAGACTGATGACTGCTTTTATAGTTTTGCTATTGATTTTGGTCATTTCAGTACCCATTAAAAGTAAGATGCATCTTGACTGATATTCCCACTAAGCATCATGGGTCATGTAAATGAAATAAGTAAGCTACCCTGAATTTGTACTCTAAAGATATAGGCATAGATAATGACAATAATGAATATCCATTTCTGCTTTGGCCACATATAAATCTACCTGTATGTTCAATATATTTCATAGTCCAGTCACATGAATCAATCAAACTTTGAAACTATTAGAATTATTACTATTATTCCATGTAGAATATTATTTATGCTAATTTTATAGACACATATTCACAAGACTGGAATAAAAATTATAGCTATCAGTTCTTTAACATTACCTAAAAGAACCTCACACAAAGCTAATTTTAAATGCCTCCTCTGCAGTTTCTTTCTTTCTTTTTTTTTTTCAAGTAGGGAGAGATTCAGAGATTCATAAATTAACAAGAAAAGACTGAACATTTGGAAGTCTGAAATTCTCTCCAGCAAGATCTTATAATCAAGTTAATTACTAGATATAATTTTAAATGCATGAAAATGATTATTGGAGGTAAGCAGTGGTCAAAGTTTGCTTTGCAGAGACAAAAACAGATTGATTTGTTAATAAGTGTATTCATAAGATCCATTCTTTATGTTTTAGACAGTCAGATTCTGTAAATTTCCTTGCTTAATTAAATCTTCAGACTAACCTCCTACTCTTCCAAATAAGACTGAAACAGAGTAGTTTTCCTCTATACTCAAGGGCTAAATATAGCTCTATCAAGTTCTAAATGATAATTAATATGAGTGTAATACTCAATGAATCTCCCACTGAAAGAAAATCCCTCATCAGCATGCTCATTTTATCTATCTCCCTGAACAAGCTCAAATATTTCATCTACTTACTTAATTTTACTTTCCTAGAATAATATTAATAACCCAGGCTTGAAAATTGGCTGCATCAATCTAACTACCTTATCCCACCTCCCCCTGTCTCTTATACACATCTAGATGTGTATAAGAGACAGCACACATACAGTGGCTTCAAGGAGCAAGGAGTAAACTGTGCTCAACTGGCTGACCTCTCTGTCAGCATTTGGCTAATGAAGGAAAGATATTACCTGCAGATCTCCATGTCTTGGTTCTATTTCCTGCTCGTTAAAAAAAATGGCTTAATGAGAGAAAAAAAANTCATCTGTACTGCACACTCCTTCAATGTAGTTGCATAATACTTTGAACTTCAGTATAATAACCCTATGAGCTACATTAATTAGAAATTGACTTACAATACTTGAAGTAATTACTTTTATTCTCCAGGTTATTATTCTCTGTTCATGATAGTTACTGTCATCTCTGGTGATTACAGGCTACTTGAAAGCTGGGACAATGCCTATTCTACTTTACCTGGTACAGTGAACTAGTATGGTAACATGCAAAATAAAAGGACTTACTATGTAATATAAACACAGTATTAATTTAGGTTTTATATTTATAGATTTATTTAAATTATTATATTTAAATATCTAACATATATTAAAATTATATAATATATGAGTTTAATTTAAATATAAATATAATGTAAATATGTTTAATTTAAATTATTATAAATTTTGTAAGTCTAGTTATATATTTGTACATATTAATTTAGATTTTAAATTATTACATTTACGTTATTTTCAAGCATTATTAATCGAATTTGTTGGGGAAGTTTGTAATTTCCTGTTTTGTCTCACTGCACCAAAAATTTGAAGCAACGGACAAACAAGTGTTATTCTCAGTTTTATTTAGAAAGCAAAGGAAAATACATCCTTGAGGTGTGAGGGTGGGCTGACCCAAAAGTCGCAAAGAGAAGAGAAGCCCAATTTTGGCTCCTTTATTTATTTAATTAATTTATTTCTCCTCCACCTGGGCCTGTCCTATGTAAACTGGGCTAGCCAGGAGGGCTGTTTGTTTCACCTGAGGTTCTCACTCTGGCCCTTAGAGTTTCCTTTGTTCTATTTTTGTGGGTTTTTTTCCCTTCTTTGTTTTTTAGCCACCACCATATGGATTCCTTTTTTCCTATTCTAATGACCTAACAGGTTTATAATAGGTCTGAATGTAATTTAAATCTTGATTTCCTATAGAAAACAATATTTGTTTCTTTTTGAGTCACCCAGAAATGTAACCTTGTCCAATTCATATGCATGTGGTCACTAATTTTCACATAGTTTCAGAGGTAAATAGTCAAAATGAGGCATAGAGACGAGCAGATGAGATGAAAAGAAGGAAATCCACAAGGCAGTAATACTAGAGGGTGATAGTTACCACAAATAAAGGCAATGGTTGGAGACAGAAAATCAAGCCCTGATGGTATCACCAAATCTTGAAGCAAGCAACTGATATTGGGGAGGGTTTAAAGATATCACATGAGATAAAAAGGTTCCAGTTTTTGGACAATACTTGTTTTTATGATAGACTGAGATATGCATCATATACAGCTGCTCCATATGGTTTCCATATAAAGCTCAATTTGTTTGGCATATTTATTTCTCATTCAATATCCTGTAGTATTTTGTAACAGTTGTGAGATATCCTTGATTCCAGAGAAGGCAATGACACCCCACTCCAGTACTCTTGTCTAGAAAGTCCCATGGACAGAGAAGCCTGGTAGGCTGCAGTCCATGGGGTACTAAGAGTTGGACACGACTGAGTGACTTCACTTTCACTTTTCACTTTCATGTATTGGAGAAGGAAATGGCAACCCACTCCAGTGTTCTTGCCTGGAGAATCCCAGGGACGGAGGAGCCTGGTGGGCTGCCGTCTATGGGGCCGCACAGAGTCAGACACGACTGAAGCGACTTAGCAGTACCAGTGAGGTATCCTTGATTTCTTTGTACTAACCTTGAGTTCAAACATTAGTTTTCCCTCCTTATTGTTCTCTATAAATGGCAATAATATTTTAACCACAATAGAACTGGGCCTTACACCAAGAGATCAGTGACAGAACCAAACTGGGCAAATGAACAGCAGAATCTGGGCTTGTCACCTACTGGAGGAGATGAGTAAATACAAAGGACATAAACTAAGAGAAAACATCTCTACTAGCTTAAGGCCATTTTTCTTATAACATTTGTTAACTACAAATTAGCACTTACCAAGAGCATTGCCAATGACTGAACCACAAAGATATTTGCCATCTGCCTCTAGGAGACGAAACCCCATAGTACTATGTCTGTTGACCTTCAGCAATCCCTGAGGGAGTTCAGGGTGGAGTATGGCACTCTGTGCTTCAGGGAATCTGGTGGGACAGGTCTTTAGACAGTTGGATGTTTTTAGGAACAGATTCTATGATCTCAATCCTTGCATCTCCTTATATTGAGAGAAGCACTAAATCCCTTCATGGTGACATCAGATCTTCATGACTAACAAAGACCCTTTTGTAAAATGAGTGCTTCATGGTATTAAATGCCCTCTTCATCAAAACCTTATATACTGACTTTCCCTCTCTCCTGCTTTGGAGCAGTCTCTCAGAGCTATCTGAGATGCTGCCTCCCAGGCTGCAGTCCTCATTTCCCAAATAAAACTGGACTCACAACTCTCAAGTTGTACATCTTTTTTTAAGTTGACACATTGAACCCAGTTCTGAAGGTTGAACACAGTCTATTCTTCCTGACAGTTGTGCACTGTGCTGTGTCGTGCTCAGTAACTTCAGTGGTGTCTTACCTGATACCACCACTTCAGTTTTCATATTTTACCTAAATTTTATATTTGTGCTCACAACAAACCTATCTGCAATTAATTGTGTTACTCCAATTTTATGGATGAGGAAACTGAGACACACTGAGCATCAGTAAACATGACTGAAATTACATAAATAATGTGGTATTCCTTCCAGTTATTTCAGGATTCAAACTCAAGCAGTCTTTCTCTGACAATGCATGGTCTTATCCAGTATTCTATATCATCTCTAATAACATTGTTACATACTACTCACAATGACACTTCATAATTACATGTGTATGATACTTTAGGATCACAAAATGAAAGTTATGAAATTCCCATGAAAATCAGAAGGAATGACAAACTTCTGCTTAGGTTAAAATTGAGAATAGTGACAAAGTGTTAGGGAATCTAGATAACTAGAGTTTTCAGAAAAGAGTATACAGTGCAGGTGAGTAAAATCTACAGGATAAACTGTAAAAGTGGACATTTTATACAACTTTACAGATTATGATAGTGGTCTCTCTACAGGGACAGTTGATCCAGGTAGTCTTCCCCAGAAATATGCATTTTCCCAAACCTGGGTTTGGAGAAACTTTGAGTTTGGGTTACTTTGAGCAAGGAGGAAGGCAGTCTCCATGGTACTTGAACAAACACAAAAATCCCATGGCTTTATATGTACATCCAAACCTCCAACATCACTGGATGAAATCTAAATTGAGTGTGCTTGCTTCCACACAAACCTCTCCCTAGTAGAGTGCTACTTAAAGCCTTGTTTCCTGTACTATTTGCACTCAGTAAACTTATGTACCAGTTATATTTTCCACCAAGATTGCTGAGGAGGCAACAGCATAAAACATAAAGTGCTATTTGTGCCATGGGCCTTTATAAAGAAGGAGGACCATGGGTGCAGATAGAAATGTAGACACATGCAGTCATGTTATATGAAATAGAATTAAGTTGTTTGAGTGCTTCTTCCTTTCATACATATGGCTAAACTTGCTCTGAATTTTCTCAGAGTAATGATGTTCTACATCTTTTCTTTTTTTTTTTTTTTTTTTACTGGAGGGTATTTACTGGTTTGTATTAATACACATCCTCCAGTTTGTGAAAGACAGTGTCAGTCAGCATTGGAGACATGCTTGAGACTCCTCAGAGTGGAGTGGTGTTCACCTAATGGACTCCTATTATGGACTGTAGAAAGGCAGTTAGAATGCTCAAGAATCAAATAGATATGAGTTTAAATTCTGTTCTTATACTTCCAATTTTTGAAAATGATTTTTTTTTTCTAATCTTAATGTTTTTCTGCCTCTGGGAAATGATAGTAAAGGCTCATGCCTCAAAGAGTTGTTGAGGAGAATTGAGTGAAATAACTAATGAAGGTACTTAGTACCAAGTCAGGCACCCATTAGGTATACAAATATAAAAATGCATGTAAAGATACTGCATTCTTATTAATATATTGTTTTCATGACTAGGGGACTAGAGGTAGAGTCTGAATTTTTTGATGTATGCATTTTGACATATGTATTAATAGAATTTCTTCTTGCACTTTCAATCTGTGCTTGGCAGTGAAATCAGACAAAAACCCCTTTTCTGCCAGGGCAAAGATTTACACTGTGGCATTGTGAACCATAGAGTATTATAGTTCTGTCTTTGGCACCCTAATCTAAACTAGAATTTGCTAGGATATGAGTTTTCAGAAAGTCATCTTTAAAATATTAGAAGGAATAAAGCAATTATTTTTTAATTGAAATTGAAACATAACTGAGAGTAGAGAAGTATCAAAAAATCAAATTTTGAAAGTCTTTCAAAACCTCAGAATTCAAGATTACTTCTATTTGAGGTAAGAGAAAAAGTGAACTCAGAAAACAGGAAGAAGAAAAAAAGAAACTGAATTAATAAACTTCCATCACAGAATGAAATAATGATGGATAACAAATGATGATTTGCAGTACTCTTAAAATCATGCATGCAGCATGAATCATGCATTGTAATTTGAGTTTTCTGATTAAACTATTATTATTGTCTACTATGGCAAGATTGCACCAAGCCTCATCTTGCAGATTGAAGGAAACACTAATTAAGAAAATAAATATACTAAGTAAATTAAAAGAATTATAATATACTAAGAGAAAAAATATACCAGCCCCTTAAAATTGATTATTTACATATTTTACAAATGATTTTTATATAGTAATTATGATAAATTTTGAAAAATATAAGGGAAATTAAATTAACTTTGGCTAAATTGCTATGTAAATTAAACATTTTACATTTTTTAAATTTCACAAATTTCCTACCATGAAACTATTTTATTAATTCACATTAACTTCCTTGGTAAATCAACTATGAATGGTTTACTAGGTTCATTCATGGGTTATTTTGTGAACTCATCTTCTTAGCTTTATATTTAAACCCAAATTTCTAAGGTTTCAAATTCTATAACAGAATATATGACCTGAAAGTTTACCCTTAAAATATATTCATTTTTTAAAGGTAAATAATTTCTTTGGGAAATAATTTCCTATGTCAAAATCCATTTTAAAATGCCATTATTTAAAAACTGGTCATTCAATTTACAATCTGCTGTGCTTAGCAGCTCATGCTAAGCTGTATCTGACTCTTTTGTGACTCCATTGAATATAGCCCACCAGGCTCCTTTGTCCATGGGGCTTCTCCAGGCAAGAATGCTGCCATGCCCTCCTCCATGGGATCTTCCCAACCCAGGAATCAAGCCCAAGTTTCCTGCATTGCAGGTGAATTCTTTACCATCTAGCCACCAAGGAAGCCCTAAATTTACAATAATTTAATGTGACTATTTACAAAGGAGAAAATGATGGTGGCACTCTTAATTGACAAAGATTTTAAAAATTAACATTTTTAGTATTGTTTGGAAAACTTTACTTGTGTTTTTTATTTATTTTTNGGCTGTTTGTTTCACCTGAGGTTCTCACTCTGGCCCTTAGAGTTTCCTTTGTTCTATTTTTGTGGGTTTTTTTCCCTTCTTTGTTTTTTAGCCACCACCATATGGATTCCTTTTTTCCTATTCTAATGACCTAACAGGTTTATAATAGGTCTGAATGTAATTTAAATCTTGATTTCCTATAGAAAACAATATTTGTTTCTTTTTGAGTCACCCAGAAATGTAACCTTGTCCAATTCATATGCATGTGGTCACTAATTTTCACATAGTTTCAGAGGTAAATAGTCAAAATGAGGCATAGAGACGAGCAGATGAGATGAAAAGAAGGAAATCCACAAGGCAGTAATACTAGAGGGTGATAGTTACCACAAATAAAGGCAATGGTTGGAGACAGAAAATCAAGCCCTGATGGTATCACCAAATCTTGAAGCAAGCAACTGATATTGGGGAGGGTTTAAAGATATCACATGAGATAAAAAGGTTCCAGTTTTTGGACAATACTTGTTTTTATGATAGACTGAGATATGCATCATATACAGCTGCTCCATATGGTTTCCATATAAAGCTCAATTTGTTTGGCATATTTATTTCTCATTCAATATCCTGTAGTATTTTGTAACAGTTGTGAGATATCCTTGATTCCAGAGAAGGCAATGACACCCCACTCCAGTACTCTTGTCTAGAAAGTCCCATGGACAGAGAAGCCTGGTAGGCTGCAGTCCATGGGGTACTAAGAGTTGGACACGACTGAGTCACTTCACTTTCACTTTTCACTTTCATGCATTGGAGAAGGAAATGGCAACCCACTCCAGTGTTCTTGCCTGGAGAATCCCAGGGACGGAGGAGCCTGGTGGGCTGCCGTCTATGGGGCCGCACAGAGTCAGACACGACTGAAGCGACTTAGCAGTACCAGTGAGGTATCCTTGATTTCTTTGTACTAACCTTGAGTTCAAACATTAGTTTTCCCTCCTTATTGTTCTCTATAAATGGCAATGATATTTTAACCACAATAGAACTGGGCCTTACACCAAGAGATCAGTGACAGAACCAAACTGGGCAAATGAACAGCAGAATCTGGGCTTGTCACCTACTGGAGGAGATGAGTAAATACAAAGGACATAAACTAAGAGAAAACATCTCTACTAGCTTAAGGCCATTTTTCTTATAACATTTGTTAACTACAAATTAGCACTTACCAAGAGCATTGCCAATGACTGAACCACAAAGATATTTGCCATCTGCCTCTAGGAGACGAAACCCCATAGTACTATGTCTGTTGACCTTCAGCAATCCCTGAGGGAGTTCAGGGTGGAGTATGGCACTCTGTGCTTCAGGGAATCTGGTGGGACAGGTCTTTAGACAGTTGGATGTTTTTAGGAACAGATTCTATGATCTCAATCCTTGCATCTCCTTATATTGAGAGAAGCACTAAATCCCTTCATGGTGACATCAGATCTTCATGACTAACAAAGACCCTTTTGTAAAATGAGTGCTTCATGGTATTAAATGCCCTCTTCATCAAAACCTTATATACTGACTTTCCCTCTCTCCTGCTTTGGAGCAGTCTCTCAGAGCTATCTGAGATGCTGCCTCCCAGGCTGCAGTCCTCATTTCCCAAATAAAACTGGACTCACAACTCTCAAGTTGTACATCTTTTTTTAAGTTGACACATTGAACCCAGTTCTGAAGGTTGAACACAGTCTATTCTTCCTGACAGTTGTGCACTGTGCTGTGTCGTGCTCAGTAACTTCAGTGGTGTCTTACCTGATACCACCACTTCAGTTTTCATATTTTACCTAAATTTTATATTTGTGCTCACAACAAACCTATCTGCAATTAATTGNCAAAGTATTGGAGTTGCAGCTTCAGCATCCGTCCTTCCAATGAATATTCAGGACTGACTTGTTTTAGGATTAACTGGTTTGATCTCTTTGCAGTTAAAGGGACCTTCAACATGATGAAGCAAAATTGTAATTCATACATTGTATTTCTTTGAAAAATATTCAATTTCTATGCTGTATATCTACTCATTGGAGAATGGAGGATTGGTGTCCATGCATTAAGGGGAGTTTATACATATTAGTGAAAGATTGATTAACATTTTTCTTTTTTTATCCAATTATCTTCCTGTTTCTGCTTGAAAACTTTCAGTGCTACCTATAATATGATTCATGTCATTGATTTAATGGAACTGTATCTCCACTGCATTTTGTCATAACCCAAGAAGGATGGTGAATGATCACTATCATTATCCTCCATAACTCTATTATACTCATAATTCTATTCACACTTTATGATCAAAGAGTGACTCAACAGACATCTTGAATTGCTGTCCAGTCATGTGAATCAGGGTTACCAGTTTGTTTATTTGTTTGTTTTTCTTACGTAGACATGCATGTCCTTTCAACCTGTTCTGGTTACTGAGAAATGAACCCCAGTGAGAAATTTCAATTACAGTTATCTGAAATGAACTGAAATGACAGAGTAACCANGTTTGTTTATTTGTTTGTTTTTCTTACGTAGACATGCATGTCCTTTCAACCTGTTCTGGTTACTGAGAAATGAACCCCAGTGAGAAATTTCAATTACAGTTATCTGAAATGAACTGAAATGACAGAGTAACCATAAAAACTATCCTGAAATACAAGAACTAATGACAAGAATAATCAGGAGCAATAATAACTCTCCTCATTCTGTTCACTTTGATTACTGTATCAGTTAGATATTGCTGCATAACAAGCCATCCTAAAGTTAATGCTATAATATACTGCCTTTGTTACCAGATGAGATTATAAGGTAGAGAGTTGTTCTGAACTCTGCTCATCTCCTAATGAGTGTAAACTCAGCTGTGAGTCTCTACATTGCTTTTCTTAGGTTTATCCATGATATGATGTGTGAGATGATACCTTTTTCACTTGACTCAATGTGATCAGTTTCTCTGGTTTTATCTTCCGTTTTACCAAGAGTACCAACAGTGAATTGCTTTAATTTACTTCTATTTCTATACCCATATGTGACACTTTTCTTTTCACCTGGGTAATGAGTTATCTCCTGTCACTGCTCAGTGTGTCAGCTATCTGTGCTCTAGATCTTATTCTGATCCATGCACCTTTAGACTTTAAAGTGATATATTGGAAAATAATTGCATACCATAAACTGCATATTTTGAAATGATAAAAAAAAATGATCTGTACCAAATTTACAATGCATACTGTATATTTCCATTGGCACATAATTCATGACAGTGCTCAATAACTTTAAAGGCTTTTAAAAATGTTTAAATATGTTAATCTCCCTGAGCCTAAACCATTATCTATGTAGGTAATGTGGGATAATAAACATAACTCCAGAGGAAGATATCAAGGAATTAATTATGTAAATGGATGTATTTTTGTGGAATCCTAAGAAAATATTCAAATGTAAACATGCTGTATTTATTTATATAAATTTATCTTTCAAATGAGGATAAGCATACCTATCTATGTACACACAGAAATGCATTTGTGGTTCTATGTTTTATATAGAAAAAAAGCTTGAGAGAAAGTTGAAGAGGTTACACTACTGGGCATATATACTGAGAAAACCATAATTCAAAAAGATAATTCAAAGCACATGTACCCCAATGTTCATTGCAGCACTATTTACAATAGCAATGATATTATATGGAAGCAACCTAGATGTCCATCAAAGATGAGTGGATAAAGAAGATGTAGTACATATATACAATGAAATATTACTCAACCATAAAAAGGAATGAAATTGAATCAGTTGTAGTGATATGGATGAACCTAGAGCTTACCATACAGAGTGAAGCCAGAAAAACAAATATCATATATTAATGCATACATATAGAATCTAGAAAAATGGCGCTGATGAACCATTTGTGGGGGAAGAATAGAGACTTAAATATAGAGAATAGACTTGTGAACACAAAGGAGGGAAAAAAAAGGGGGAACAAACTAAGAGAGTGGCATTAACATATATATACCACCATGACTAAAATAGATAGCTGGCAGGAAGCTGTTGTATAACACAGGGAGCTCAGCTCAGGGAGTTCTGTGATGACCTGAGATAGGGGATGGGGTGGAAAGGAGACTCAAGAGGGTAAGAATATATGTATACATATAGCTGATTCACTTTGTTGTACAGAAAAAATTGACCTAACAGTGTAAAGCAATTATATTCCAATAAAAATTTAATAAACATTATGAGCAAAAAAAGGGGGGGGGCTATAGAAAGTTAAGCATAGATTTAAAGTGAACCATAGAGGGATCGGTCCAAGATGGTGATACAGGAAGATACTGAATTCACTCTTCCCATGGATATGCTGAATCTACAGCTACACGTGGATCAAGTCCCTCTGATAAACACCTGAAAACTAGCTGAAATGTTCCTTTGTATAAAATGAGAAAAGACCACATTGAGGCAGGCAGGAGAGACTGAGATGATCTCTTGCCAAAACCCCCAACCCTGATGCAGCAGCCCAAATCAGAAGGGATTTTACAAATCTGGAGCCTCTTCTTGAGGATTAAAATGTTCATAGCCTATATTAAGACCTTAAGACCCCAACTCTTAAGACCTGCATGTGGGAGATGAGCCTCCAAAATACCTATCTTTGAAAACCATCAGGATTTATGTCTATGAGATGCAAAGTGACATAGCAAATGGAGACACTGCTTTTAAAAGCCTCACACATAGACTCAATCACCACATAAACTCAATGCTCACTGCTGAAGCAAAAGTTTGAAAAGTGAGGGACTATATGAGAGGGACTGTTGCTGTTTATTTAGTCGTTAGGTTGTGTTCAACTCTTCGAGATCCCATGGACTGTAGCCCACTAGTTCCTCTGTCCATGGGATTTCCCAAGCAAGAATACTGCCATTTCCTGCTCCAAGGGATCTTCCCCACGCAGTCTAGTGCATTGGCAGACAGATTCTTTACCACTGAACCACCTGGGGGATATTGAGTTGCTAATCTAAATACATCCACCAAAAGGGCAGAAGCCTGTTGAAATTCTCTCTTGGCATGGAGGCATTGGTGGGAGCCATCTCACACTGACATTCTGCATCACTAAAGTCAGCAGATTTAATTCCTTGGCTCATCCTTTGTCAATCTCCACTCTATGATTATCCCCTAGAGGGGAGATTTTGCACACGTCTGATCCTCTGTGATTTTTTTTTTCATTATGTGCAGCATCCCAGTTTCTCTGGCAGCACTCCAGAGGACATTCTTTGTGTCCCTGACTCTAGAGGCCAGAGTACTTGTATTCCAAGGTCTGACTGGATTGCAAAATCAAAAAGACAGTTCTTGAGAGCCTACCACTTCCAAGACATTGCACAGGTAGCAGACTGAGTCACACTCCAGCCTTTCTGGAATAGAAGCCCCCGCTTGCTTGTCCAGGAGCTTTGGCCTGAGGGGCAGGCTTCTATTCCGGTATGCTCCTAGAGGTCTGTGGCTATGATCTCAGGGAACAGAGATGAGCCTGGTGTGTAAGTCTTTGTGCTCTGTCTCTGCTCTGTTTCAACTTGATGTTGAGCTTATACCCTTGTCTGGCCTCCTGATTTTTTCAACTGCTTCCTGGGACAACCTTACATCCCAGGAAGACAATGGAGCTTATACTGTCAAGAACTGCAGGACTACAACCAAGGGAGGAAGAGTTCTTAAACTGCTACCACTTTCAGGGCACAGGAGATAACAGACCCAGATACTCGATCAAAGAAAGAAATAAGCTTACAACGTTATCATCAATTGTAGCTGCAGCCTTAGAGACAGGCTTCTCATTTAATACATACCTACAGGCTTCCCTGGTGGTTCAGTGGTAAAGAATTCGCCTGCCAGTGCAACATGGGTTCAATCCCTGGTCCAGGAAGATACCCTGGAGAAGAAAATGGCAGCCCACTCCAGTATTCTTGCCTGGGAAATCCCATGGACAGAAGAGCCTGGCAGGTTATAGTCCAGGGGGTTGCAAGAGTCAGATACAACTTAACAACTTTACAAGAACATAGGCTGACTATAAACCTTTCCAGTTATCTTGAAAGGTGGGTATTATCTTCATGCTCTCTCTCTACCATGCCCCAGATTCCCAGTATGCCTTGGAGTGGAATTCTCACATGTGTCTGGTGCCCCAGTTTTTACTTCCAATGGCCTGGATTTTGTAGCTACTGCACAAGGAACCATCCTCAATCACCTGGCTCTGGAGGCTGGAGGTGGGGAGGCTTCTATGTAGTGCCCAAGGTTCACTAACAAAAGTACTCAGTTCCTCCCCCTGTTGAAAAAAACAGAAATTTTCTGGAGGTTCAGAGTCTGCGTCTCCATCATAAATCAAAGCTTTGAAGACACAAGAGACCCAATCCAGACAGGTTCCTCAGTCTTTGACTTGGGAGAAAATTCTAATTGAGAGTTGAGATAAGATGCTAAGAGATTTAGAGATATGAAAGGGGGGAGCAATTTAATGGAGAAGGAGTAAAAAGAAGAAAACAAAACTGGATTCAATTGACTTCTACACTGGCCTCTTGTGACCAGGAAATCATTAGGAAACATTCCCTTTCTTCCAGAAGAGCTTTCCACAGGGGAATTCTGTACTTAGAGGTTGAAATAACATGAGAAAAGTGTGCTTAATGAGCAGATACAGGGAGCTATAAATATCTCCACGTCTGAACTCTCTCAGTGTTTGCAAACCTCCCCTAGAAGGGCCTTTATTTTGTTTTATTTGATTTGAGTCTTAATCCTGGCTGGGGGGCTGTAGCTTCACTCTTTCCTGCTGCTAGTCTGGGGACAGAACCTTAGTCTCCATCATTAACCATCCAGAGAGGGGTTCAGACTCCTCCTCAGAGACCTTCCTCTCAGAGTTCCCATCCAGGTGAGTCCAACAGATGATGCACCCCAGATGATGGTGCATGAGATGGTCAGAGAGAATGGAAGCCAATTCAACTCAGCCCAGAAACAAGAGACTGCTGTCCTTGTTTCTTTGTTTGATTAATTAATGTGATTACATATTTCACAATGCAAGAGTGCTATTTACACCTTTGACCATCTTTCACATTCTTTATCATTACATTGCTGTTATGTCAGTGCTAGAAAAATATGTTGAGATTGTTAATTTAAAACAAAATCAGGGGATTAGATTTTTTCCCAGGGGACACACTGAACAATGTCCAAGAATATTCTTAGCTGTCACACTGGAGACGGGTGAGTGGAGACCATGGATGCTGTAAACATCTTTCAAGGCACAGGACAGAGCACACAATAGAGAATGATTTGGCCTAGAATATTCACAGCACTTGGGGCTGAGAAAGCCTGAGTTAAAAAACAACATTTATTACAATATTTATAGTTGCCTTGAGAGTCCCTTGGACTGCAAGGAGATCCAACCAGTCCATCCTGAAGGAGATCAGTCCTGGGTGTTCATTGGAAGCACTGATGTTGAAGCTGAAACTCCAGTACTTTGGTCACCTGATGCAAAGAGCTGACTCATTTTAAAATACCCTGATTCTGGGAAAGATTGAGGGCAGGAGGAGAAGGGGATGACAGAGGATGAGATGGTTGGATCCCATCACCAACTCAATGGACGTGGGTTTGGGTGGACTCTAGGAGTTGGTAATAGACAAGGAGGCCTGGCATGCTGCAGTTCATGGGGTCACAAAGAGTTGGACACGACTGAGTGACTGAACTGAACCTATAGTTGTCTTCAGGTTTCTTTGCAATCTTGTAATATTTTATGTTTCTAACAGCAAAATTCGAGAACTGCTTTTGCTACCAGTTTAAAAGATCTAATCACAATCAACGTGACAGTTCTTTACGGGTCCCCCACCCCCCCCACCGAGAGGCTGATGGGTGTGAAAGACACTTCTTAGTTTCTTAAGCTATAGCTCAGATTCATCACACTTTACATATTTGATAACCTGTTATTACATTTTGATCTGCCTGTTATTATGTTGTTGTTGTTGTTTCGTACAACAACATAACCTGTTACATTTTGATCTGCCTGTTATTATGTTGTTGTTGTTGTTTCGTGGCTAAGTCATGTCCAACTCTTTTGTGATCCCATGGACAGTAGCCCTCCAGGCTCCTCTGTCCATAAGATTTCCCAGGCAAGAACACTAGAGTGGGTTTCCATTTCCTGCTCCAGGGGATCTTCCCAACCCAAGAATCAAATTCCCAACTCCTGCAATGGCCTATATAATAATTACCTATTTTTCTACAGTTTTTAGCTTTTCAAAAAATTTCTACTGATCATAGCTTTTCAATTGTCTTTTGGAGGATATTTTTGGACATAAAAGGTTTTATTTTATTGNCCCAGGGGACACACTGAACAATGTCCAAGGATATTCTTAGCTGTCACACTGGAGACGGGTGAGTGGAGACCATGGATGCTGTAAACATCTTTCAAGGCACAGGACAGAGCACACAATAGAGAATGATTTGGCCTAGAATATTCACAGCACTTGGGGCTGAGAAAGCCTGAGTTAAAAAACAACATTTATTACAATATTTATAGTTGCCTTGAGAGTCCCTTGGACTGCAAGGAGATCCAACCAGTCCATCCTGAAGGAGATCAGTCCTGGGTGTTCATTGGAAGCACTGATGTTGAAGCTGAAACTCCAGTACTTTGGCCACCTGATGCAAAGAGCTGACTCATTTTAAAATACCCTGATTCTGGGAAAGATTGAGGGCAGGAGGAGAAGGGGATGACAGAGGATGAGATGGTTGGATCCCATCACCAACTCAATGGACGTGGGTTTGGGTGGACTCTAGGAGTTGGTAATAGACAAGGAGGCCTGGCATGCTGCGGTTCATGGGGTCACAAAGAGTTGGACACGACTGAGTGACTGAACTGAACCTATAGTTGTCTTCAGGTTTCTTTGCAATCTTGTAATATTTTATGTTTCTAACAGCAAAATTCGAGAACTGCTTTTGCTACCAGTTTAAAAGATCTAATCACAATCAACGTGACAGTTCTTTACGGGTCCCCCACCCCCCCCACCGAGAGGCTGATGGGTGTGAAAGACACTTCTTAGTTTCTTAAGCTATAGCTCAGATTCATCACACTTTACATATTTGATAACCTGTTATTACATTTTGATCTGCCTGTTATTATGTTGTTGTTGTTGTTTCGTACAACAACATAACCTGTTACATTTTGATCTGCCTGTTATTATGTTGTTGTTGTTGTTTCGTGGCTAAGTCATGTCCAACTCTTTTGTGATCCCGTGGACAGTAGCCCTCCAGGCTCCTCTGTCCATAAGATTTCCCAGGCAAGAACACTAGAGAGGGTTTCCATTTCCTGCTCCAGGGGATCTTCCCAACCCAAGAATCAAATTCCCAACTCCTGCAATGGCCTATATAATAATTACCTATTTTTCTACAGTTTTTAGCTTTTCAAAAAATTTCTACTGATCATAGCTTTTCAATTGTCTTTTGGAGGATATTTTTGGACATAAAAGGTTTTATTTTATTGAAATATATCTATNGAATCAAATTCCCAACTCCTGCAATGGCCTATATAATAATTACCTATTTTTCTACAGTTTTTAGCTTTTCAAAAAATTTCTACTGATCATAGCTTTTCAATTGTCTTTTGGAGGATATTTTTGGACATAAAAGGTTTTATTTTATTGAAATATATCTATATTATTAGTTTTGAATTTCTTGTTTTATTGGATGGTTTTGCCCCCTGCAAATTGAATATCTCGCTTTCTAGATGTTCATCTAAAATGTATTGGTTACCCCTACACAGAGCATGGATGCAATACATTTCTTTCGTATGAAGCATGAAGGAGCAGAACTGTCATAGTGGGGACAGGACTTATAGAACATGCCCCAGGGCAGCCTCTGCATGTTGGATGAAATCCAGAATCATTATTAGAATGTGCCCACTGAGATTCTCAAAAAAGGGGTGAAATATTACAGAACGGGAATGGTAAAAGAAAGATACCACATGAGAAAATTGAGAAAGGGGCTAATCTCATCCATTATTGGGCCATACAAAAACCATATGGTCAGGGACATCCCTGGTGGTCCAGTGGTTAAGAATTCACCTTCCAATGCAGGGGGTGTGGATTCAACCCCTGGTACTGGTGCTATGACTCCACATGCCTGATGGAAAAAAAAA